>PVLA01002794.1:101642-232786 GCA_004027455.1 Hydrochoerus hydrochaeris
AAAACTGTCACTAGAAGTTGATGGAGAAACAAGATGCTTCCATGACAAAGAGGAACTGGGGGAGTTTGTGACCACCAATCCAACCCTACAGAGAATACTGAAGGACATTCTAGAGAGAGAGAAAAAAAATACCAGGATTTTAGGAACAGTGGCAGAAAGGCCTCAATGAGTGGGGCAGGCAGTAGAATGAAGGAGAAAAGTAGACAAACAAAGGCAGAAAAACAGCATAGCAGAAATGAGGCAGAGAAGAATGGCTATAATCTCTAGCATAGATGGCCTTGATACACTATATTGTTAATAGTGCACCAGGATTTAAAAATCCACATTACTCACACTACTCTGCTTAGATGTATTATGTTCTGTTCCAGTCATTCTACCTGTACTAGATATGAGGGTACAAACAGTAATCCCCAAAATAACAGGATATAGTACGGTAATCATCCTTAATTTCCTATTAAGTCAATCTAAAGCTCTGTAAAACCTATGCTGTTTTACCATAACTGATTGTAATTGAATCTGGTTTGTTAGATCACTGTTTTGTAATGATAGACTTTATTCAAAGCTGTTATGATTGATGGTATCAAGTCTGAGAGTATGGGCAACTGCACTTAAGATGACAAGATTCACTAGAACATCCACTATGGTTTGCTTATTACCTGCCTTTGAAGTTTTATATTGTCTACAATGTTTTATTTTTTACTAATATTGTTATGTACTGCTATATTCAATTATACTGCTATATTCATTTATGCCTGATGATATAGGCAATTCTATTGAAGATAATAAGAAACGATACAGCAATCATTGTAGATTGCCTTGTACAGTGGTTTTATACGACTTTTTGGTTTCATGTTTTTATAGGAATTTGTTTTGTTTTGTCTTGCTAAGTTTTGTTTTTCCCTCTAATACAGAAAGGATAAAAATACATGTAGAGACTCATGTATGTGCAGCCATTTACACTCTCACTGTTTGACTATCTACTTGGTATGCTTTGATTTTGTAACTTGAACAACTATTTCTAAGAGGACAATATGTAATTTATCAACTAGTGATTTCTTATTGTTTATCTTTTTTCTGAAATTCTGTATTATCTCTACTCTTTACATGCTTTTTTTCTCTTTAAATAAAAATTTAAAAAATAAGATTTAGCTATTACAAATTGTGCTATTATAAACATGGGTGCACATATATTGATGTGTTACGATGTTTTCACTTCTTCTGGAAAAATACCCAGAAAAGAAATAGCTAGATCAAATGGAAGTTCTAATCCGAGGTTTTTGAGGAATCTCCACACTGGTTTCCACAGTGATTGCACCTGTCTACACTCTCACCACAGAGGAGAAGGGTTCCTTTTTCCCCATATCCCACCGGCATTTATTATTGGATGAGTTTTTGATGATAGCCATTCTTTCTGGGGTGAGATGGAATCTTAGTTGTTTTAATTTGCATTTCTCAAATGACCAATGATGTTGAATATTCTTTTATATATTTATTTGCCATTTAAAATTTTTCATCTGAGAAGTGTACGTTTATCTCAAATGCCCATTTTGGGGTTGGGTCTTTGAATTTGAGGGGGGGTATCTGATTTTTTTCAGTTCTTTGTTTGCTTTAGATAAAAGTTCTTTGTTTGAGGGACAGTTAGCTAAAACTTTTCCCAATTTGTGGGTTTTCTTTTCACTTTGTTGGTGATTTCTTTTAAGTTGCAAAAACTTTTTAATAAGATGAGATTCCAGCTGTTGATTCTTTGAAGTATTTCCTGTGCAGTTTGTGCTTTATTCATGAACTCTCTGCCTACCCCTATGCCTTTCAGATCTCTACCTACTTTGTCTTTCAGTATATTTAGTGTTTCTGTTTTAATAATTAGATCTTTGATCCATTTTTATTTTAGTTTGGTGTGTGGTGATAGACATGGATCTAGTTTTAGTCTTTGGTATGTGAAAAGCCAGTTTTTTCAGCACTATTTGTTAAAGAAGGCGACTTTCTTCCAGTGAACATGTTTATCAAAGATAAGGTGGCTGAGTGTCTCTGTAGTTGTGTCTGCATATTCTAATCTGTTTCATTGATCCTCAGGTAAATTTTTTTGCCAGTACCACGCTGATTTTATCATAATAGCTTTGTAGTATAATTTCAAGTCAGGGATTGTGATGCCTCCTGTCTTGCCTTCGTGGCCCAGGATAGCCTGTGCTAATCTATGTCTCTTATGGTTCCAGATGAATTTTAGGATTGTTTTTCTTATTCTGTGTGATATGCTATTGGAATTTTGATTGGGGTTGCATTGAATCTGTATAACAGTTTTGGAAATATGGCCATTTTCACTATAATGGCTCTTCCTACCCAAAAGCACAGGATACCTTTCCATTTTCTAATATTCTCTTTAATCTCCTTTTCCAGAGTCCTATAATTTTCAATGTAGAGGTCTTTTCTTTTGTTAGATTAATTCCAAGGTATTTAATTCTTGTGTATGCTATTTTAAATGGTATTGTTTTTCTAATTTCTCTCTCAGTGAGTTTGTTATTCATGTTCAGGAAGGCTATTGGTTTTTGAATGTTAGCTTTGTGACCAGCTACACTACTAACTTTAGTTCTTACAGATGGAATGTTTGGGGTCTTCAATGTAGAGTATCTTGTCCTCTATAAATAATGATGCTTTCACTTCTCCCTTTCCTATCCTTAGTCCTTTTATTTGTCACTCTTTTCTAACTGCTCTGGCTATTGTTTCCAGAGATATACTGAATAGGAGTAGTGATCCTTGTCTTGTTCCTGATTTTAAAACCTTTTCTTTTTATAAATTGATCATCTCAGGTGTTTTTTGAAATAATAGGAATGTGACCAACATACATGGGCCTATAAAATTCTCTGTCACTTTCCCCCCACAGCATTAAAACAAATCGCACAAGGATAAATACTGAAATAATGACAGTATGTGTTTTGTAAGTCAATACATAATGTTTGAGCTTGCTTTTAAAATATGGCCTATAATAAGACAGGCATTTTAGTATTATAGCTTTTGTTGCATTAAGGTTTTCATGTTACAATTAACAGTTTTGCAATATGAATTTCATTTAAAAGCATAAATTGGGTATCTTTTGTCAATTAAAGATTCAAAGGAGAGAGATCACAGTTCTAAATTTTGCCAGCAATAATTCAAAATAAATTACCCAACCAGAGAAGTAGATTCGTTTCATTGACTCTGAGGGAATGATGGCAAACAAGGCTCACTTGTTTAATCAGCAGAAAAATTATGAGGCCAACCAATATAGTGTATGTGTATTATTTATTTGATTTATATTTTTATCTATTCAAAACCACTTCACAATTACATTCATAAGTCTTCCTAAAAGTATCCATCCCTCCAAAACTGTCCTACCACTGCTTCCTGAGCCCAGATCCATCTTTTCAAAGCCCCAGTGATTGCAGGGTTGTCTGGTCCTTCAGAAACTGAAATGCACTAAGGTAGTTTGAGTACAGCAAAGATACAATTGAACAATAAAAGACAATTTGAGAGTAAGCATGTGCTACTCAGAGATGACAAAGGGATGTAAGAGGTTATGGACCTTCTAAACAAAACATGAGTAATCACAACAGGATCTACATATACACATGCACACTTGCAGCTATTTGCCTTAGAGTTCTAAGTTCAATTATAAAATGTGAGTTTTAAAAGAGACGTTAGAATTCATGTGACTTGTTTTCCTCATTTTGCAGGTGAGTAAACAAAGGCAGGGCTGAGAAGATTGCTTATTGAAGGCCACAGCGTGTGCAGAGCTCTTAGAGTCAGGCAGGCCAGAACCTGATCTACCTGTGGCTAGAACAGCCGCAGGATAAGCAAGCTGGAAAAGGAGGAACTGGACCTGGAAAGATGCTGCTGCTGGAGAAAAGTCCTCCCCGCTTTCCTTTCCTGTCCCTGGCAGCCCCAGTACTTATCACCTGTCTATTGTGGGCCATTAAGGCTCCTTCCACAGTGCTCTTACCAAAAGTTCAAGGATACCATGTTTTCTTTTTTTGCAAAAAACCTACACATCTTTACTCACCTGTGTACATCCAGCAAGTAGGAAGATGTGCTCCTTTTATTCATAGTATTTGATTGCTTCATGAGAATCCAGTCTTTTTTTTTTTTTTTTTTTTTTGTATCAGTACCAGGGATCGAACTCACGACCACATGCTTGCAAGGCAGGCCCTTATGCTGCCGAGCTAAATCCTCGGCCCCCGAGAACCCAGTCTTCATTACAGTTTCCTTAGTTTTTGCCTTCTTGTACACTGATAATTCTGCAATGTTCGTAAAGAAATTAACTAAACATATACACAAGGCAAACTGAAGTGTTGCTTTAAATGTCATCATGAAGGTTTTTTTCCCCTACCTTTTACCTATCACTTTTTCTTGAAAAATAAGTGATTTTGGAAGCCAGAATCATCACTATAATAAAATAGAGACACAGAGTGCTGATGTTTTTGTAGCCTCTTGGCCTGAGTGGTGACTTGTCTTACTTTTTCTCCTGAGGCTTGGGCTTTGAAGACAACAAAGTATTTCTGGAGTTTGTCTCTCTTCCCTAGAGTCATTATTATATGAAGAGCAAAGAAAATAAAGCAGAATGTTTCATCACAGCCCTTTTCAATCCTTCAAGCCTGTTTCATCTTGTGGTACTGATGGCAGCGTTTCAGGCTACAAGGACGGTAGGCTTTTGGATGGGGCACTTCAGCAAAGAGTCATTTATTAATGCTGACACGGATGAGTGCAGAGGAAGTCAAAAAAGCAAACAAAAGGAAGAACCCTTTAGGCATGCTCCCAACAATGAAACCACTCCTCCCTTGAAAGCCACTCCTAAGAGGCAGAATTCTCTCTCATTCCCCTTGTCCCTAAAACTCTGTACACTCAACTGCACTTACCTGTAGCCACAGTTTATACTTAGATAAATTTCTTCCCTCTGGCCAGTCCAACAGATGAGTCGAATCAGAAATTTACATGATACATTATTTACTAAACACTTATTAGACACAATTGTTCTAAGGAGATTATCACATCTGAATTGGAGTTATCTTTTCAGGTTTGCAATATATTCTCAATGAAGAAAGGCCTAATTGCTGATTTGGGTTGGGGGGTGTCAATTACCAAAGAGAGATAATTTATAGGAGCTTTTTTTCTTAGATGTAAAAAAATTACTCTTTTTACACTTTTTAAAAAAACATCTAGCACATTTTATAAAGCATCTTACTAAAATGTGTAATTTCCTCAAGTATACTAATAGAGCCAATTAAAATATAACAATACTTTGCTAATCTCAAAACAATGAAAATGAGTTCTGCTCTTTCAGATTAATCATTTCTTTGCCTCTGAAGTGAACTGGGACCAGTCAGACAGCTGGGAGGTAGCAGGCATTCCTGACTGTCTGGATAACTGGTCATCAGACACTGGACAGCATGACAGTCAAATGCAGCCCCTGCCTTGATCATCCTCAGAAGTCCCGAGAAAAGTTTCCACTTTGCTCTTTCAGTGCAAAGACCTGGCCTGTGACGCCAGCTACACCTGGGGCTGCAGCCAGGAACATCATACGGTTCTGTGGGATGTTTGCTTCTTCCCTTGGTTTGTGCTGCACGGTATGTCATTTTCTGTCCACAATTTGGTAAAACAACTTCTCTAGGTTCCTTTTTAAGTGTATCTCACAAAGCATAACCAAATCTCTAGGTGCCAAAAACAACTGAATAAAGGATAAAGAATAACACCTGAGTAGCATACTTTGAAGTGTATGCTATCCTTGCAAGTCTATGAATATTTCAAATAAATATAATAATCCTCACCACTGAATTAAGCATAAAATTAATGGTATAAACATGTCTTAAATACAAAAAAAATCAAATTCAGGAATAGAAGTGTTTGCTTGTTTGTTTTGGTATGTTTTTGAGGTAAAGGCTTAATCTGTGAAGATGCAATTAATATCTAGACTCTCCATGAGACAGAAACCAGTTTAAAACCCTTCACCATCCTGCATACAGTTGGCTAGAAATATGTTTTTTTGGTAAATGTTAACATCACCATTTAGGAAAACATTATGAATAAAAAGAGATTTACAGATGTTATAATTTTTACTATTAAACTTTCCTTTTTCAAATTTGTACATGGTATATTAGCTTCAGTTTTCAATTTTTAAATAGTCTATGCATTTTAGAATATCTTACTTCTTCTCGCAATTCCATCACACCTTTTTTTCCTAATGAGTGTAGTAAGAAAAAACACTAAGCTTTTTCTTAGTGGGTTTTTTTTGTGTGTGTGGTACTGGGGATCAAACTCATGACCTCGCACTTGCCAGGCAGGTGCTTATGCCGCTGAGCTAAATCCCCAGCCCTTTCTTAGTGTTTTTAACCTTACTCACTCTTTGTCCTCCCTTTCTTTTCCTTATTTAATTTCTAAACCTAACTATAAAACTTTTATTCCCAATTATTAATACTTTTCTTCTTTCCTTAAGGAAGCTCTGCCATTTTTAATGTCAGCTTCTATTTGAATCATCTGTGATTTCCCCAAACAAAATAATTAGTTTTTTATCCAAATTTGTTGAGCTTTTTGCACATTTCAGGTGGTATCTGTCATGTATTGTGCTGTGTTATTATTTTTATCCATTTTACCTCAACAGTTTGGAAGCAACTTGAGTTCGTTACATAGGTTATCTGCCCATATAAGTATCATTCATAAACACTTAACACCATGCTTTTCATATACAATGCAATATAATAAAATGATGTTACACATGTATGAGTCAGGTCCCATTTGGTGTTGGCACAAGCAGTGTTTGGGGAAAATAAAATTTAGGCTACAGTGTCAAGGACAGATTCAATAGACAGGAATTGGTGAAGAAGAAGAAGAGATCCTTTAAAAGATTATTTGAGTAGTGATGAAAAAGTGTAGGTCATCAAATATAAGATAAAACAGAAATTTGAGAGAGATTTAGGAGATTGGAGTATTGTTATAATAAATAACATTTGTCATTTTATATGGGCAGGTCCTACAAACATACCTTTCACCACTACAGTAAGAAATAAATGCGAAGGAGATCTGACATTTTTGGAGTGCTCTTTTATTGCTCTTCTCTGTAGGCTATACATTATAGGGGGACCATAGTCACTAAATAAGAAAGCCTAAACACAATGAGAATAATTAGATCCCAGAGTGTCAGCGGCCAACTGTAAACACTCATTCACCAAAGAAAAGGTGGGCATGGCTACTCTAATACACGCTTGAATCAGAAGAGTCGGACTCCTGGAGGATTATGGAGTTGGCCAGTTGGTTACAATGTTTCCAGAAGGGAACAGTTTATATTAGCTATCTAAAGAATAACGTTCTCCATTAAGTGGGCAAAAGTCCAATACAAATCATGAAAAAAGAGATTCATAGTCCCTCAGTCTTAGCTTTGAAGCCACCTCCTAATCTTGTTTTGTAGACTTATTTGAATAAAGGAGGGGAATCATCTTCCCTTCAAGATGGGCCCAGAACACTGCCAAAAATTTGTTCTGTTAATTTGTCTTTCAGCCTTCTCCACTTAATTAGTGGCCTTTTACCAGGGTAATTATGCATTTAGGAAAAAGAAACCATACTTTTTGTGGTCTACTGGACACTGGCTCTGATTCACATTCATTCCTGGAGATCTCAAATGTCACTGTTTTCCACCGGTCATACTGAAGGCTCAGATGATGAGAGGAGTTTTAGCTCTGGTGTGTGTTATAATAGACCAGTTGGTTTCTAATATGGTCTGAATTGTTTATGTTCCCTAAAAATTTTTATAAGGTAAAAGTATTGGGAGGTGGGGTTTTTAGGAGGTCATTAGGTCATGAGAGTGGAAACTTCTTAAGTGTGATTAGTGCCTTTAAAAAAGAGAGTACAGAGAAAAATATAATCCCTCCCACTGTGTTAGATTACAATTAAAAGGCACATGTAGGAACTAGAACACAGGCTGTCATCAGACACAAACTTGGTCCTTGGACTTCCTAGCCTGAGAAATAAACTTACATTGTTTATAAGCCATCTAGTTGATGGTACTTTATCATAGCAGTCTAGATGGGCTAGGACAGTCCCAGCCCATTCTTCAATTATTTATTCATTTATAGTACACATAACTGGAATGGATCATGGTAGCTGATTGTGGGTATCAACCTGAGTATACTAAGGGAAACCCAGATATCTGCTAAAGCATTAGTTACTTCCATCTTTGCGTGAAATATTCTCAATGGTTTAGTAGACACTGAGCTAGTCTTTCTCCTGCTGAAAGGCAAAGCCCAACGGTTTGATTAGAATGATTTGGTTGCCCCAAGTGTGTTTGCAGGGGTGTTTCCACGGGAGGCTGCGTGTGAGTCGGTGAACTACATGGGTGTCCGGTGTAGGGACACATCACCCAAAAGACTGGTGCCCTAAATAGTACAAAAAGGCAGAGGCAGTGAAAATTCTCACTCTGAATGTCTCTCTAATTTCAGAATGTCCTTCTTCTCCTGTTCTGGTACATCAGAACTCCAGGTTCTCTAGCTCTTGGATGCTAGGATTTGCAAGTTTTTTGGGTACTTAGTCCTTTGTCCTCAAGTGCAGAGTTACATCGTCAGCTTCTCTGGTGCTCTAGTTTGCAAATGGAATGTCTAAGCCTCAATAATTACCTTATAACTCTGTCCTAATTCTCTGTCTCTCTCCAAAAAAAATTCCTATTGATAGCTTATTGGTTGTGTCTGCCTGGAGAACTCTGAGTAAAACATAGATATATGCATAAAATGGCAAAAAAAGGGTAAAAAATATTTCCTTAAAATATATTTGTGTGTGTACATAAGTGCTGCACCACAAAACATTTCAGTTGAAGATGGACTCCATAAACAGCAGTGGTTCCACAAGATGATATTACCTAGTGAAAACACAGTTATTTAAATTGGGCAGATACTCTCAGTGACCTTAGGCAATGACAAAGTCACTGAACAATACATTTTTCAGAATGTATCCTTATTGTTAAGGGACAAATGACTGTATATTTCACTATATATCCATAAATAAATACATTCACAAAATATAGATAGATAAACAAATTCATACCAAAATAAAGCAGAATACTCATGACAATTAGAGCTCACATTTCTGTAATGAGTCATGTGGTCATTATTTGTGTTTATAACTGCTTTCTTCCACTCCCCTACCTGAATTACTTTTACCTTTTGCAAGCGCCACCACTGGCCAAGGTTCTTTACCTGGTGATGTGACCCTAACCTTTACTTTCAAAGGAACTGGATCATTAATAATCTTGCTTGGATTAGAGTATTGTGGCTTCCCATGTAGCTTAATCATAGGGTCCAGCAAAACCACCTTAATCCCCTTCAAGAGCACACACCTGTGCTCTTCTGCTTTGCACCATCATATAAAGGTTCCTGCACCTCTCACATCACCTTTCTGAAGTCAACGTCTCAAAACACGAACCCTTGGGGACCAAAGCCATCCCTAACCTGTGATGATTACCTTTGCATGCAGAATGGTTTTCCTGAGCAACAGACTGCATTCTATGGAAGGATTCCTAGAAGAGAAATTATTAAATCGAACAGCATGAATATTTTATGGTGCTTTAAGGTATCACTGGCTTGTCATTCAGACAATGTGTATTAATTCAAAGTTCATTTTGCAGCACATCCTTTTAATTATTTTTTACCACATTAAGCAAATCTTAGTATAAACTGGAAAAATCTTTGCTGATTTTATTAGTGATAAGATTATTAATTTTTCACTTCTTTGATTACTAATGAGATAGAATACTTTTTCAAATATTTCCTACTTCATTTTCATTTGTGAATTATTGT
Source organism: Hydrochoerus hydrochaeris (assembly GCA_004027455.1). Taxonomy (NCBI): domain Eukaryota; kingdom Metazoa; phylum Chordata; class Mammalia; order Rodentia; family Hydrochaeridae; genus Hydrochoerus; species Hydrochoerus hydrochaeris. Next base: position 111,446 of record PVLA01002794.1, read on the forward strand.
TTTCTGAATTTTGTAATTTTTAAAATAATCTTGTTTTAGCAACATATTTAAAATTATATCATTCAAAGTTGTTAGCTCTATGTGGTTGAGGCAATCTAATATCTACAAATATTTTCTGTATATTTTTCTTTATCATTTCTTTTAGTGGGTCTCTACTTTAAAAAGTGTACATCTTAAATTGGATGAGGTTTATCCTACATTTTACTGTAGAATTTTTTTCTTTTTTTGTTTCTTTTTAATATTTATCTTGTGGATTTCTCTATTTTATTTGACATATGGCAGGGGTACAAAATAGATTCCAGCTTTTGTGCCACGTTTATTTATTCAATCAATAAGAGCTTATTTGGGATTTATTACAGGCCAGGCACAGTACTAGATATGACTAATAGTCATGTTGATGTGAAAATGTAAGTTTCATTTAAAATCAGTGAAAACGAGCCCTTAACTGATTACAGTGTTGGAAAAAGAGAGAGAGGGAATCTATGGATTGGCAGCCCCAGTGCTATGCATCTTGGTCTCCTTTTGCTTGGTGTGGTATCAATTCATGCCTTGTATGAAGCAGATCTTGTGATGGGAGATATGCTCCCCAATGTTAAAAAGTGCAAATTAGTACAGAGCTTTATGAACTGAAATAGAGGAGATTTTCATAGGATATTAGGATTATCTATTTTTCTCTCTTCATCTAATTACCTAACAGTAGGAAGACATAAGAAAGTATTTTCTATACATATCTTCATATTTTTGAAAGCATATTGTTTATACAACTTTACATTGTATCTTTTTCCTTTAACATTATGAAACATTTGCACGACATAAACAGTAAATATCAACTGTTTCTAGGAGTTACACATAAAGTTTTTAATATGTCAGTTACTCTGTTCAAACCAGAATTAGTTCCTCTTCTTAAATACATAGGTATAATTTTATAGATTCTTTAGTTGTGATATTATCATAATTTATGCCCAGTTTTAAAGAACATCCATTTAATCAAACTGAATAAATATAAATGCACAAAACCTTTGGCCTTCAAACAATTTCTTGTTTAATTTCCCAGGCAATATCTTCTATTTTTATCTATTCTTAAAATAATTTATTCAATTAGAACTTCAGGTAGGGAAATTAACTATAACAATGAATTGCTGTAAGTAATTAAGTTCCAAACATTCTAATGACCAAGGCAGATCCATTTTGCTTCTTAGGGCCTATATTTCAATGTAACACCTTAGATCTTTAAGCAATTCCTCTCCCCTGACTCCTTTCCAGAAACTTATAAGCACATGGTATTCGAAAAAGCCAAAACACAAAATAAAACGGAATGAAAAAGAAACCTCTCAATCACTTTCTTCCTCCAGTTGCACCGAGTTTCTCAGCCAAGTGTAGCAAAAACAGAGTTTGCCATTACCATGCCCCTTCACTCATTCCCTTTTACCTATTTATTTTCTACCTTCTTTCAAGCTTCTATCTCACCCTTAGCCTGTTAAGTTCTTGAAGATTTTATTTTTTCAGAAGCCAGGGGAGTGCGACTGATAGGACTTCTCCACCCTGTCTTCTGGAAGATCCCCACCAGTTCATTTGGTTCCCTACTCACTCTTTCCCCTTTTCTTAGTCACAGTTTCCCTCACTTACCTCGCTGGTAATTTATACACATTCCACAAGCACTTAACTTCATCTGACCAGTCACTGGGTTAGGGGAGGCTCTTTTCTCCCACCAAGTCCAACTATGTGTAGAACCCTTACCCTCTCCTCACACTTCACGGCTGAAGGCTGCTGGCTCATACATTAATCTCTGCTAGTGCTGCACAGGCCTAGTGATCAGTGATCGCCATGCTCAGTAGAGTCAACTGTTTTGTTTTGCAAACTGTTTAGGCAATTGCACTTGATATACTACTTATGTAATTTAACGAAATATGTGTAAACCAAGCAATACGAGGGTGGAAAAAGTTATTTTCATGAAAATGAAGATGATTCCTTGGGAAAGCTCTATATAGTTGGTAGTTTAAAGAAAATTACAGTCGAATTATGTGAAAATAACTCCAAAAATGTCCTTGAAACCTAGCTGAATTTTACATTGCAATTACTGTACCATGCACTAACACACGAGGCCGTAACTGGAATCTGAGCAACAGACTAAGGCTGAAAAGGCAAAGTTGAGCTTCAACCAACAGTGGATCCACACACAAAGAGAGGTTTTGGCCCCACATTAAAAGAGAATTGAAGGAAAGCACGTGGCCACGTAACTGTGCCAACCTGTACACTTCCTGTACCTGGGTGGATCCCAAGGCCTGGCCCTGCAGAGCCGTATCTCAGCTCTTCCTCCTCCTGCTCTGCTGTGGCTGTGCTTGCACCCTCCTGCGCTTCCTGCCACTGTGAGCTGAACCCTTCAGTCATCACCTTTCTGTCTTCACCAGCTGAAAAGGGACCGAATGCCCTGGAAATGTGAGCCAAATTAAACCTCTTTTCCTTGAAACTACAGACACATCTATTGCTCTCAGTGACAAGGAAGTTGACTAACACAGAATATCCATGAAAGAGAATTGGGGCTGTCGCTGGGGCTGTCGCTGGGACTGTGCTCCCAGCCTGCCAGGATTATGACAGTAGTATTTAGTCTTCTGATTTCCCCACCAAGTACTTGGGAGGAATAAAAATTATTTTAAAATATTGTTTTAAAATATCTTCCAATTAATTAATATATCCATTTTTTTGTCTTCTGTTTGATGAAAAGGAAATGACAGTAATGGGAATTTTGGGGAAGGATTTTTTTTTAAAAGCAGTCAACTTGGTTTCCAAGAAGGAAAAGACCAATATGTGTGTATGTAGCTAGCACTGGGAGGCTGGAAGAGAAGGGTATAGTCATAAAATTCAGGAAAACCAGAGAGGATTGCTAAAATATCGATGCCAGAAGTTGGAACACTGAATTTCAGAAGAGAATGGAAAGGAGTAGTGTGATTCAAGACATTCATTTCCATTTTACAGTTTTAATTTGGGACGAATTTAATGTTGTGATAACTTGATTATTTTTATTTGAAAATAACTTGATTCTTACTTTTATTTGAAAATTTGTTCAACTGTATTCGTAAATAAAAATATTAGTAGTCTCTGTGTTTTCACTCAAAAACTCCTAGAATCTATAGTATAAAGAATGTTTTTATGAAGCAGATTTGGCTTCCTTTAGGAATGGCTTTAAAATAAATGCTGAATTTCTGACTCAGGGCTTAACATGGAATGCTTTATAAATATGATCAGGTATGTCTCTTGATATTTAAAAATACCTCTTATAGTATATTAAAATTATAATAGATGGCTATAAAGTAGTTATGGGTAAACCAAGTCATTCTGTTAAAGGAATCTAATAAATTTCAACTTTTCTTTTTCTCTCAGAGGCAACTTGATAAATTCATTTTATTGGCCACTTTTTTTTCCTATGCTCTCTCTGCTTGGGTGTGATCTCTGAGTTACTGAAGCAGTGGGTTAGTGAGAAGCTGAATGAGACACTGAAAGATGCAGAAAGCTTAATTCGGTTGTGGGGCTTTGCACGGACCCTTTTTCTTCATTCTAACATTCTATGAAATTAAATTTTTTCTTATACAATTGCTATACTAGTTATTTCATTATATGTTAGTTGTCATACACGTTAAGCAATAAATGCATCATAATTTTGTGTGCTGCTTTAATGTTTGGAATAGTTTAGGGTACATTAGATGATTCTACATCAGAATAATGTTAAGTAAGAATGAAATACTTAATATTGTTAAGTAAGTAGAAAGGTACCCATTTCTTTAAACAAGCTTTGCCTGAGGCAAATAGGGACTTCTAAATTGCTTCCCACTGTCAAAGTAGTTGGTGCTCAAAGGTATTTGTTAGTGATGTTTATAATGAAGTATTTTGTTTTCCTTTCTGGTGTTCATTTTTTTAAAAAAGAATTCATTGTCTACTTTTCTCTTCACCCACCTATGCCTTACATAGTCAAAAATAGGCGGCAAGTTAATAACATATAAAGCAAGGCACCCAGAAACACTGAAGGCGAGAAACTGCTCACTCAGCCTGCTTGTTACTTTGGTAATCTGCTGACAAGTACTACTAGGTCTTTAGGAAAATCTTGTGAAAAAAAGTTTCAACACCTTATAGAATCCTCAAAAGGACAGAACACTTTAAATGTAGAAGAATACAGATTAAAAAAAAACACACATTTGATAAAAATGTCAAATTCACGAGCTACAGAGAATGCTAAAATTTGCAAATGTTACTTTAGTCCTGCTCAATTGTAAAGTTTTGAATCTAAGTTAATTTCTTCCTGCCTTACAAGTAAATTATTATAGCAGTGAAATTCCTCAGGATTTAGAATTATTCATATTGTATACATATATTATTAAATATATGAAATTAGAAATATGATACAATACTATTTTTAAAATAAAAAAATAGAAGTGACAGCAGACTTCCCAAGAAAGTCTCAGTAGTTCATATATTACAGGCTTTACCCAAGACAATGTTATGTCAGTTCAATTTATAGGCCCTGGATTCCTTTGGATGCTCAGCTCTATGCTGATACCTTCCAGAAACCAGCAGCATACTTCACTTTCAAAATGTAATTATTACAGAGACACCACCATAGAGGTTTTAAGTACCCTTCTTGAATTTGAAATAATGGATTATTTCAGGTCATAATCTGTTCTTCCAAATTTTATGGCTAAAATATTGAGTTGTATCTTATGGCCTAAAATTTATTATATTCTTTAGAGTCTGCCATTAGCTTTAGGCAATGAGTATCTTTCAAGACTGCAATCAGAAATTTAAAGTGAATAATCGTGTATTAAAGAATCATATGAATTTTCAAATGTGCTGAAATACAACTAGTGTGCATTGTATAATGTGTGAGCTACAGTTCTCCAACTTTCTGTACAGTTTATTTCTTCTTTGTGGGTAGAATAAATTTCTATTCAAGTTACAGGGGCAAAAATATTTTTATAAACTTCATTTTTTCAGAGAAACTACCTCCCCACCCCCACACCCGAGAAGAGTGTTTAGCAAATTTTACAATGACAATTGTAAGAAATTTTTAGTTATAAGGAATTGTAAAGTGATTCTAATAATTATCCAGTTTTAACTTCTAAGAGTAAAACTGAAAGAGAAATTTAAAGTGATAGATTCAATAACAAGTAAGGTTATACAATATACAATAGAACAATATCTCACAACTTCTTTGTAAAAATTAGATTCTCATTTTAATGGGACAGATACAGGTTCTTTAATTTGTTCAAATAGAAGAGAACTTGCTTTCTATAAGAAAAACAGATGGAAAGAGGAAGATTCAGGTTTTAACTTTGCCGAGCAATTAACTTTCTGGTAGACCTCAAAGGTCCAGAGTTACCACATTCATTTTGATAAAATCTGGTTGCTTTATTTACCAACATGTAAATACAGTAGAATATCCTGGCTGTGGTAAGCAAAATACTGTAGCTGTAATAAAAATACTTGAACACTATAATCCAAGTTACTTTTTATTCAGGCAAAGCACATGCTGGAGACAGTTAATTTTCACTGTAGTTGTGTCACAGGATAGCTAGGTTGTAAACCTGCCTCATTTTACTTTTGGCAACTTTTTACTTCAGAGTCTACCAAAAATAATTCAACACCTGGAACTGCTTTGTGGTAGTATTTAGTTAAGCGGATCTATACAATGTCGATGGTGATGCTTACAGTCCAGTTAGGAGCATAAAAATTATGCCTTATGTCATAAATGCCATAATGCTATTTAAGCGTTTGTGAAGTAATTTATTTCACTTAAAATTCAGGTCAGATCAGAAGCAAAATTATGCTTTACTCATAACTTCAATCCCCACCCCATCCTCCTCAAGTACATAGAAAGAACAAATGTACGGCGATTTCTTTTGAAAAGGTTTGGGATTTTATGTTTTATTCATTTTTCTACATATAGAGCCTTTGTTGGCCTTTAAAATGCAATTTAGAAATATAGTTTATGTATTTTTTGGCACCAATAAAACAAATACCACAAAATGAACACATGCTCCTTTCAGCCTGTGAGATTTGTTTTTTAAATTGTTCTATTTGCAGATAGGGGAAACACATGAGATCATTTCTTTTCCTCTGCCAACAGCAAACTGCTTTCCCCACCCCACGTGGCCAGTGGAGCAGAGACTAGGGCGCTTCAAGTCTCCCAACTCGCGCCGGCCCTCGGCAGGCACGCGGCGCCCAGACCAGGAAGCGGGACGGGGCAGGGCGCGGCCAGCGGGCACCTCCAGTTCCATCAGATTGTGCCCAGTCGCTCCCGGTATGCGTGCAGCATCAGTCCACGGAATAGGGAGAGACCTAGAAGGGCACTCAGCAGACGGGCCGAGTCGCAGCTAGCCATTTCGGTGTTATACGCACATTGTACTCTCCCCACGTGCGCTCCGAGGGCTGGGTAACGCGCGCGCGCGAGCACACACACACGCTCAAGCAGCCTCCCGAACCTCTCCAGGCTCAGGCCCCGACACGTCCCCGCGCAGCCCCAAGCTCCCGCCCCTCGCTCCTCCGCAGCTCCCCACCCACCCATGTTCCACGTGGGCGCACCCCGGCGCCAGGCCGCCCGCGGAGCCTCTCGCCTGCTCCGGAGCTGGGAGGGAAGGCGAGACCCGGGTCGGACGGACAAAGCACGCATCCAATCGGGCTCCGCCCTGCACCCCGAAGGGAGGGATCGGCGGCTCGGAGGGCCCAATGAGCGGGGAGCCCGAGTGGGACTTCCTCCCGGAATCCCGTTGGCCAGAATAGCCGGGCCGTGGGTGACACGTAGGTTGGGTGGGAGGTGGCGGCGGCCGAGGCTGGAGCAGCCCCGTCCGTGACACCGGCTCTCCTCTTCCCGCGATCCGGACCCGGGCGGGCTGTCCACACTTAGCACCCACGCGGGGGGCCGTGCGCGCGGGCGCCGCCGGGTCCCTTTGTTGGGCGCGCGCCCTCTCCTTTTTGGCAAAGTCGTGGAGTGGCTTTTGGAGCTAGGGGGAGGGGAGCGGTCAGGGCGGGACTCCTGGAGTCCCCAGGGATAGTGGGGCCAAAAAGTGGGGAGGAGGGAAATAACGGCGGGCGGCGTCTGGGGCCCGGCGCTTCTGCGGCGGGCGGCGGCGAAGTATGCGCTGGGCCCCCTGCCGGGCCCGGGCTCGCGCGCACCGCCGGTCCTGCACAAGTTTGGCGGCCGCTGCCTGGGCAGAGCGGATGGCTGCGCGCCCCGCAGCGCGCGGGGGCTGAGCGGGCGCCACTTCCCCCCGGCCCCGCTTTTGTGTCGCGCGTCTCCTGCTCATGCTGTGTCCGGCCGTCTCCCGCGGTGACCGCTGCTGAGGCGCACGCTCGTTCGGGCCGAGGAGTGGACACGGCGGCGACGGCCGCGGCGCAGGGTTCAGGCGGGACTATGGGAAACGGGATGTGCTCCCGAAAGCAGAAGCGGGTCTTCCAGACGCTGCTCCTGCTGACCGTGGTGTTCGGCTTTCTCTACGGCGCGATGCTGTACTATGAGCTGCAGGCGCAGCTGCGGAAAGCCGAGGCGGTGGCGCTCAAGTACCAGCAGCACCAGGAGTCTCTCTCTGCCCAGTTGCAAGGTACGGTTAACGGGACGCGCGCGGCCGGTGGCAAACTTTACCGGTGCCTCCACCTCAAGAGTGGCTTTGGTGCCTCATGGTCACTGCGGGTGCCACCTCTGACCTTCAAGGATTTCCGAGAGCGCCGACCAGGGACTGCAGGGCCCTCAGGGGCAGAGGAGTTGACAGCCCCATCCTTCTGCTTCCTTCCAGCGGTTGAAATCGGTTGCCCCAGTCTATGGTCCCGAGTCTGTTGGGCGGGAGCACCCGAGTCCTTTACCAAGGCCCCGCTCCAGTCTGGGCAGAAAAGCCTGCCGGATGCTTTTGCCAGCCGTCCCAAAGGGGCACAGTTCCAGGGTTTTAGGTATTTGCTTTCCAGGGGACTTTGTCAGTCACCTTCTCAAACTGCTGGTTTTCGAGGAAAAATTAAGCTATGACTTAATCCAAATTTATGGCCCTGTCAAAAGGGGATTTAGATCTGCTAGGTTTTTTTCCCCCTCTCTTTTAGTTTATAGGTGACTTGAGAAATGTTGGGGTGTGTGGGAAAAGTCCATACTCTTCAACTCTTCACTACCCTGCACGTAGTTGTTTTTAAACTTTGCCTTCCTGAGTAGCTAATACGCAGTGCGCGTGTGTGTATGTGTGTTTCACAATAGTCTTGTGAAGTCAAAGGGAAGAAACACATTTTTTGCCTTGCCAGATACAGCAAACAAAACTGGAATCAAAACCTATAGAAAGACAAAGCATATATTGTTCTGTGTTAGTAACTCCTTTAATGTAAATTTCAGAAGCATAAATGATGCGTGGTGTAATTGTGAATGTAATACGTATTTATAAATATGCGCTAGTGCACGCACACGCGCAGACACACACACACACACACACACACACACACACAAAGAGAAAGCTTTGAGCTCTCACCTGTGCTTGTGGTTTATTTTCAAGACTTATGGTGCCCTCCACCCCCAAAAGCAGTAAGTAGTAAAATACTGGCAGATTTTGCTGATAATGCAGATACAGCTTATTTTATATTTTTAGGCAGAAGGGGGTTTTTCTCTGCATATGTGTGTACAAATATAAAACAGATGCCTTTTCCTTGCCTTAATTATTCTGAGTGTTTTTAGTAAAAAAAAATTTAAGATGAGAGAAAATGATATGCAGCTGATTGCTTGATCTTATTTGTTCTTCTCAACTTAGAAAAATGGAAAGTATTTTTAACTCCCTGAGCCATAGGCAATGAAAATAATGTGGCTGGGCTTGGTTCAAAGTAAAAACCTGTCTTGATACACTCTTACGTTAGAAAAAATTCCGTAAACATGTTGAAATGCATCCTTGAGTGGAGTTGTTGTGTTGAAAGAGAGGCTCTTTACTAACTTATTTAGAACTTAGTTAGCAACAGCTTCCTGGTAAATTTTAGTGCAGTTAGACCAAGGGAAAACTTAATATCTAGTAGTACAGCAAGAGAATTGGATTTTCAAAACTGTGGCTGGAAGGGGCCTGTGTAGGGAGTGTAGGAGGTTGTGTGCCTTTGTTTCTTAGTTTAGGAGACTCACAGAGGCGGGGAGTTCATGTTCACCATTATATACTCTGCACTGCACAAGTGCTACCAAGGGCCTGACAACCAGTAGTGACAGTCAGTACGTGTTTATCCAAATATAATAACAAAAAAATCTGAATCGTGGTGAGAAAGTTAGCCCCAGACACTTTTGTCTACTTTCTTAGGTTTCGAGTCTTGTGTCTCTGTTTCTTGCAAACCCAACCAAATGAAATATTTTGCCCAGTAGCTCCATTTCTTCACTTACTGATGCCCAAGCTTGTTTAATGGAGCCCTGATTGCTTCATCATGGACTTTATTTGCAGTGTCCTGTTTTGAAAATCAATCTTGGTTTTCTTACTCCTTTACTTTGTGATGGAGGTGGTGTTGGGGGGTGCTGGTGAAGAGTGATACAGGATTATTAAAATGGAAATGTCCTTGGCTACTTTGAGTAGGTGGGCTTCAGGTTCATTCCTTAATTTACTCTTTTGCCATTTCCTTTTGAATTGTTGAGCTGCAACATTCACGGTACAGGTGAGTAGGAAGAATTATTTCACAAGCAGGCTAAAGCTGCTCTTTAGAATGGATTCACTGTCAACTTCTGTACAGTTTACTTTGAGTTTCACATCTGCAGGCCATTTAGTGATTATTTCTTGTGACGTGCAGCTTTTGCTTTTCTTTTCAGTGACAAATGATGCTTTACTCAGCAGTGCTACGCACAGCCTGCATAGGTGGGTTTCTGGGGCATCAGATACTGTATTCTTGAGATTGGTTTAGTTGGATGGGCTCTCTTGACCTGGTTTGGATTACTAGTGGCTTTCTTTTAAAATATGACTCTTAAAAAAAAAGTTTAAGCAGTTAGCACTATACACATGTTAAATAAGCATATTTAGGTCACCTTCTATTGAAGAATAGGTTATATTCTAGGGAGTCCTTTGGAAGTAGGTTATTTTTATCCCAAGTACATTTTATGGTAGAATAGTTTAATAAATAGGAAATGGTATGGAGAGTTGACATGGAAAAGTTAAGACTACCACACCCTTAACTAGAAGATATCTGTCTGTCTGTCTATCCCTTTATCTCTTCACCTATCTCTTCATCCCTCCTGTCCCAGCACTGTAATTATACTGAGGAATAGGACAGAGGTCACATGCTGGCGGCATCGGAAATAAATTTTGGCCCGCGCTGCACTTATTTAACATTAAAAAACATTGTTACTATTCTCGGGCCATCCATGTACCCTTCCCCATGTCTGTAAGCAGTGGTAAGCAGTGTGTCTTAGGCTGGACTGCCCGTAAGGATCGCTTCGCTGCTCCAAGACCAATTAGACCACCAGCTATCGGGACCTGGGGAAGCCCGGCTTCAGCAGTCATTAAAACTCTGCAGGTGATTCCAGTTGCGTTGTGCAGCCTTGGCTGAGAACATAGCAGCCTCTTCACACATTTCCTTGACTTGCTTAGCCCTAGAGATTTTCATCTTTTTCCCAGACATCTGATTAAAAGCAGACTTGTTTCTGTACTATGATTAAAATTTTACTTCTGCATTTTTTGGGTGATTTGCCTCATTCTTATTTGTAAAATGGAGATTAGAATGACTGATAGGTATATTGTGAGAACTAGATAAAATAGTGTTCGTAGAACCCTTAGCACAGACTGGGCACATCGTAGGAGCTACCTATGAAACGAGCTGTTGTTGCCATTAGAGTGCTTCTCTGCTGTCAGACAGTTCATCTCTTTTTCTCTTCTCATGGTTTTGAAACTGATTGAATTCCTGTTTATAGTTAGTCACTTTCCTTTTTGTTGTATCTAAGTGAACATTGAGAAAAGTAGTAAATCCAGTATGCTTTACTCTGGAGAAGAGCTCTTCCTTGACAGTGTAAATGTAGAATTAGAATGTGGTTACAGATGAACTCTGGATCATATCAAATGAGGAGAGGGATGCAGCTTCTCAGACAATAACCATGTGCAGTAAGATCTGAGGCATTTGGTTTAGAGGCAGAGTCCTAAATTTTATTTTCTGTCTTTGCAAGGACCACTTTTATAAAGCTGTGGTGCAAGACTAGATTTCAGTGCTTAAAGGAATAAGTGAATCGCTAGGTAAACGAAGCCTGAAGATGGTGTAGACCAAAAAGCAAAGGACTGGAGAGAAACCAGAGAACAGAGAGAAAATGATAAGCCAATACTTTTTGAAGCATTGAGCAGATTTTTCTTTTTATCTTTGCATTCTTAAGAGAAAGTAATAAGGAACAGTGAAGAGTGCATTTGGGCATCAGATATGGCATGAATACAACTCCGGTGTTTACCAGTAAGGTGACCTTCAGTGGGCTAGTAAACTATCTGATTTTGTTAATTAAATTGGAGCCTGCCTTGTACACTCGTGTGGATTACAAATGGTGAATCTGAAGTGACTAGTATGAGTCCTGGAGCATGTCCTTACTACTGTTTCTTAGGTGGTAAGAACTTTGATGCTGGATTAGTGTTGGGCTTCTTTGTATTTTGCCCACCCTTTACTGCATGTAGTAGGTAACAGTGCTCATACTTGTGTTCTAAATATGCCTGTTTGCAGAGCCCACAAAATTTTTTATTTTTGTGAAGATACTCTCACTCTCTTTTCTACCATTTTGACACTTTTTGGGAGGAAGAAAAAAAAAAGTCCCCAGAGCCCTTTACATGATAGCAACTAAGAGTTGACCTTTTTCATTTTGTGATTTTTTTATTGAGGACAAAATGTTTGCTACTTTTGCCAGTGGGAGGTTTGAGGATTTTGTAGGTTTATTTAGAAGTAAAAATTATGTATGTATATAACTTATTGTAAAAGAAAACTGTTCACCTACATTTTCTTTTTCAGCCACTGATATTCAAAGTAAATTTATTTTGATAGAATTTTAAAGATTTGTTTGAAAAGTTTATTTTAATATATAACATTTATCAAGTGCCTACCATGGTTTCGTACTGTGCTAACACACATTCTGTTCTCTCTCAGTAATGCCTGCACTTGAATGAGGGTGAGCAGTCTGAGCCCTAGAGAGGTTAATTAGCTTTCTGGGGTTAAGATCTGGCCTAGAAAAACTGAGCTTAGAATGCCCCCAAATGCTATCCCACCCGTGCTTTTTCCATGGTACTCTGCTGCCCTCAACATTATTTTAGTGTCTCATGACAGTATTGATTTTGAGAAAATAGGTTAGGTGGGTTGTGTGAGGAATCAAGGTAAAATTTAGAATCAGAACTAATGGGTGTGGTTATCTGAGGCAGCGTTTCCTGGGTCTGGGACCTTTGCTGCTGTTGTGATTGATGATTTCGGTTGGTACTGGAGCTGCCAGTAAGTGGATGCAGATGCTGCCTGAAATAACACCATATTGCATAATGAAAAACTTATAACTCCTTTGCAGTTTCTTCTTGCAAGAAACTCTCAGTTTGATGCTAAAGTTTCTCTCGATTCAGTGCCCATTTGTTTTCCAAGAGAGCAAAGATTAGGCACTGGACAGCCTGAGAACTAGAACTTAATGATCATTAAGATTGTTTTCTGGTGTATAACTTTTAAATTATCCATTCATGCATGTAAATAAAAATTTTAATTTATAAGGTAGTGGTATAAAGTTTTCTTTTCAGAAACCTAGCGTAAGGGCAAATAAATATTTGTAACTCTTACTGCATACTTTGCAGGTTTGCATAGATACTGTGAAAACTTGTGCATGGGGTACCACTATGTCTGAGGTTTAAATCTGACAGAGACAGTGGATTTTATAGTTAATAAACGGAATGTTGAGATGTGTAAATCAGTGGTCATTGTGCCTCAAGCTATCCTGGAGCTCACATACCCTGACTTCCAGTAAAGATGGAGTACCTCCGCTGTGCTGTGTTGCCCCTGTGGAACAGCGCCTTGTCTCAGTTTGAACAGAAATGGGCATTGCTGATTTTAAACAATGCCGTGTATGTTCTGAATGGCACTTTTGTGATTTTTGTTTTTGTTGGCATATGTGTGCTTCTACTGAAGACATGTCTGTTAGTCATTAGTTATTATCACTAATAAGCCTCACCAAACAGGTTCGTAGCCTTGGGGACATGAGAATGAAATAAACTGCTGTCTATAATAGTCTGACATTTAAAAATATTGCTTTAACTCTTTTTCATATGTAAAATGTCACAGCATGAAAGTGAATTGAAAAGTAAAAGATGTGCTGACAGCCTGAAAGACAGGCTTTCTAGAACATTTAAATGATACCATTTACTTTCTTTTGAGAGTAAGTGAATATAAAAATTATAACACTTTAGGGGAAGCAAACATCCCATTTTTCATTCACATTTCATTAAGATACTTTCTTTAATTGGAATTTTTGGTACAAACAAGAAAAAATTGCAAAGATACTTAAGAGATCTTTGATATTGTTTATGTGCTGTCTTAACAATAGCTATAATGCTAGAAGTATTATAAATAGATTAAAATAGGACATTCAATAACTATGTGGTTACTTAATTTAGTTTGAATAGAATTTATCAACTTTTACATTAATGAGACTTAATGTTACACAGCGATAATATCTGCCGTACTGCATCAATGAGCACTTACAGAGAACTTTTAAAAGAATCTATATTCTATAAAGAAGTCAGGACACCCTAAAACAAGTTAAATAGTATTGACATTAAGCACTACTTTTATTAGAAGGTGAAAAATAAATCTTCTATATATGTATCAGTTCAAAATCTAGAAGTCATCCAGATTTGATCCAGGGGTGTGTGGGTGAGGTTTTTTTGGGTGCAATTCCTTAAATACAACTCAAGTTCAGTTCTCCTTCCTCAGTAGATCTTTGAAATAAAAACTTAAATTAACTGACATTAACAGAGACAAAATGCAGTAATAGGGTAGGCATAAAATACTCAGATACTCCTGCTCCAAAAAGATAAACATAAAGTACGTAGGAGGTCACTGAATTTTGAAATCTAAACTGCCAGAGGGTCCCGGAGTAGGTCTCTAGTTGGGAATAATTCTCTGCAACTTTTGACTCTACCCTTTGTCCTCTTGGTTCCACTGTCTGAGTCATCTTTCCTCTTTAATGAAAGGTAGAATATACAGTATTTGCAGCTGAGTAGTTTTCCAAGCCTACTTCCTGCAGGTAGAACTTTGGAGATCCACAGTCTCTCTATATTTAGTACTGTCTCTATACCTTTCAGTCCAAATTAACAGTTTTCTGCCAACAGAACCCTATCAAAAGTCACGGATCTCCTATAGAAACTTCTCAGAATTTTTTATTGGCAAAGGCCACATCCACGTGTCTCTCAGGGGTAAGTCCTTCTCTGCTTTGGGCATTGGTGAAATAGATGAGAATCAGTGCCCTTCGATTTCCTCAGCTCCTATGAAAGGCTGTGGTGTAAGGAGTCAGGTGCTGTGACTGAGTAATACTCTCAGATGCCTCTGTTAGTATTTCCAAGGTTTTAACAAAACTGTTTTACAGTCACATCCTCATATTTTGTCTTTAGATCATTTTTTTTTGTAGTAACTTTCTTAATTTTTACATTTTGTGTGTGTGTGTGTGTAAACAGGGTAGGCGTTTTCAAAACTTCATCCTGGATTTTTGTTCAGCCATTCTTTCAATTTAATCTCTTTCCTGCATTTACTGGAAAGTAGACAAAACAAGATGGATAGTTTTAGCATTTTTCTGGGACATCTTGACTGGATCATCCAGTTCATTGGCAATTTTTACTTCCTGTAGAGCTACACATAACTGAAGGCCACAAAGCTACATAGAAGTGTGGTACACCAGGCTTTGTGGTACTAACATAATTTCTGATTTCCAATAAATTTTTTCTTACTTACATTTAAGTTCTTCTGTCAGTTCTTAAAGTCCAAATTTCTGTGAACAGTGTGTTTTAGACTCTTTATACTTTTGCTGACACCCCTCTTAAGGTCTACTACACAATTCTAAAGCCGTGCATAGTTTTTTGGGTAGCACTTTCTTTTCTAATATTTGTTTTAGGTATCTGCATACCAAATTATCTGAAAACTGCATTGGCTTAGAACAACATGCATTATAGCTTTCATGGGAAGGGAATCCAGGCTTATATGACTGAGTATCTCAATGTGTTGCCGGAAAGAGGTGAAGTTATCTCAGAACTTTTCTGGAATTGACAGACGTTTTTCAGAATTAACTCAGGTGCTATCCACTTCCAGACTCACTCATCTAGACTGGTATTCTAGAAACATGATGGCTGGTCCTTTGGGTAAGAGGTCCAAGAAAGAGAGAGAGAGTACTAGCATTCAAATAAAAGTGAAATTTTAGTAACCTAAACTTGAAAGTGATTTCCTGTCACTTCTGTCCTGTGCTATTCACTAGACTCCAGTCACTAAGTTCAGTCCACTCTCAAGGAAGGAGTTTGTGAGGATATGAGTAGCAGAAAGTAGAGACCATTGAGGACAGTCTTAGTAGTAGCCTACCATCAGATAAGGTTTTGCATTTGTGCACATTTGAGTAATGCAGCATCATTTTGAAAGTCATCCTGTTATAATGCTCACTGAGCACCTGCTACATACCAGGGCTGTGTTCTTTCTTACTTTCTTGGATTATCTGACTTAGCACTAGTTTTATAAAAATGTTTTACTGCTTATTAAAATGTGGTTTACTATTGTTTTGAACTATGTGAGTGAGCAGTGACACAAAAAATCATGGAGGAAAATTATTTTGGAGGAAAATTATTTGGCATTACATCATCAGACCTGGAAAAGTTAAAATTCTGTGTGATTCCTTGAAGGGTGAAAGGTGCTAATGGGCTAGTGTAAAGGGAAGTAATAAAGTGGAAGGCACGTGTCCTTGGAGTTTCAAAACCCATTGGTAATATGTGAAAATTCTCCACTGGTTCAAGTAGCAATATTTCATAACAAGTAGATAGGAAGGTAGTGCAGTGTGTTCATGTATTGTTTTCATCCGTTTCTGACTTTATGGACTGTAGTACTTGGTAAAGACCTACTTCTTTTCATTGACGGTCATTATTTTACAGTTTACCGGTCCTCAAAAGATATCTTAATGTAACAAAAAGAAGAATATTAATTGTATGACTGTAATTTCATTTTGTTTATTCACCTCTACTTCGAAAGTCAAGAACTATATGCAGTAAATCATTTCTGTTGGCTAAAATCAATAATAATACCAGTTTTTATCTGAGTAATGCCTGATGTCTTTGTCCAGCGTATATTTCTATAGGAAATTAGATTGAAGAGTGAGCAGAACATTTTGTCCTAATTGTTTGGGGGCCATATAATGTTGAAGTTTCAAAAAGAGTTCTGCTTTTGTCAGCAAGAAGCTGCTGTTAAATCTCTGTAAGATGCAGTCTCTGCTCCCTTTTATTGCTATGTGGGGAACCAGTTTCCTGCCATGATACTCAGTCACTTGAGGTTGCTGAGGTCTCCTATTTCTGGTGATATTCACATGGATACCGTATATCTCCTATGACTTGTAATGCTTTTCTGTTGTCTTTTCCAAAATCCAAAGATAGGGAATATTTCCCATGTAGCTGTAACATATTGATTAATGCAGTGTGGTCTTAGAAAGACTTACCTGTGTTTTTCATACAGTTTTCTTTTGCTCATTTGCTGAATCTCTGTAAGATCTACATACACTGATCTGGAGGATGCTATCTACTACTGAAACTGTCTTGCTACTAGTTAGCAAAAATGATGATATTTATGAACACATGGGAGACCCTCCAAAAAATCTTGATCTGAGGATCCCACAGTATTAACACTGTAAAAGCCTGCTTTGTTGTAACCATTGCCTCTACCTGTTCTCTAGAATGCCTTCTATTTAGTTATAGCTCCTTGCCTAGGACCACATCAAGTGTCTTCTCTGTGAAGCTCTCTTTTGCAAAGGTAGCATTTTCATCTTGGGATCCATAGGGATCTACAAACCTCCTGAAGATAAGTCATTTCTGTGTATGTATCTTTCCCTAAGTCGTAAGTCAGAGCTTCAATCAGATCCTCAAAGTATCAGTAACTTGAAAAAGGTTAAGAACCACTGCTTTGGGGGTGAGTTCCTCTTTCTGAGGTCTTTTAAGTTTATATGAGAATTTGACCCCTGCAGGTCCATTACCATGACTCCTCTGGACAAGCCTGCAAGTGCCTGAATTTGCAAAGTGGGTAGTCAGTGCTTGTTGCTGTTCCTTTAAAGCCCTAACCAGTAAACACCATTCACTGCATCCAATTAAAGAAGAATCCTGATTAGAGACTTACATGGCTTCCAATAAATTGCATTCCTAAAATCGACTTGCAGTTGCTTAATAATTTAAAAACTCTAGATTACATGAGAAATACTTTTATATTGATATGCTTGTGTCATTTGATGTCAGAACAACCCTATGTTATATATAAAGCAGTGCACTGTATTACTGCTGTTTTAATTTTAGGAAACAAGTCATATAGCAAAGCAGAGAGGCTTCTGATTAATAGTCAACTTGTTCGGATCTTAACTCAGGGTTCTTACTAATGCAATTCTCAGTTTTTAGGCTTTCTCAGTCTGGGACTACAAATGGAGTCTTAACAATATTTGCAAAATAGAGTTTGTAACTTTGCCTGCTCTGAGGTCATACTACCCTTTTCGGATCCTGCCAAAGAGTTTTAAGAGTGTCCCCAGCTGGTGGCTCACCTGGAGTCTACCTGTCACCCCCCAGCTCCCACCCCTTTCCATCTCTTTCCACTATGTTCCTGGAAGGTGCGGAGAGCTACTCAGGCTGCTCATGTCAGTTTTCTGCTCTGCAACCTTCCACTCATCAAGGTTACCTTGCTTCTTGCATCTCGTTTGCCCTCGTGGAACCAGGCAGGCTCCTCTGGGATGCAGGGTAATAAGGGTGTTAGTTGTTTTAGGGAATTCAAGTTCACCACCCTTTTCTTCTGTCTCAGCACATTCTTCCTGATACCAAATTAGAGGCTCAGGCCTTAGCGTGGTTCCTTTCAGACTCGTTTGTGTCCTGGCTTGTAGACAGGGCTTATGCTTTTGCTGGGGTCCTGCTAATAGTCACTGCAGGTTGCCCAGCATCTTTAGCTTCACCATGACCATACAGGGGTCTTTGAAGCTCAGTACCCAACTGATTATCCAACTGTGATTTTTAGCTTCCAGATGTGGAAGTCATGTCTCTCCTCTGCATAAATCATACATTGGTATGGCAGAAAAGAGTTGTTAGAGCCCAGATTGCAAATACCGGCCTGTGAGTATGTTTTCCTTTGACCCATGCAGAGCTTTGGAAAATTTCATGGTAGTGTCTACATGGAAAAAGAAAGAGTTTTCATTTTTGCATAAACACCTGGCTTTCTAGCTTTATTGGACACATAAGATCTCATAAAGGTGGATTTGTATCCCTGTGTGAATGACTGACTGCCCATTGGGAATGAGGCAGGTGGGCTTGAGTTGGCCAGAGCTCCCATTGCAGTTGCGTTTGTGTTACTGTCTTGGGCTTTGCAAGCACCTGCATTTGAAAGTCTGTACCTCAGATACTGACTTTAGTTAATCAGTAAAGAAAGTGAGCCTCAGAGACAAGGAATGCCTGGACAGCTCTGCTCTCTAGAATGGTGGCCACTGGTCATGTGTGGCAGTTCCACTGGAAGTGCAACTAGTATGAACAAGGAGCTAAAGCTTAGATTTTTTATAAATTTAGGTTTAATTAATTTATATTTAAAACTTAAAATTACAGTAGTGTGAAATATTTTATTTCAAACTTAATTTGTTTTTATAGAACTCCATTTCAATTTAACTGTATTATGTAGCATATTATTGGTGTA
The DNA here is from genome assembly GCA_004027455.1 of Hydrochoerus hydrochaeris. Lineage (NCBI taxonomy): Eukaryota > Metazoa > Chordata > Mammalia > Rodentia > Hydrochaeridae > Hydrochoerus > Hydrochoerus hydrochaeris. The sequence goes on from PVLA01002794.1 coordinate 130,304, forward strand.
TTATAGTGTACACATACTTTCTATGTTTTTAAATGTGGTCACTAAAAATTTACAAAGTACAGATGTTTCAGAGAGCCGGGTGTGGTGGCTCACGCCTGTAATCCCAGCACTTGGAAGGCTGAGGCAGGAGGATCGTTGTGAGTTCGAGACCAGCCTGGGCTACAAAGTGAGCTCAAGGCCAACCTGAACTGTATAGCGAGACTCTGTCTCAAAAAGACAAAAAAAAAAAAAAAAAAAAGTTTCAGAGAATATTTGTTGACATGCAGACCTGCCAGAGGTTGCATGGCCCATGGCCAGAAAGTCTGGGATTTGTCTGTAGATCTCACCATGCTGTGTTTTCTCCATCACTAAAATATGCCCAGCTTTTCTCTCATTCTTAAAACATTTTCATCGTGACATATAGTCTTGAAAACTCCTGTAAGAATTTGTTTTTCCTAATTTTTCATGTAGTATACAATAAAAATGTAATTTTATGTGAAAGAAAATTTAGCATTGTATATTGTTAACAATAGTTTAATAAAAGTTAATTTTAAAGAGTAACTTAAAAATTAACATTCATGATATATAAAGACTTTTCTACCTTTTTATCAGGTTAAGTGACTTTATCTGAATTCACTATATAAGAAAATAATTTTTAACATTCAAAATAACACATTTGATTTTGGAACATATATTAAAATGCATCAAATTTAATTATATATTATAGCTTTAAAATTGGACAAAGATACTTTTAGACTTAATATATTGAGTTTTTCACTATTGTAACTATTTTTAATGATAAATAAAAACATTCTGCAAATAAAATTTAATATGCAAGTAACCCCATCAAATATAATATCTACTTAAAGTTTTTGACATTTATGTATTGAAATTTGAATTGTCAGTTACATACTTAACAGTGAACAAATAGTAGGCAAACTGCTTAATGAGGTTTCTCAGATAAATCTGTATAATGAGCATCCAGATTAAAATACTGACAGTACCTTGCTCCCATTTTAATCCCTGTCTTCTTCTCCCTAAGAATAATCACCAAGAATTAGTTCTACTTGCCTATGTACTTTACTTTATGTAAATGAAATCAAACCGTGTATAGTACAGTGTACTCAGGTGCCTGGGTTGTATTGCCTAACGTTGTTTGTGAGATTCATTCAGAGTGTTATAGGTGATTATAGATGGTTCATTTCTGTAGATGTGCCATTGTGGAAATCTATCACAATTATCCATTGTAATGCTGATAGACATTTAGGGAACATTAAACATGTAGATAATATTTGTTGTTGCCACTCTGAATGTTCTTGTTCTTTGGAATTTTTTCTTTTTTCTTTTTCTTTTGTTTTAAGGACTAGCACTTCTTGATGTGCTTGATGATTATTTAGAGTAAGAAAGTGTAGACTAAGGACTATTTTGAATCTGTTTACCAAATTACTGTTCTTATTATTGCTTGTCTACTAGTGCTATATAATATCCTCATGTGTTCTATCTATCAGCACTGGTTTACTATTAGTACAAGTTTTAAAATAGGATCAAAATAAAAGCAACTAGAATTTAAATGCTCAAAAGCTGGACGTATACAGCATTGTCATGCAAGGGGTAAATTGTCCACAAGACAGCCTGGCTGTGAGCCGGTTTATCTGCTCTCCGTTAGCTGGCCTTCGTGCTTGCTCGGCACATCATTTTTCTCCTTGCATACACAAAGAGGGTCATTGAAATTATTTATTTTTAAAAACAATTTCAAAAGGCCCAGAATTTGCCTTTTACTAAATCAATTTTCTCAAACAAATTTACAAACTCCAGTTTGGAAATGTTGCTGCCAGCAAGAAAAAGTATTATTGAGCATTTGAGAGGAATACTACAAAGTTAATGGAAATATTTTGAGTGGTTGAGCTAGCCCTAAGATTGCTACTAAGTGAAATATTGTGATTTTTAAATTCTGAGGTATCCTAAGTGAACAGTGGTAAAATGATAATACCTGTGGTTACTCATGTTGAGTAATTTACTTCACATCAAAATTTCATACTGTGGTTTTGCTTTATTATATGTAAAAGTGATCAAGTACAATAATACTCTGAGAATTGACCCTCTACAATCTTACTATTTTTATAGCTTGTGGTGATTGAACTTACATTAATCTAAAATTTGCATCATAAAAATTATTAAAAATTAGCAAAATATTTGTGCAAACAAAAATCTGTTGCAGTTAGCTTTCTAAACAAATGGTGTTCTAATTTGCTATGGGAGATAAAAAGGAAAGATCTTCAAGACTCCTACTTACTTTATCCTGGTTTCTTCTCCCAACAATAGCTAATTATATATATGGAGCTAATTACAGGTTGGCTCCACCTGCCTCCCATGTATGACTTGAGTTGAAATGGCTGCCCCCTAGAGATGATCTTCTTGTGGTAGAAGACAGGAACAAAGGAGAGTTACTACTTTAAAGTAGCATGTTGTCACTTCTGGTCACATTTCATTGGCCAAACAAGTCAATGTTAACAGGACGGTGACAAGTACTCTTCCAACCACATTTAGCACTTCAGACCATGGTGAGACATAGAGGCATAATTCCAGCTGTGTGAGCTGAGCAATTTGGAATGATGGCCCCATTTATTTACCAGTCAATTTCAAAATAGTGTATGGTACAAAATTAAAGTGTAAAGCTTCTTTATTGGCAGAATCATGTTACAGTGACTTGATACAGACTTAAAAATAGTCCTACCAAATGTGAGTTAGTTTTAGTCACATTTGTGTATATTAGACAGAGGAAATGAATTTATAATGAACACCTGGGCTGAATTCTAAACAAAGGGCAATACATAAATATTTTATTTTATTCAGTCAACATTTACTGATACACCCACTGCCCATAGATCTTTTGGGAGATGTAAATTTGATTATTTGGTTGTTGCCATCAAAAAGAATATAGGGGAATGGGTCTGTCAAAGACTTTGGGTGTTTATGACTATTTGTTCATTAACATAAAATAAGTAGGATACCTTTACCAGAGTATTTCAATACTTAGTGTGCTGATTTAGTAGCCAAAAAAGACATGTAAAGGCATAGGATTAATTTTTATGTACTATTTTATGTAAGTTAAAGTGTAGACCTGCATATATACTTGAACATGTTAGATTTTATGGTAACTTTTAGTGAATATATGTAATGTCTTCCTTTTATGAACATGTTGCATGTTCACTTAGATTCTTGTTAAAAAAAAAAGTAAATTTATACCATTATTATTTCCTTGACTATTTTAGTCCCTATTATGACAACCATGTGCTTATACTGCCTTGGAAAAAGATTTTGGGAAATTCATTGAGGGAGATGCTTTATCATTCGTTTTAGGAAGTTACATGATTTTTAAGCAGTTTCTTGAAAATATTGTTGCTCTTAAAGTTGCCTGTACATTTTTTCCATTTAATGTGAGAACTCTGATTGTTGTGTGTATCCATGTGTGTGATGTGTGTTTATGTAATTAGTCCATTATTATACTGGTCTTCTTTAATAAGACAATCGTAATAGCAATTTGGTTATACTTTTACTTTTTAATCTTGATATTTCATGTCTTGGTTTAAGAATGTCAGAAGCTGAAAACAGGCCTCTAGGCAAATGTAGACTTGATTTCTAAATAGATATTTCTTCTGAGTCATCTTGACATGCTTTTTGTGTGTATAGTAGAAGAAGGCGTAAGAGGAGGCAGGTTTTTTGACATGATCATTTATGTACTTTTTGTGAATAGTGCTTATTTGGAAAATTTTAACTAGGAAATATAGATTCTTGTTAAGCTCTCATAAATTACCTAAATGCTTTATGAAACCCATGAGCAGATCTCCAGTTTCCACAATGTTCATTCTGTAACTTAGAGAACTACTTCTTAACATTAGAGAACTACTTCTTAACATTAATTTTCTTTGCACATACGTTGATATGGAATGAAAATCTAGCTTTATTTTCTCCTTTCTCTGTTTTCTTTTAATTTACTAGTTTTTTACTTAAACATTATTTGCTTAAACAAAGTTATACTGATTGCTTAATTCTTTTTAAGGGCATAGGTCTTTCTTTCTAGCCTGCTTTATCAACAAATGATTTTTGGGGTTTTGAAATATGTTTCACTGGATCACACCTACTGTCCCAAGTCTGTTTTGATGCTGAGTCACTCAGAAACTCTGGGCCTGACACAGGCTACACGGATGTGTTTCATATAGTTGTGTTTATTTGTAAGATATGGACATATCTTGCATTTTACTAAGCCCTGTTTTTATATCTAAATCCTAATCTGAGCTACTAGGGATAACAGCTCTCATCACTTTATCTCTTGAGTGGATTAATACAGTAAATTCTAGCTGGTATTTTTCTACACTTACCTGCTCCTACACAGTATCTCAGTAGTTTAGAAAGATTATTGTTTGCAAAGTATGAAGTAGGTTATGTTACTTTGCATCACTCCTTGAAGGACAGTTTAGCTCTTCCCTTGCTTCTTTGCTGTATTTCAATATCGTGAGCCGTATGGGCCTTTTCACTGTTTCGGGGACACCCCAAGCTCACACCTTTCTCAGTATCTTCCTGCCTACTAGTCTCACCATCTGGAGTGTTCTTTCCTGAGCTCTGTGAATCACTGGTTATTCTTAGTTCAGGCCTTTGCTCAGATTTGAGTTACTTATAAAGGCTTTTCTTTTCCTGAAAAAGCAGCAGTATCATCTATTGCTGCATAACATTTTACCTCAAAATACAACCTTTAAGCAAAAAAAACTACAAATATTATTTCCTGCAGTTTTCTGAAAGTCATGAATCCAGAAGCTGCTTAGCTGGATGGTTCTGATTCAACTCAAGATTTTTTATAAAGTTATAGTCATGCTGTTGACAGGGCTGCAGTCTTCCAAGAAAATCCACTTCCAAGCTATTGACATGGTTCTTCCTCACTGTTGGTCATCGCCATTTCTCGCAATGTGTGCCCTGTATATCCTTTCTTCCTTCAGAGTAAGGAATCCAAGACAGGAGGAGTCCAGTGTGGAAGCCAAGGACCGTTGTAATCCTCAGTTATGTAGTGTGCCGTTAGCCACACAGACCAAGCCTGGTGTTGTGTGGGAAGAGCACATACTGCAGAGCCAGTCCCAGGATATGGGAATCAATGGGACAGTTGCGAAGCCAGGGACCAGGGCAGCTCTGACACCCTCAGAGATTTAACTGGTTGTTTTGGAGAAGCCTGAACTTTTTATACTTTTTATCAGTCATAATTGCATCTCTTCCTTTCTATGTTAAGGAAATACCTACATAAGCAGAAAAATGAACATACTTCATCCCACCCAGCCATATTATCCCACATTATTTTCTTCTTTGTATTTATTATTACCTGAAATTTCATTTTGTGTTACTTTATTGCCTATCTATAAGATTGTAAGGACTTTTAGTACAGAAAAAAGTTCTAGTATTTTAATTTTTGAACTTAAGGCAATGTCTTAAGTATAGTAGTTGTCCATTTTTTGATAAATATATAAATAGACTGCCCTTTCAAGCTTGTTACAGTTTAAATCTTAAATATCCCCCAAAGTTTGATGTTTGGAGATGGATCCTGGTCACTGGAGGTATGACTTGGAAGGATGTATTTTCATTATAGGCTGCCTTCTCTCTCTGCTCCTGGCTGTCATGCTGTGAGCACGTCTCCTCTACTGTACTATTCTGCTGTGCCATTTCTGCTTGGAGCTAGCTGACCATGGACTGAACCCATCGAAACTGTTAGCCGGAATAAACCTGTCCTTTTAAGTTGCAGATATTGGATATTTTGTATTAGTGATGAGAATGTGACTAATACAAAGCCTGGGTTTTATTTTAAGCATTTTATATGGAATTTTTTTTCATTTTTCCTTGTGTTATTAGATTGTGTATACTGAACATAAATTGTATAGACTTATCTAATATTTATTGACTTTACATAGAAGACACTGTGCTAGTTACTGTGATGTTCAAACCCAAGAAAGAAGTGATGCCTCACTCAAGGGGTCCTTTTAGTAAAGAAAAGCAGATTGTAGAGTGAATCTTATGGGAATAAGTGAAATGAAGAAGAAAAAATGACAGGAATGAAGGCAGTGTGAGAACTGAAGGTGACTGTGCAGTGGAATGACCCCTTCGTATCCTGGCATTAACACAGTCACTGTCTTATCCCTACAGCTGTGTTCCTTTGTTCCTTTTAATGTCCTCAGAAATAACAAGGGAAGGTGTTGGATCTTTCAGAGATTCATAAAAACCTCACATCTTCCTCACAGTGTTGTTACAAATGGTAAATGAATATATGAAGGTCAGAGTGTTACTTGGCAGTCTCTTTCCTTTCTCAGTCATTCCTCTCTGGATTGAGGTAGATTCAGGCTAGTGCCTCAATGAGCAACACCCATCATTATGCTCACAAAACGAAGGCGTTGGACAAGAATGCTGTGGTTTACATCTGTAGTGTAGAGCTGGACCAGGGAGACCAGGCCCACAAACATTCTTTCCAGCGGTCCTGAGCAACTTGGGGTTGATCTCAATGGACTCTCACTGCAGAATGGTACCGGGAGTGCAGCTCTGTGGAAAATGCAAAGGCCTTAAAACTGAATTTTGTTAAGTGAGTTTTCTTCAGTGATTTATATGCAGGAGCAGGTTTAACTCCTGTGGTATTTTCCTTTCTCTGGAGCTTTACAACAGTAGAAGTCAGAGTCATCTCCGTCTTGGAGGACAATAAAGCTATGGATGTTTCATGGAGGACCTGCCAGTCACTATAGACACCAAAGTTAACAAGGCACTGAGGGCCTGGAATGTTTTAATTAAAGCTTTACACTAATTACTTACATATTTTCACTCCTTCACATATTTGCTCAGGTTACCCACCCTTGTGACTCATTCAGTAATGAAGTCAGTGAGGTTTGCAGTCTCTTGTAGTCATCAAGCAAAACTGGGCCGTCTGCCTAGACTCCCCGATTGTCTGCTCTGCCCCTCTTCTTGCATCTTCAGTGTGCACCTCTTCTTGCTGCCACCTGCCCTTGCTTTCACCTTGGGCCAGTTTCCACCAGCTGCCTGGAGCCTCCCCCACAGCCTGCTCTTTACCCAGCTTGCTCTTTGCAGAGGGTGGAATTTCTTGTGTTCATTCTGCCTCCATGGCTTGGGAGGGGTGCTGAGACTGCTTGTGCCTTAGTTTAAAGTCAGCTGAAATTCACTGAGTATCTATTATCTGCTGTACTGTGAATTAGGCCCTTATCTAGAGCACAGAGGGTTAAAAGAATGTAGTGCAGAAAGTTTGTGTGTTCAAAGTGACAAAGGTAAATAAAAGATGGGGGAGATATTAATGCAAACCTGCTGACTCCAGTGCAGTTTTCTTTCCAGTTGAACACAACTTCCCTGACCCCAAGATGGGCCACAGGGTTGGGGATCGCAGCCTCCATTAGGTCATGCTTGAGACAGTGCTTCTGGACCCTCCTCCCTTGGCTTGGTGACGCTGGGAGCAGTGTGCCAGGCACATTGCTTGGCCATTGTGGCTCTGGATTGGCAGCGCTGGCATGTGGGGTGGGGAGAAAGGTGTCATCTTTGCCCCTGAAGTTAGAATAGACTTAGCACCTTAGGGTAGAAAACAACTAGTCACTGAGAAGCATGAACTCGTTCATTGTATTAAAATGGGGGAACTGTCTTTCACTTCGTTTATTTTCAGAATCTAAAATCTGATCATTAATCTGAAAGATACCACATTTGATAAATAAGCATTTCCTTTCAAATTAATAAGCCATGTGCCTTTTATAGGCAGGTCACAGAATTTAAAGTTTTTAAATGACTCAACCTGTTTTAAGAATACTAGGTAGTTTCTTTGGATTGAACAAAATTGACAATTACTGCTCAACCGTATTACTGGAAGAGAAAATAAAAATACTTTGTGTTCCATCATGTATTTGTTTAGTTTTCCTTTGAGTCTGTGTTTTGCAAGGTAGTGATTACCTCAGAGACTTGACTAAAACCACAGTGTAAATACCCAAATCAAGAAGATAAAGGAGCTACTCCCCCCAAATTTGAAATGACTGTAGACCTGAATTCATATATGAACTCCATAATTAAAAGCCTGGGTAATATTTGGTAAGTTTTATAGCCACTTAATCAATGCCATTGCATATTAAAATAAATACTACACTTGTTTTCTAGAATTATGAGTGTCATGAAGGCCTCTACTATATGCCTAGTATATGGTAGACATTCGAAAAACTTAACCCCACCTGCCACTTATAGTTGGTGAAATACAGCTTCTAGAAAAACAAGCATTAAGAATGATCAAATTGAGATATTTATAAATAAATGGATGCATTTTGAGTCTATACTCATAAGTGAAATAAATCAAACTCACATGTATAAATACCGTATAGTCTCCCTAGTGTAAGAAATGGTAAGAGTACAGAAGATTTTATGGAAATCATGGTTCACCATTATACTGCTTTGACGTCTTATGTCTTTATTCATTGGTTGGAATGGTTTTATTCTGTTTTGTTTGATCTTAATATATGTGATCATATGAATAGTTACTTTGAAGATAAGACAATATGGCAGCCAGTGTTGACTTAATATCATCTTGCTCTGAAGTCCTACCATGCTTTTGTTTTTCTATTACCATTGGTTCTATCACATTGTGTCTTATTGGATTTTAATATGTATGATAGTAAAAACAAAATTTTTATAGAAAATGAGATAATATAGCAGCCATTGTTCATCTTTGGTTATTTGCTTCAGAATGCCTTGGAATACTTCCATTCTCTTGAGTTGCTTTATTCTACTTTGTTATGTTTGACATTATTGTGTGTAAACCTAAGCTCAACTATTTCAAAGAAAGAGACATTATGATAGCTACCGTTAATATCCAATTGTCTTGTTGTGAAGTGCTGTGATGGTTACATTGTTCTTTTCTGATCTGCCTAGATCTATCCTCTTTTGTTTTATTCTCTTTAAAATAAAAAAAACAAGCATTTACCTTTTCTAATGGTATATTAGAAACTTCATGTACCAAGAGGTTTCATGGTTATAAATTAACTACATGAGATCAAAAGTTTTAAATGACACTTTAAAAAATGGAAATGACATAAAGCTCTAGTGCTCTCTTATGAGATCTCCAGTAATGAAAATAAGTTTGGCATATTATAAAACATGAAAGTATTTTTTATTTTTCACATGCTGTTTTAGAATGGTCTTTGAAAGGCTTCCATTTCCATTGTTAACTCCCTTTACTCAGAGACTATGATTAATTGGAGTAGTTAGAAAATGTAATATTCTGATGAGTTTAGTTGTGTTAGATAGAAACGTACTGTCTTCTCTACCCCTGTGAGTTCTGGTCTTTATAATTAAATCATTCAGGTTGCAGGTAATTTTGTAGTGACAGCTCAGTGTCATATTTTTTTTCTGAAAAAAAAAGTATGAATTAAATAAAATCCATTTTGTTTCAAGCTATATTTTTTGAAAAGCATTCCAAACCGTATTATTTGCCTTATGCACTAGTAAGAATGACTGCCGCTGGAAATATCTGATCTCATCCTGATTTGATAATGTGGATCAGATATGGGGACTCAGCTAGATCTATATTTTTCCTCAAATATAACAATAAAGTGACCGTCTGAGTGGATTTTACTTTTTCATTTTCTTCCAGAAACTCAAGTGGAAGGAAGCATCCCACTAAGCAGAGGGATAGTGAAAAGAGCATCATGATAATTGATAAGATAGAAGTTAAAAGATTTGTGGTTGTGTAAAATTTTGTGTAAAAATTTTAAAGTGCAGAAAAGGCACAATACAGTATTCATAATTTCAACAATTCGAATACCTGTAAAATTTTGGCTTTTAGCCTTTAAGAATCAAAGCAAATGGATGGTAATTTCTTTTTCTTAACATGTCAGTGTTTTGCTTTATGAATTCTTATTTCTACTTTAAATTATAGAGAAAAGATAAGGAAAATAGATGAAAAGACAGAAATCTATTTATGGTTTAAAAGTCTATACTTACTTTGCAGTGTCTTCTTATATATACCCTCCCCAAAAGAATAGATTACTTTAACATTTTTATTGCGTAAGATGTTGATAAGCACCTTTGGTCAGGGAAAGTGTGCCCTGAAGGCAGAGTTAGGGACCTTGGCCCATCCTCCCACAGCACGTGCTTCGTGGCAGAAAGGACTGAGTGTCTCCAGGATGCCTGCTCTTTCCCTGGTGTCCTCACCACCCCTGGTCTTGGTCTCTGTGGGAGCAGAGCGTGAGTTATCAGGAATTCACCTGTTACAGCTTGTGTTTGGCTGTCTCCCCAGAGCCTCATGCAGTCATTGGTGGGGAGCTTTTCAGAGGTGGTTGGATCTAGTGTTTGATGCTGGGATTAAGGGTGTGTGGTTTCTAAATCAGTCCATTGATTGCTGTGGCCTTACCTTAAGCCCAGTAGCCCAGATCAAGTATAAAATGGGCAGAAAGAAGCTGGAAAGATCCCTTGGATTTGCTGCTTGCTGCCTTCTTCCTGCCCTGCTTTGCCAAGGACTGTTTCTCCTCTGCCATGCCCCTCTGCTGTGCCACCCTACCTTGGAGCCAGCTGGCTTTGGACTGAAATCTCTGTAAATCATAAACAAAATCCACCTTTCCTCCTTTAACTTTGGGTATCAGGTGTTTTGTCTCAGTAACAAGAAAAGTAACAAAAGCACCACCTTTTTAAACTTCCTTTCCTTCTACTTCTCTACTGCTGCTCTCCCCAGCAGCCCCTCCTGTCCTGTGTCCTTGCTTTCCCCCAGGTCTCCTAATCCACCTGCTTGGTTTGGAAGAGGTCCTTCCTCGGGCTTCCCTCTCAAGGCAGAGTGGAGAGGTGTCAGGACAGTGAAGCCATTGGCAGCAAAGATGGCAATATTCCCAACTCAGTAAAGTTGGATGTGTTTCCAAAGTCCAAACAAAGCAGCCACAGACGTCTTACATCCCCCCTCAAAGTCTTCATTCTATCCAGAAGCAGCTCCAAAGCCCAAAATTTAGAGTCTCATCTACCTCAAAAATGATCGAGACCTAAGGTGTCAATCGTGAGGAAAATTTCTCCAGTTGTGTACCTATGAAATTAAATGAAATATTTGCTCCCAAATTACAGTAGTAAATATGGTATAGGATGGAAAAAGAAAAGGGTAACAGGCCCCAGTTAGTCTAGAACTAGGGAAAAAACAACATCAAGTCTTGAAGCTAGGGAATAATCTCCATCGACTTGATATCCAGTGTCATGGCACAAAGGCAAGCCTGTGACATCTGAGACCTCAGGCAGCGCTGGCTTTCCTGGGCTCAGTTCACCCAGGGACTCTCTTGAGTTGTACTTTCATCCTCCAGCTTTCTCAGGCTAGAGTTGGATGCTGGTGGCCTTGGAGTTGTGGGGTCTCTCTGTGCCACAGTTGAAACTACCCTAATGACTTTCCATGGTCACTGTATCCCTACACCAAGACTCTACCTGGTCCTCCAGGCTGACTCGTATGGCCTTTGAAATCCAGGTGGTGCCACATGGACTCCTAGCTCTGTGTTCTGCATACGTGCAGAGTAATACCATGTGGGTGCCGCAGTGGTTTATGGCACATATCTTCTGGAGCTGTGAAAAAATTGCATTCCATGGGGAAAGGTGGGGAGAGGAAAAGAGAGGGAGGGAGACAGGGAGATATGAGAGAGGGTAAAGGGTTGGTGGGAAGAGAGATTGGCTGAGATCCCGAGTTCAGTCCTTTTTCTAATTGGCAGCTGCCGAGAAGTAGAGTGCCAGGATTTGGGGAGCAGGGGCCCCAGGTGGTCCTGGGCAGTGACTGTTGAAGGAGCATGGATGACATTGTAAACTACTCTCAAGTCTCTCACACACTTAACTGTTGTACTAAGGATTACGTTTTTAAAAGGTACTTTTTCAATTAGCAATAATCACATCTTTGATAAACCTCATGGCTACAATACTGCCACTGAACACAGCTAAAGGATGCTTTTAAAGACACATTTGAAATGTAACGGAAGGCTTATTATTGCATTTTGATTTGTATGTGTTAGCTTCTGAACAAAAGATAGTAATTTTATATTTTTGCTTGTATAGTGGTGAGCAAGTTAAGATAATTAGTGTGTATTCCTAGGGTTTACTGCTTTGGATCAGGGCTAGAATTCTTAATTCATAAATCTGTGGTAAGGAGGGGTTGGATTACATATAAGTCTGGTGGTTTTAATTCTATTCCTGAATAACTTATAAATAGCCACCAAAAATTATCTTCATTAAATTTAGCACTTAAAAGTGAATCTCTTACAAAGATAAACAAAATTTGCCTAGTGCAATCTCAGGATTCTAAAGCAAAGATGAAAGAATCAAATATGAATATTAAGTAACAATGGTTCTAACTCTTACTTACTTGCTTTTTAATGCAGCTTTATTTGGAGAGGTGAGGTGCCACATATGCTGCATAAAATTTAAAGAAAAAAATCGAAAGTAATAGTCGCTATTCTTTCTCATAGTCTCTATACAAAGTTAGCAGATAAGAGTTTCTCTTTCTTATGAAGTAACTCTTTAGAAATTCAGAACCATGAAACAAGATCATACAATAAACACAAAAAATGGTAATGCTTTTTAAGAAAATGCACTTTTAAGTGCTATACATGTGAGATGAGCTAATGATTTAAAAAAGGTCACTTGATCTACTAATGGATAGAAATAATTTCTAATTAGCACCTTTAATTGTTCACCCACCAATTAAATGTGGATTGGATATAAAAGTTCTTTGTATATCAACTGTAAAAGGTCAATAAAAGCCTAATTCATTATGATTACTGCTAAAGTAAATCTTAAAGGACTTTTCCCTAATACTCATCTTCAAAAACATTTAACTTCTTAGTGATGGGTTAATCTACAAGGTGGTAAAAAAAAAAATAGATTTGAAACTGCTAGTGGAATGACTACTCACTCTTCCTGAAAATTCTGAATTACATGTTTTCTGTATGGAAAAATGGCATAAATAAAGGTGAAATTCCAAAATGCTAATGAGGCTTGGTTTAAGGGCTATCATTGAAAATGGTTTGTCTGTTGCTTGATAATGAATATGTAATAAAAAATGTCAGCTACTCATGATCAAATTTTTTGAATATTGGATTGAGAGAATCTGGAGTTAGTAAGGTTATTCTGTCCTGAACTTCCTGTTTACAATTTACCTCTTAATTACTTGCAGCTGTCAAAATAATTTTAATCATTTTCAGATACTTTGCAAAAGCAAAAGGATTGTAAGACCTTGAGCTCTAATAGAGGGCCCCAAGCACTCCAGCTGAAAATATGTTGACCCTCCTGTTCTGGTCTTTTGTTGTATCCTTACTGGGATCTTGGTTCTCCTCAGTACCATGTTTTCCTGAACATCATGTTAGACTCTGTGATCATAAACATTTATCCAGATCATTTCATTATTCTCATTCTATATCCTGGTCTTCTAACCTAGATACAAGATTCAGAATGTTAGAACAGGAAGAGGCTTCAGAAAATGTTTGATAAGGTCTTTTATTTTGCCACTAATAAAATTTAAGTACTTTTTAGGTTAAAAATGAGAATCTTTGGACCTCTAGCCTTTGGCTCATTCTACGATGATGAATAATCTAAGGAAATATGGAATTAGGCATGTGCAGAACGAGGTTGTTCACTACGTATAATTCTTTTTCCCCCTACATAAAGAGGAGTATTGACAGGAAGAGTGAATAGAAATATATATAGGTAGAAAAAAAACCAAGCAAAAACACTTGACTGCTTGGTCTGCTTACAGTTAGAGTACTTGTATTTTTGTGCATTTTCTGCTTTTATTTTTCATTTGGTATCGGAAAAGAATAATGTTTTTATGTTCCCAAGTCATCCATATAGAGAAGGAAAGCTGCTTTAGTGGACACTCTAAACATGATATGTGCTCTCGGATTGCCTATGATAATTTTGAAGTTACCAAAAATTGTATTTGATAGATCAAAAGTAGTCATTTGTCAAAAACCTATTCTTAAAAAAAAAAAAAGGCTCTCAACATTTATTGAGAGTATTACAAGCTAATTGGAAATGGATCATGAGTTACTGAGCCTACCATGCATGCTCCTCAATTTACCATGGGATTACATCCCAATAAACTCAATGTTTAAAGGAGTGTAAGTCAGATGCACTTAATACATCCAGCTTGTGTTCAGCAACACCAGACACTGTGGAGCAAAAGTTGTTTATCCTGAAGATTGACAGAGAACATTAGCTCTGACTCCAGAGAGTAGCACTCAGCACTTCACTAGTGTAGGAAAAGATAAGAATCGATAGTACATATTCTGCAGAATGTAGATCAGTGGTGTTCACACATTGGTCAAACACTGTCTACATATTTTTTCTTTATTAGGAACATGCATTTTTAAAACCATAGACTTCTTTTTTTTTTGCGTTAGACAGACTCAGCTTTTCAGTTTCTTCATTGCATTGCTGAGGAACAACACTGAGGGGAAGTTTTTTAGTTGTGAGCCCAGAACTGGTTAGTGTCAGGCTGTTAGGAACAGAGGAATCTTGGCTGTGGCTAGTGTTATTTCTCCCAAACTACTTGAAAATCCTCATTAAGTTATCTCTTGGCACCATCTGTTTCTGTTTTAATTTTTCCACTTTTTTTCCCTCGCAGGCCAATCTAACTCAGTATCATTTAACTTGATTTTATCAGAAATCTATAATAGATTTTCAATAGATGTTATCAGAATTCTAGCTATGGAATGGGCTTAAGAAAAGTTGGAGGCCTACTTAGAATCCTGATATCAAAGATATTTTTTCTTTTAGTATCTAGTCACAACCCCTTTTTATTTATCCTTACTTTTTATTGATTTTATTGTGCTTATTTCAAAACTCCCAGTGTAATTTGTTGAGTAAAATAGAATATATTCTCTGTCCTCTATATAGAACTTTAGAAGTTGCCAGTGGATTCCTGTGCTTATGTTGGTATAAGTCAGCCATGTCAAAGTTTCTTAAAACTGGACTTTTAGAAATCTATTTTAGTATGTAATTATTTACACATTTCCTGTTTAAATTATAGGAAATAAAATGTGATAGAAAGATTACATTGTCAGTATCGTGTTTTGCCTTGGAGTGATTCTGTTTTTAAATTTTAGTCATTGAACATTCACCAGGTACACAAGTTGCAACAGATGACTCAAGTCGGTCATTACGGGCATGTGTTTATTAAGACATCAGTTTTCTCATTAGTAATCCCACAGTGCAACGGTAGTGACAAATAAATTTATAAAGTGTAATCAAAATAGTGTAGACATGGATTTGCAGAAGGCCTTTGAGGACAGAAGGGGAGGATGTCTGCAGTGCCTAGGGAAACTCTGGGAACCATAGTGAAGGCAGACATCCATGTTGCTTTACCACCAGTGTCCTAGTTACATGATGCAGACCAGAATACTGGATGCATCTTAAGCTGCCTCATTAGGAAAGTCTCCATAAAACCCTCTAAAACTGAAAACTATAAAAAGTTGCCTACTGTCTACCCTCAAGTTTACCCTCTTTTTAATATGATAGCCCATCTTAAAGGAGGAATAAAGGTAATTCTAATATTTGACCTTCACCTGATGATCTCAGCTTTCTACCCCTAAGCACTTTTACCTGCTGTGCAGTGACTAGTGGTTAAATGTATACTTCCTTTTTCTAATGAAGCATTGCCCAGTATCTCATGCAGAAGATAATCATATTCAGAACCACATGTGTTCTTAACAAACTGTCAGAAAAGTACTCATGGTGTAGTAAATAAGAGTGAAGAAAAATTCTACACAGGGTTTATGTGGAAATTTTCTGTATCTTTTAGTGCTGCTGTGATTGTGAAAGTGTCCAAAAATGAGAAGAAAGTGCAGGATTTCACTAAAAATTCCAGTTAGGCTGGTGAGACAGATTTTCAGTGTCTGGTGTCAGATTTGCCTCCTCCCACCCCCATTATGTTGAGTTTTCTCCAGTTTTCTTGTAACAGAGATTCCTCAGTGGTAAGTGTAAGGACTTGGGCAGTTTGATGGATGGAGGACGTGAAATACCAGGAAGAATGAAGAGATGACTCTGGAGGGCAGGCAGGGACTTCCTTGGAGGAGTCCTGTTAGATCGTAGAGGTGTAAGTGGTGCTGAAATAGAACTTAGCAGTGATCTTCCTGCCACCTACAGTAGCATGCATGTTTCTTATTTTTGTGCTTCTCTGTGCTATCTTGATATCCCGGTAGAGCATTAAACCTGTGTAGAATGGATTGCCTGATGTACTTTCTCCTTCCCCATTCTTGGTCCTGGATATACACTTCACCGGTAACTAAGACAGAAATATTGGCACCATCTTTGAATCTATTTTCGTAGCCTACTTCACATCCTCCACCCAGGCATTTTGATCCAGTTTCCTAAGATATTTTGCTTCTGTGTATTCTTGCCCTCTGTCAGTGATCACGGCATATGCTCACATGCAAGATGAGGTTCCCTTCTTGCAAAATCATCCCTCAGAAAAGAACACGTTTCATATCGGAATTAGGACAAAGCCTCTGCTATTACTGGGTGCTTTGGCCACTGCTTTATTTTAAACAGCAGAGCACTGTGTGAGGACACATTAGCCCCAAATGGCCTCTTTTTAATGTGGCTAGATATTTATAGAGGGCACCTGACAATGTCTTTTTTTGAAGGCTGCAGTAACATTTAAAATAATGTGAGTATTTATTCCCAGGAATGTGCCCTTCACAAGTGAAAGTACAAAATGTCTTTATAAACAAGTCTTTTCACAAAACAAACAAACAATAAATCAGTACATTCAGGAGTAACGAACATACAAGAAAGCATGAATATGCACTGACACGACAAATGGCAACTGCACTGGTTTTTACTAAGTCATCACTCTGGCTTAGCACTAGGCTTCCAGGGATGGCAGCAAACAGAAGTTCTCCAAATGCCTTGGTTTGTTTTAAATGAAGGTGAGTACTTACAGAAATCTGTTAAAAAGACCAAAACATGACTTAAATTGACGTAGACACAAATGTCAGTGTTGCATATGAAAAGTTCAAATCAAGCTGTGTTTGGAAGATTTAAATGTAGGGGAAAAGTGACCCATCTACTGTGGTTTATATTACACTATTCTTTTTCTTTGTATAACCAAAATTAATTAAGTGACTTGATTTTATGTAAAGAGCTTCAAAGTTTTTGGTGAACTATCAAATTATACAGTCACACAAGTACATAAACCATGGATTGAACTCAGGGTCTTCACACTGAGCTACATTCTAAATCTTTAAAAAAAATCTTGAGGTAAGTTCTCACTAAGTCACTTAAGTTGCCTGGGCTGGACTAACTTATGATTCTCTTGTCTCAGCCTCTCAGAGTGCTGGGATTACCATGCCCAAGCCTCAGTAAATTTTACAAAACAGTACAGCCAGTACTCACTCACACTAGGAGTCAGAACTTTACTCCTACCCTAAAATGCAGGCCCCTGCTGTCTTCTAGTTGCTGCCTGACCGCCTCTGTCTGCAGCCACCACGTCACACAGCATAAATAGTATCCTGTCTGCGGTCCCCATAGATTAGGTTTGCTTGTTTTTAGAGCTATTTTATAAATAGAATCATTCTGTATGTACAACTTAGCTGTCTGACTTCTTTCCTCAATGTTTTGTTGGTGAAATTTTGCTGTGCTCATATTGCTGAGCAGTATTTTAGATTTTGAACAACCTCAACTTACTGTTTTACTATACTAGGTTTTTGTGGTTCAGGTTGGGGACTGTTGTAAATAGTGTTGCTATTAAAACTCCCCTCTGTGTCTTTTGATGAATAAATATCACATATCTGGTGGAGCACAATTTATAAGTCAAGGTATGCCTTCGTCAGCTCTAATAAATACCAGTTTTCTGTAATGGTTAGAACAATCTGCACAGCCATTAGCAAAGTACTTGAGTTTTCTCCTGCATGTTCCTACTCACTATTGGTATTTTCTCTTTATTAATTTGCTGTCTTGATGGGAAAAAGTGATACCACACTATAATTACAATTTGAATTTTCTGATGATTTATATAATTGATTACTCTTTCATTTTTTAATGGCCATTAAAATACTACATCCTGGTTTGTGTTTTTATTTTTTTGTTTTGCTGTTGCACTATTTCTCACTTTCTTGGAGCTTTATATATCCTATTGGGGAAAATAAAAGTTTTTATAGGATTATGTTCTTGGGATTATGGGCAAAACTGGAGATCAAATTTCATTTGGACAGTGGAAAACTTAGCTTCAACATACTTTTTTTTTTTTTGGTTACTGTTATGACCTTCTATCTCATATGTCAGACTTGGTTCTCACACCCTGCTCTGTCTTCTATGCATATAAAGCTATTTTTACAATCATGCAGGTCTTATCAAGTCTTCCTTAGCTCTGTCTTGCCCATTCTTCACTGCCGTAATCACCCAGCTTCTCATCAACTCCATGCTAAACATGGAGTGTTTCAAGAACTCTCCTATAAAAATTCACAGAAAGTAGGAGAGGCACATTTACTGAGTACTCAGATTTCTAGTGGCATATTTTCAGGTTTTAAAGTGCAGACATGAGAGTTAAGGTTGTTTCGGTATTGCTGCTGGATTTGACGTGGGAGCCAGTCTCTGGCATTCTGACCCCCTTGTAGGTGTTCTCTGTAATGAAAACCACTTAGGGGTTGATACTCAAGTACTGAATTTTAGGTTCCATCTTTGCTAACATTAATTGAAGTGTGCACAGCACAAGTTTCCACAGGAAGAAAATTAGATGACTTAGAGAAATTAGATGTTTTTGTGTGCATCAAATTCTGAAGAGTATATGTATAAATTCAAAGATATAAGACCAACGTGCCTTTGCATGGTTAGCCTCTTTTAAAAGTATCACACCAAGATACGTATCCAGGCATCAATTTGGGGGACCAAAATAATCTCCTGTCTCCCTCCATTTGTTCTGCCTCTCTACCCACTTGCTTTGCTTTTCTGTGTTTTCATGACACATTGCTGCTTTCCAGCTGGAATATGAATAGCAAGGGACCAGGGTAAGAGGTCTGTTGGTGCCTGTCCAGGCCTGAGCAGCTTTCCCCCCCTTACTGTGAGTCCTGGGGTTGCAGCTTTCCCTCTGTTACTGTGAGTCCTGGGGTTTCTAGCCTACGTGCGCATTCAGACCTGCGCATCTTTGAAATGTGGATTTGTGTAGCATAGCATAGTACGTTATACGTCATAAGGCAAGAGTGCATTTTCCCCTCCGGATTTTTAAGAGTCAGTTAAAAATCTGCCAGCTCAGTACACTGTATTATGTCATGTCAGCCCGCCTAAGCGGTGGTGATCTCTGATTGTCTTCATTTTTACTTGTCTTGAAACAGTGTCTCCTCTCACCTGAGCTGATGACTGTCGGCTTTTTTAATGAAGTGACTCCTGTGTGTTGTTGTTTTCCAGGATGACTAGAATACCACTGGGCTGTAATAGAATAACTCTACACAGCTGAGAACATTCTTTCATGATGATTTCAGAGCTTTTATTTGATGATAAGAATGATTATTACCACTTGAAAAAATGCCAAAAAAATACTAGTATGTGGAAATATATTGTAAATCGGCTTATACCATTCTTCTTTGAAAAAGCTAGATCTTAATTATGCACAGTGCCATGAAGAAAAGTCCAAGTGTAGCTTTATTTAAAACAGAAAAGACAGTTAAGCACCAATTCAAATCATGGATAAATTTTCCACTTAAACTACCTCATAAACTGTGTACATTAGCAAACTTACAAATAGACACTTATGTGAACTATTATAGGAACTTTATTATGTAGCAAAAAGAAAAAAATACTGCATTTGCCACGCAAAAAATATCTAGTCAGACTGTTGTTATTTTTTTCTTCAGCATTCTGAAAGCATTTATATTTCAGAGCTGTGATTTAAATGATACTGATTCTATAAGCCTGTATATCTACAGATGAATTTATATTTAATCTCCCTTTTCTTATTTGTTTGTTCACTGGAATATGTGAGTACTAAATGAGTTAACCAGCGTGGGAATTAATGTAAAAATCCCTGAGCATTAAGAATAACAGGCAGAGAAAGAAAATAATGAAGTATCTTTTAAGTACATTCATTCACTTCATAAGTGTAACTAACTGTCACCAGATATTAAGGACTGTCTGAAGCAGTACTGAGGGATTAAGGTAGAAAAAAGAAGGCAGGTAAAAGGAAATGGCCAGACCCAAGCTTCAAGGCTTTTAGTTCATTAATTAATTAATTCATCCAACATCTGTTGAATACCTATAATTTAAGGTACCAGGGATACAGTAATGAAACTAAGCATTAGTTCTTGACCAGAATGAGCTTTTATTCTAGTAGGATAGACAACAAATGATATAAGTGAAAAATGTAGTGGATAATGATCAGTGCTAGAGAGAAAATTATGTCAGAAAGGAGACCAGAAAGTGTTGAGGGTGGGAAGCAGGTCACTGTTTTGGGTAGGTTGTCTGTGATGAAAGGCATCTTTTGAAGACCTGAAGGAAGCCAGTTCTCTGGAGGGTTGGAGCTGGAAAGGCAGAGGGGTACTGGGGTGGAAGCGCCTCTGGTGAACTCAATCAGGAGTTACAAGGAGGCGGTGGGGCTGGAGCAGGATGAATGATTGGGAGGCGGTGAGGGCTCTGAGCTGCATCCAGCATAAGATGGGAAGACATGGGGAGATGTTGCTCCCACACCCAGATCTTAGATATATGGGAATGTGTGAAATACAACTAAATTCCACTCTAAATCAAGCAGACTGAAAGAGTTGAATTGGAAGATACTTGTGTTAGTTTTCTGTCACAGTAGTGAAATACTCAAGATAATTAATTGTCTTACGGAGACGCTAGCCTGGGCCATGGAGATAGGTGCCTCCTGTACTCCTAAGGGCTGGGGGATCAGTGCGGGGCTTCACAATGTTAATGTTTGTCCATCTTCTTTGATGGATGGATGGATAGATGGATTAATTAATGGTAGATTAGTAAGTAGAGAAATAGATCACTTGGATTCTTTCTTTACACTTCTAATGAAATATAGTTACAGAAGAAGAAAGAAAAGCTAATTGGAAAAATGTCCTAATGCTGAACAATCAATTTGTTCTGTGGAAATCAGGTGTTGCCCCCAGGGCCGACATCTCCAGCTCTTCTGGCAAATTAGAACTATCCTTAAAGATATAATAAGCATCTGAAATGTTATGCCTAAAAAACACCTTAAAAACCTATATGTATTTGTTCTGAGGTCCGTGTGTTGCTTTCAATTTATTTTCTTTCATGGGGGTGAGGGCATCTTTCTTGCTGCCCTCTATTAAAGGCACAGTTTTTTCATTTTAGATTTGGGCACATACAAAATGATAAAGTTACTTCTCTATGTTTATGTTTTCTCAGATTTAATTCTGTGACCTTTATGCTAAGTCTGGGCTGTTTGTTTGCTTTGTGAAGATAAAACCGTGTTGTATTCTGAACTGAAAGCAAAATTCTGTGGGCTCTTCTGTCTGCCAAAAAAACACTGCCCTCTCTTGGCTTAAGGTATTAAAAAAACTTCAGGGTTTTTTGTTGTTTGTTTGTTTGTTTGTTTGCCTAATTTAGAGTGTTGGTTTCTAGTTCTGAATTGGACTATTTTGCATTAAACTGGCAAAAATACATTTTTCTGCCTGTAAGTGAATGTATACAGCTAATTTCTTTAGTAGCTTTTAGATGGAAGTCAGTTAAAATGAAAAGTTGTTTTAGAAAGCTAGTAGGTTTTTAAACCCCTGTGTTTTAAGAGGGAATCAGACTTCAGTCTGTTCTTCACTGCATGGAAAATATTACTCTGCTTTCAATAGATACAGGAAAAGACAAGTATTATTGATTTATTTTCTTTCTTTCTTTCTTTCTTTCTTTCTTTCTTTCTTTCTTTCTTTCTTTCTTTTTTTCATGGGTTCTATGTGTTTGTACTCCTATTCCTGTTACAGTCTTGGTCTGCATTAAGAAACTTAAAGGCTGAGATTAAACCATTATTTTTGTATTTTTTTTCCATAGACTTAGTGCTGTGGCGGTATTCATTATATACCATTTTTGTTGTGAAGATTTTAGCAGCATTAGTTCATCTTGACTGATGTCCATGACTTCAGAGTACAGGTAGAAAAATAGAGATAGGTGACTAGCAATCCTCCTCCTAAGTGAAAGAGTGAAACTATCTAGATAAATCACTAGCCCAAAAGCCTACCAAATGCATAGTGAAAGAATTAAAGTGTAAGTGTGTGTGTTTATGTTTAATAAATTTTCTGGAAGAATCAAAAGTAATGTGTGTGTTTATGTTTAATAGATTTTCTAGAAGAATCAAAAGGATACACATATTCTATCTGGTTTATTTTATTATCCTTCAGTTTTTGTAAAAAATACTGAAAAGTTTTATTGAGCTGTGGAATGATTATTATATTGCTTTTTTTTAAAAGGATTTTTTTAACCAAAGGAAATAGACCAATACTGTCATTCAAATCAGTATATATATAATAATATTCCTAGGATTATTGCTTTGTTATCATTAAGCTTTAGTTATATGAGTGGAAGGATTCATGAGAGGTCACCCGATTCCTTCTCTTGTACTTTTAAAACATCACAGCTAAGTAAAAAATAGTTTAGCATTTTATAATGTGCACTGTGTGGAAAGCATTGTTCTTACCATGTGTTATGCAAATGCCTGTCCGTGTGCAGTGGGCTGACGTCATGATAAACCCTTAGTGATTTCCACATCCTGAGTTGAAAGTGCGTTTGATGCCCCTAGCCTCCTGAACAGCACAGTGAGCAGCAGGCTACGCTGTGTCCTTCCTGTGGCTTCGTTACCCTTGTGAGCACTGGCCACCTGGGAGCTAAAGCTCATGTCCATGACCTGGCTCCACAAGAGAGTATCATAGCACGTGTCAGCTGCTTGAGAAGAAAATCAACACGTCAATTGCTGTGTTTACTGAGTGTGCATTGTTTTTACATCATTGTAAAGTTGAAAACTAAGGAGTTGGGAACTGTCTGTGAACTTACACATTTAATTCTGACACTGACTCACAGAGATAGCCACTGTTATTATCTACACACACACACACACATACACACACACACGATGCTGGGGTGCAGCATCTCACCCCCAAAAGCAACAGGTCTGTGCTTTCGGCCAGTATATTGCCACCTGTCACTCCTCCCGCTGAGTCTTTCTAGACTTTTCTTTTTCCTGCATTTGAATTCTAGTCCCCCTTACAGCCCATTATCTGAGTGATTCCTCAGCTTTTAGTTTAAGGGTCCCTTTTTTGTTCATCTGCTTTCGTTTTTCCTTTTCTGGGCCTGACAAACAGCACTTCCTCATAACCATATCACTTCCTGCTGCCTCATTCTTTTATTCCCTCCCGCCTGACGCCCTCCAGCTGTTTCTCAGTCCTTAAGTTGTGCCCTGTACAAAAGGCTTACCAGTTGTGAATAAGACAGCACCAATATAAAGTCTCCTCATGGCTCCTAATTATATTCTTTATTCCCGCTTGTCATATCTTTTCTTCAGGTATATTTGCAAAAGTGCCTTTGTCTGGTTACAGAGCTTGCAGTTAGTGGTGCGTTCTGTGTGTTTATGCCTGTGCTTCAATCCTCCAAGGCCTCTGGATTTGAACCATGATCAACAAACATGTTTGCATTATATGTGTTGTCCGCAGGTTTTATTTAAGTTAGTTATGATGGTTTATTATGATGTATCCTAGGATCTGCTGGCTCTCCAGACACACTGATATGAGTAGGCTGAAGGTGTAAATTCTCTATACAACTCCCAAAGGCAGTTATATGAGTCCCCTTAATAAGCAGGTACTTCACACCAGCCGTTGGTTTTTCTGACTTAATCCCAGGGGAGAGACTGAAGAATAAAGTCCCATCTCCCACCCTCCTACATCTCTCTTTCGTATACAGACCTTCTAGCCTCCATCTCTATGTGGCTCACTCTAATGAACTCTCTTAGTGAAGATGAAATTGTGCTAGTGAGTTTTCTGCTCCCTTGGCTAAAAGTAATCACCACCTGATTGCCTTGTACCTTGTAACCTGAGATTACAGTGATCGTTGCTATTATATTAAGTAGAATTTTCAAAGAATTGTAGTTCTAGATTTAGATTTTCCCTCTATGCTCTACCTTCCATAATACTGTTTAACGTTTAGAGCCTGTTGTGATGGAGGATAGTGGTGAGCATGCTTCCTCTTAAAAATTCTTAATGTTACTGCTGCACAGGGCTTGTTTCTCCTTAACAGTCTCAGCTTCTATTCTGGAGACCTCTAGACTTGGAACCCATTTCTCTGTGTGAGCAGGATCTTGACTACTGTCCCTGCTCCTTTCCTTGAACGTGTTGCACATGCTTACTGAAGTCCAGTGTGTAATGTTCCCAGCAGCTGTGGCCAGTTTCCCTTTTTTGTGTCCTTGCACACCTCTGTCCAGGACAAACTTCAAGTTCTCCAGCTCTGAACAGAAGTGTCCAAGAACTTAGGAGTATTTTCTTTCCCACTTAAGGATCCCATTCTTGCCTTTGTTACACCATGAAAATGTTCTGATTTGTCTCTTTCTCTGAGTAGCTCCCTGCTGTACCTGACTACAGTTCTCAAAGGCTGAGTGTACAGTTCAAGGCTTGGCTTAGTGAGGTGTTGTATAGTGCTAATCTTTATCCTTTCCTTGCCTTACTCCAAAACTCAAAGTAGGGCTCTTATCAATGCAAGAAATCTCTTGACTTGAGTAAGCAGTGAACTTAAAACCTAGCTTTGCAATACGTGTTTAGTCTAACTTCACAACTTTGTCCAGTCTGGAACTGGATAAATACGAAATTGCGTTTAATTCATTTATAGAATAGTCCCTGAGAAAGGATCGTGATGGTAACCAGAATAAGCACCATGACTAAGGAAGGGAATGGGGCAGGGCTTACTGCAGTGACTAGCTGAGGACAAGGGCAAAATGGGATTGGGACAGACATGCCATCAGGGGAGCGTGCCTTACACACAGGGAGTGTGCCTTACCATTTGGGTAGTTGCGGACATTCCAAGGGTTGTAAACAGATGTTAGCAGGGGAGTGAGTAGAAATTAGGGTCTGTGAGTAGCACATGGAGCCGTGGAAATGGAAGGTGCATGTAGGATGACTAGATGAGTGGTCTGTATGTAGAGAAAGTGGAGGGCCCAGAAGACGACAGCTGGGATGGAAGGGGACCCGCAGTTGCTAGTTACCGCAGCTGTGACAGTGGGAGCAGGAGAAGAGGCAGGGAACTCCTTCAGCAGCAAAGGGCTATGGCAGGGCTGGATGAGGCAACTCCCGGGGACCATGACAACGTGGGGCAGCCGGTAGTGCTGGGCCATTCTGTTTTCTGTATGTGGGTAGCTTTGATGATGACATTGTGTTTAGCCTTGCAGAGCTTGGGTCTGGTAAAAGACAGAGCAACAGGTTTGACTTGGCCTAGCAGGGAATGAGATTACACTTGACCTAACACTGAACAAACAGGACTCAGAGTTTAACTGATCTTCTCTGCTCCCCTTGCTGGCTGTTCAAACCACATGGTGTAGCCTGTTTTCTGTTCTTGGATGATACTTAAAATAGACATGGTTGCTTCTCTGGCTTCTCTCAGATTTAAAAAAAAAAACAAAATACTTTCAATAGCGTGTACTTATAAACAGACTCAGTTTGGCACGTGGGCGGTCTGGTCTAGCCCAGCGTAATAAATATTTTACGCATTCAAAAGTGAGGCTCCCGTCTCCAGCAACTTCTGCTTGCTGCAGAGGTGAAGTCTGAGCAGAGAAGAGAGCTTTATGGGCTTCTTCTGGTTTTCCTCAACATTTCTACACTTCCTCCCTACCTCACCAGGAACCCATGGGTTCTTGAGAGCAGAGGGGTACTCTTCAGAGGAGACCAGAAAGCAGGGAGGTCTTAGAGAATTGACCTTGCTTTACCATTGGTTTGACCTTGGGAGGCGGTGAACCTGACCCAGTCTTTAATGGGCGCTGTTAAGGATTCTCTGGAGAGTCCCTCATTTCTCTGCTTCTCTCATCTGTTGGCTTTGACAGGACAGGGCGGGCACACACTTCTCTGTCTCCCAGTGGTGTGCTGCTGAGGCTCTTTCTTACTGTTCAGGCAGCCTTAGTTCAGGTGCAGATCACTCTGACTGTACAGACTGAGTTGAGTGGAAATGCTCTGCTCTGGCCCACAGACAGGTGAGCACATGCAGGACAGTTGTGGGGGTAACTGCTCTTCAGACCACGCTGAAGTCAGTAAGTGGAGAAAAAGTACAGAGACGCTTGCGCTTAAGAGGTAGGAAAAGGAAAAGTCATGGGCAAAGGAGGCCGAAATGTCAGGGGGAGACTATCAGGGAATCAGCCCAGAATTATACCTATGGACATGTTTATGCCTTCCCGAGAATGTGGTGCCTTTACATTTGCTTAGTCCTTCTTCTTATTTTGAAAATTGATGCTAATTTGAATTTAGAACATTGTAATTCTTTGAAGACAAACTTTAACTCTTCTTCTTACAGTTGTGTATGAACACAGGTCAAGATTAGAAAAATCCTTACAGAAAGAAAGACTTGAACATAAGAAAGCAAAGGAAGGTGAGTAAACAAGGTGATTTGTGGTCTGTGGTTTTCTCATACTTTGAAATATCATGTACCTGACTCAAGATTTTTTTTTTTTTTTTTTTTGGTTAGGCTGCTTTTCATAGCAACTTGAAGCTAGTGTTATAGGTGAACAGAAAAGATACGTCAAGAAATATATTATCCATTGTGCAATAATTGCTGCTCAGAATTTCACTTAGAATCTTTCACTGTGTTTGTGCCACCTTGAGGTGGTCCATATATAGGTCATCAATTATTTAAAAAATAACAGCTTCTCATCTGAATATACATAGGTACATTGCTTATACCTGGAAATTATCCACAGATGTGAAAGCAGCATACATTGTTCAGAATATGGCACTTTTAACACACTCAGAGACACATGTTTATAATATAATGCATTGATCACACTATCTGGTATATTTTCAATTCAATACTTGTTTTATTTTTAATTTTTATTTTTTATTTTTGGTACCGAGAATCAAACTCAGGACCTTGTGCTTGCCAGGCAGGTGCTGAGCTGCTGAGCTGTATCCCCATCAGTACTTGTTTTAATCTGTTAAGTGCTTTTAATGCTACAGCCAATTGGGTTTTTTTAAAGTTACTATTTTTTTGTTGGTTCCGGAGATCAAACTCAGGACCTTGCACTTGCCAGGCAGGCACTTATGCCCTTGAGCTAAATCCCCAGAAGTTGGCTTAGTTTGAATTATTAATGGCAGGGATAGAGCAGTACTATTGATTTGTATCAAAACTTTTTTTTTAAAATGCAGACTTTCTCCTACTTGTGATTTGAAGTTATTTGCATTCTTGCTTTTATTTATTCATGTTTTGTTAAACAT
This sequence comes from Hydrochoerus hydrochaeris, assembly GCA_004027455.1. Taxonomy (NCBI): domain Eukaryota; kingdom Metazoa; phylum Chordata; class Mammalia; order Rodentia; family Hydrochaeridae; genus Hydrochoerus; species Hydrochoerus hydrochaeris. The sequence goes on from PVLA01002794.1 coordinate 157,696, forward strand.
CTTGAAATTTAAGTGAGATGTTTTGTGTGAAGTGCTTGCTTGAGTAGAAGGGTGAGCAGGTGAGGTCAGTGCTGGTTAAGATGCTTTACTGACCCTTAGATTGAGCCTGTGTGAGGAGTAAAAGTTGACAGAACTAAAGTACTTTGAGAGGAGTGGAATTTTCCTTGTGTTTAAATGCAGAGTGATTTTACAGAGCCATCTAGTGGATAATAAAGTTTTCAGAGCATGCAGATGGCTTGAATGGCCAAGTTTCTCTTTTCAGGCCCTCAGAGTCTGGTGTGCCTGTCTGTCAGGGAGATGGAAATCACCCTTGTATTCAGATGTGCTCCATTTTTTTCTTCCTCAGTTTCAAAGAATCAATCTTAGAGATATTCTAAATGCACTGTGAATCAGTTGGTTATAACATGAAATTTGTTGATGTAGGATTTACAGCTACAAGGTAAAAAGGAGGATGGTATAGTATTTCTTCAACTTTATAAAGCATTGAGAGGGAAAGCAAAGCATATGAATCACAGATAGATTAATGTAAGCTGGAAATGTGCTGGTGCAAGTCTGAGTAAAGTATCTTTATTCACCTGCACGTACCCTATTGTCTCCATTTTGCTTTTTCTAGATTTCCTTGTTTACAAGTTAGAAGCACAAGAAACACTAAATAAAGGAAGGGTAAGATTTTTTTTCTCTTCTTCTTAATTTCTTTTTATTAAACTTGGAGGAGGGTGAAATATAATTGCAAAATCATTTATTTTCTTGATCACCAGGATTCTAGGAGTGATATACTTTTTTCCCCCTATAAGCAAGGCCTTAAAATTGTTCTTTCAAAACTTAGCTTTACTTATCACATTATTGATAAGAGTAAATTAGAAATAGTATCAGTGATTAACAGGAAAGAGAAAATTATTTTTGTTCATTAATTTATTCATTTATAGTTTCTTTTCCATGAGACGTGTTACTTTTATTTGCCTTTGCAAACATACCATCTTAACACAGGATCTGGCTTAGGACTGGCATTTAGAAAAATTCATAGAATGAATGAAGGAATGAATTATCATTGGCATTTGAAAGTATTTTTCAACTCTAAATTAACCGAAGAAAAGCTAGTCATTCTTTCAGTCTAAGAAAAATCTGTAGCATTAATTGAATAACATGTTTGTGTTCAGGGGTACAAAAACTGAGAAAAATCAGCTTTTTGAGTTGCCTGGGAGGTAGTCCGCTTTTAGTTGTGATTTGATTTTAAAAACCCAACCCATCCCAGCACTCAGGAGGCTAAAGCAGGAAGATCGTTGCAAGTTTGAGACCAGTGAGCTCCAGGGCAGCCTGAACTGCATAGTGAGACCCTGTTTCAAAAAAAAAAAAAAAAAGAAAAAACTTCCAACCCAAACTGTCAATGCTGTTATACAATTTATATCATTTTCTTATAAAGTACTAAAGCAGTAAAACAAAATGATAATACAAAAATGTAGTTCATTTTAGAAGTTGTGAAAATTTGAGAAAAATCGTGAGTGTGTACTTTAGTTGGTGGGCCAGAGAAAAACAGGAAATATAGAAAGATAAAGCAGGGAGGGAGGGAACATGGCAGCTGCCTTCTGCATACTGATGGTGGCAGATGCTGAACGCTCTGGGATGCTGAGGCCTGCTTGTGCAGGTGCCTGTGGACCACAGGGATAAACACACATTCAGTACCTGGAGTCAGCCATGGGCTCAGGGTCCAGGCCAGCTCTGCTGCTTAATGAAGTACTGTCCCTGACACGCACCTTACCCCTCCTCAGTGTCTCCCTCGGTTAAGAGTCTCACGGTGGTGAAGTCTCTATGGAGAATTTCTTGAACACTGGACTTGAGGGAGAAAAGCATCTTTTCTCCTCCCTCCCTTATGCTTCTGAAGTCTGGTCCTAGCTGATGTATCACTTCTTCTCCTTACCCTGAGCACCAGCACAGTGTGCTAGCCATGTATGCTGAGTGTGTCTCTCCAGGTTCCTCCCTGTTATCTTGGCCTGAGTTCCTTAAAATGTAAGAAGAAAATCTAAGTTATCTCTAAGAGCCCTGCCAACTTACCATTTTAGGGTTCTGTGCCCTGCATTTTCACCACTAAAATACAGCAAACCTGTGAGGATATTGAAACTTCACTTCTTCTATTAAGTAAAGAGATGGCTTGGGAGTTACCCTGGCTCAAGCATAGAATCCACTTTAGCTTACATGAGTGAAACAAATGAAAGTCTTGCATTAGGAGCTTGAAGCTACCTTTAACCAGAGAACCAGATTAGTTTTCTTTTGTTAACTTTTTTTTTTCGATTTACAGCAAGACTCTAATAGCAGATACAGTGCATTGAATGTCCAACATCAGATGTTAAAAGTGAGTAATTTAAATCACTCTTCTGAATGACTTAAAAGATTAGCTAATAACTGAACTAATGATTTTTAAGGTAATTGAAAAAAGTTTACAGAAAGTCGATTTGTGTTGCATTATGATATATTGGCTAAAAACTATGTATAGTTTTAATGCCTCAATATATTTATTATTGGTTTACAGAGAATATATTTAATATTATTACCCATTTTCTTATATCCAAAGCTCTTTATTTTTTTAAAATTTTTTATCTTTTAAAGATTTTTTGTTTGTTTCTTTAATTTCTCATAGTAGTTTTCCATAGGCATTTTCTTTTTCCTTAGACAGACTGGAAGCTGTAGAACTGTTAAAGTGCTTCCTTTGTGTTACTAGTATTTAATAAATGTACTTTTACCTACCACAGGAATGCAATTTATTATTTAAAGATTCTCCTCTCTTAGTCCTTCAGTAGAATTCATTATTGTTTGTCAGGAACACCAAAAATAAAAAAGAGAAGAAGTTATTGCTTCTTTCAAGCCAGAAAGATGAGCAGCAGGCCACTCTGCGTGGCATGCAGATCATGCCTTCGTCCCCTCCTGCCAAGTGCCCCAGCTTTTTGTCTGGCGTTTTCCTTTTTCCCTGTATCAGAGGGCACCGGCCTTGGATTGAACTGGAACCTCTCCTGTTATCAAGGGTGCAATCCAGGACTTAAAATGGTCCATCTTTTTACATTAGGATTTGGAGACTGTAGAGCTTAGCTAGGTTTTGACCAGAGTTGGATTATAAACTGAAATTTGGCATCTGTGTGTTTAATCAACCTTTATATGTCTAAAATAATTGATGAAAAGGGGGCATCTGTACTGAATGTAGTCTTTTTTCTTGTCATTATGTCCTTAACAATATAATACAACAATTTATATAGCATTACATTATATTAGATATTATGAACAATCTAGAGATGATTTAAAGCCAGAAGGATATGCAGATATTAAATAAAAATACTGAGCATTGAACATGTCCATATTTGCATATCTAAAGGATGCCATGGAGCCAGCCTCCTGCAAATGCCAGAAAGTTGAAAGAGAAATTCCATAATGCCTATGGCAGACCATTTTGTCCTGAGCTTTACTTTATTTCTACAGTAACTCGAGTCTCTGGGAATTTCTCCCATATCACTCCTTTTTTTTCATCTTTCCTGCTAACTTCTTGTTGTTAGCACCAATGTTAAAAATAAAAGGGAAGGTTATTTTCATATTCGTTGGAAACAGAAATGCAAGGGAGCTTTGCACACAGAGAGCGGCCTATGGAAACAGAACCCTGCCTTTTCATTTCGTTCTTACCTTCTTGCAACATAAAGGCCATGCTGCCAGGAAACAGCCTAGTACACTTGAGAGAATACATATCTCTGCTCAGGTTTTCATTTTTCAGAGTCAACATGAGGAGCTGAAGAAACAACACAGTGACTTGGAAGAGGAACATCGCAGACAAGGGGAAGACTTCAGTAGAACATTCAGTGACCACAAGCAGAAATACCTGCAGCTTCAGCAAGAAAAGGAGCAAGAGCTTTCTAAACTAAAAGGTATTTGCAAGTCGAATTAGGCAATTAGCAATAGTATTAATTACCATTAGTAATAGTAATGTCCCAATAAAACAATACACTTTTCATTTATTTGTATAAATCTTGTTGCATTTACCCTAGTGTCTTATTTTTATCTCTTCAGGTTTATTTAAGGAAGTGGAGTAAACAGCTTAGTATATCCTGTTGTATCTCAGGAGTACATATGGCCACGTTGGGCAAGACAGTTCTCTATGTGTCAGGAGACATTTAGTATCTCTGATTCCCTACACACAAAAAACCTCAGTGTTCCTCAGTTATAGCTATGACTAGAAATTGCTTCACACGTTTCTAAACATCCCCAGATTGGCACAGAAGTTTCTGTTGCTTGCTGATAGAAACTGCAAAAGGCTTGGGCTCCCTCTTCAGACTGCTGTGACCCAGCTTGAATTACTAGTTAAGTAACAACGGGCAAATTATGTAATCAACGCAAGCTTCATTGTCTTTATCTGTAACACTGGGATAATTATAAAAAGTATCAACTTAGTAGAGTTCGTGAGAAGGTTAAATAGTTTACATAAAGTATCTAGAATAGTTACTGGTATATGGTGCAATAACTGTCATCAGTGTCAGCATCAAGAGTTTTTGCAGCAACATGGAACAAAATACACTACTTCATTGAGTACATATGAGTTCTGTAAAAAGAAACCAATGCATTTTCCACTGAAATGCATGTGTGCTAAATAAGTTAAAAGTGTGAGAATTGGTTTTAAAATATATATGGAATGTCCAAAATGTGCAAAAGCAGTGGTGAAATCCAAATATAGTCCATCATCTAACTGTCATGTAATGTCAAACAGTTTCTGGGGAGAGTGAGTTACATACTGAGATGTCCTCATGGCGTGAAGTGGGGTGCTAAATACTGACATTGTTTTTGCAATGTTTTGTCTATAAGTATTTCTGAAAATAAGTAATAACAAAAAGGTGTAAGAGCTAGTCACCGAGGCGGTCCTAAAAAGGGTTACGATGGCTTGGATAGAGTTGGGCCAAGTGTCAGCATTTGGTGTCCAAGAGATGTAGATATGTAGGCTCCTTAGCTTGGTGGAGATAGACTGGTGGTAAAGGGTTTTGGGGGATAAGAAAGAGTAAGAGGCCAAACACTGGAAGTCCTCACAGGTATAAAGGGAGAGAAAATCAGAGAATTCTGGTGACTGAGGAAGCCACAACTTTTTGTGAAGAGAGAAGAAACATTGGTTTTTGTATTTATTATTCAGCATTTGCTAAGATGATCCGGTTCATTTAATAACAGAGTAATTCATTAAATTATACACAGATAGGTAGATTCATTAAAGAATGAGAAGTAACATTTTCTAAGATACCTGATCTGTGATGGCCTACCTTAAGAATGTTACATATGTTAGTATTTTCATTTAAATTTAGCTATAACATGGAAAAACAAGTTTTCTTATGTCAACTACTTTTCTTAAAAAGAACCAATAACCTTGCATAATAAAAGATTAAAAACTTGTACATAGAAGAATTCAGTGGGATCTCACCTTATTAAAGAGCTTTTTCACAACAAAGGAAATCACCAAGAATGAACTGAAAACCCACAGAGTAGGAGAAAATTACAGCCAGTTGTCCCTCAGACAAAGGACCTATATCTAGAACATAGAAAGAACTGAAAAAATCAGACACTCTCCTCCCAAATTTAAAGACTCAGTCCAGGCATCTGAGATGAACACACAGTTCTCAGAGGAAGAAATACAAATGGCAAATAAAAACATGAAGAAATGCTCCCATCACTGGTCATTCGAGAAATGCAAATTAGAACAACACTGAGATTCCACCCTTGGCTGTCATCAAGAAATTAACCAGTAACATGCTGGAGGAGCTGTGGGGAAAAGGGAACACTTCTCCACTGTCAGTGGGAATGTAAACTGATGCAACCACTGTGGAAATAACTGACAATTCCTCAAGAGACTATGATTAGAGCTTCCATTTGGCCTTGCTGTTCCCCCTCTGGGTATGTTCCCAGGAGAGTTGAAAACATCATAACGCAGTGGTAAATGTGCACCCGTTTATAGCACCACAATTTGAAATACCTAAATCTTGGAAACAACCCAAATGCCCATCAGCTGAGGAACGGATTAAAAAAGATGTGTATTTTTATATCATGGAGTAGTGCTCAGCTATAAAGAAGAGTAAACTGGAGACTTTTACAGGTACATGGATGCAACTCAAGACTGTACCCACAAGTGAAATAAATCAGACTCCTCTGTGTAAACATTGTATTGTCTCACTAATGTATGAAACTGAATAAATAAATAAGATCCAAAAGGTACAGTAGATATTGTGAATTGGGAAGAAACTGTTCAAAAAGAAAAGAAACTTGGATAGGGAAAAGGGGAAGGAAGAAAGGAAGAAAAATTAGTTAACATAGTTATAAGCTAGTTTTTTTTTTGTTCACTAAAAAAAAAGGTTTGTTTGGATAAGATAGCTTGTATTCTGAATAACTACTATGAAGACAACAATATGCAATGCCTTAATTATTGTAACTCTCTTACGTGATTTGAAACTGTTCTTTTGTTCTTTTTTATTTTTTTTCTCTTTAAAATTTAAAAAAATCAGAACCATGAAAAGAAGGACATAGATCTCTGAGTTTTGAATGGTAGATGGTCCATCTATTCTGATTGTCTTGATACCTAGGATGGAAAGGGAAATATATTAGGAGTGTAGTGATCAGAAAGAGAAGGTATTGGTGACTTGGGAAGGAGAGAAAGACAACAATACTTTTGGTACCAAATGTTTTTTATGGAAGATTTTAATTTTATTTAAAGAGAGGGGGAAAGTAAAGCAAAACAAAAAAAGGGTAGAAACAATACAGAATTTCAAAAAAAATGAACAGTAAGAAATCACTAGTTGATACATTACACATTGTCTTCCTGGATGTAGTTTTTCAAGTTACAAAATCAAAGCATACAAAGTAGACATTCAAACAGTGAGGCTGCAAACAGCTCCTTTCTCTGATCCAACAAAAACTTAGCAGCATAATTATCATTCCTACACCCTTAAATATACATGCAGTTATATCCTGTAGAGCACTTGCTTTTCTTCCTTTTGCTTTTTAAGTCCATTATCTGTTTAGTTATATCATGTTTCAGGTTGCTCAGTACCTTGGCTCATCTGTTTTGTTGTTGTTATTTACTTTTTTATTTTTTCTTATTATTTTTTATTTTATTTATTTATTTTATTTTGAAGATAGTAAAATACAGCAGAACAAGATAGAACATAGCCAACTGAGGCAGTGCAGTGAAATTGGCACACAACCTCAGAGCAGGCCACTGAGACAACAGCAATAGGCACAATAGTGTATCTGGTTTTCTTTACAATAGCTGTTCCTTCAATCAGGCAGAGCAATATCGAAGGAAATACTGAGATTACAAGAACAGAATATTGAATGGAGCAATACCATTGATCAAAACAGCAAAACAGAGATAAAAATATTTGCCCTCAAAGAGATGGCAGAAGAAAATCCCCCTTATTTGCTATATTGCATATAGTCAAACTCACAAGACATGCTCAGATCTCCGGCTCTCACTTGCTAGCGGGGGTGGGGTGGGTGGGGGATGCTTGATTCTTAGTCGGTGCCCCGGTAGGCTCACAGCCGCCCACCAGAGGGGTGAACTGGCTGCCCGTTTTCCCAGCGCCCCAAGGTCTAACATGGCCTTGGTACCAATTTTTGAAAACAATTTTACAAAGAAATCTGGATCAAAGTGTGGGTAGTGCCTTTGACACTTTCCTGAGCAGTTTGCACACGAACACTTTTGCCTGATTATGACTCTTAAAAAGCATAGGACAGTGATGTTAAAGCATAGAGTGATCAGTTCAGGCCAGGGCTGGCTAACCCAGGTGTGTAGTCCAAGGCACCTTTGATAGTTGAATGGGATGCAAGGTCTGAATTTAGAATTCTTGGGCGTCGAGGCGGTAACATATAAGCTTAGGTGATTGTTCTTCGTTATCATCATTGTAATAGCTGTGCCTTAACAGATGTGTACCTGCATCAGTACCAGGGGAAGCTTTTAGTGTGGATGATCTTATTTAATTTTCATAACAACTTTTGGGATAGGCATGGTGTTTAGTTAGCATCATTCAACAAATGAAGTCAGCAACAGTATAAAACCCACTTCCATTAAGTGTGTAATCTGAAATTCAAGAACTAGCTAAGTTGGTGTGGGGTGTGTGTGTGTGTGTGTGTGTGTGTGTGTGTTAGACTGAACCCATGTCCATGTTCTGGTATGCATAAATCCTCTTGGATTGCCAGTGGTATCGTGTTTTTTGGGGGTTTTTTTGTTTGCTTGTTTGTTCTTTATTTAAAGAGAAAAAAAAAGAAAATGGAAAACAAGGGAAGCAATATTACAAAATTCCCAAAAAAAAAAAATGAGATAAACTAAAGTAAACACTAAGAAATCACTAGTTGACAAATTACATACTGTCATCTTAGAAATAGTTGTTCAAGTTACAAAATTAAAGCATACAAAGTGGACATTCAAACCGCAAGACTGCAAACAGTTCTGTTCAACGATCCAACATAAACTTAGTAATATTTGGTTATCAATCCTACACCCTTAAGCCTACATGCAGTTATATCATTTAGAGCACTTTCTTTTCCTCTCTTTTTTACAATAGCAATTACACATTTGGTATTATGTTCTTATCTTTGGAAAAATCCATTATTACATGTAGCCGTATGATCAGTTACTGCCACACTTACCTTTTTTTTTATTTTATTTAAAGAAAAAAAACAGAAAAAAGGGTAGAAACAGTACAGAATTTTTAAAAAAGTAAGAAATCACTAGTTAATAAATTACATATTGTCTTCTCAGATATAGTTGTTCAAGTTACAAAATTAAAGCATAAAAAGTTGACATTCAAACAGTGAGGCTGCAACAGTTCTGTTCAACAAACAAAAACTCAGCAACATGGTTATCAATCCTACACACTTAAACATACATGCAGTTATATCCTTTAGAGCACTTTCTTTTCCTCCTTTTGCTTTTTTTTTAAAATTACTTTTATTATTTTAAAGTTAGTAGAAATACAGCGGAACAAGACAGAGCAAAGCCAATTGAGACAGTGCAGTGAATTTGGTACAGAACTTCACATAGTACCATAATATATATCCTTATATATAACAATAGTTGTCTATTCAATTAGGTATAGCAAAATCAAACCAGGCAGAACATTATAAAATCAATCGAAAGAGAATATTGAATAAAGCAATCATAATGAAACAAAAGTGAAAACAACACTTACTTTCAAAGAGAAGATAGAGGAGACCCCCCATACTTACTGTATTGCATATAGTCATCCTGCCAAGAGATGCTCAGACCTCTGTCCCCAGTTGCTAACGGGGAGGGGGTGGTTGGGGACATTTGATTCCAAGCCTGCACCCTGGTAGGCTCACAGGAGACAGTACTGGATCCCTTCCTGGCTCACGTGGGAGGAAGGCGCTCACCAAGAGGGCGGCGGGCAAATAGCTTCTTTGTGCAGCCTCCTGGGTTCCACCATGGCCGCCATGGCCGGATCTCTGGGGCTCTCTGGTTCTCCTTTTTCTTACCTTGTTCTTGATCTCACTCCCAAACCCAGCCATGAATCTTCATTGTCCGGGGCTCAGGAAGGAGCTGTATGGGAATAAAAATGTCCAGAGAGTCTGATGAGGGATGGTTACTATCATGTTCCTTCCATGCTCAGTGGAAGCTAATTAAGGCCCTGTTTGCAGGAAGTGACTGTCATTAGGGGCAGTTTGCCTGGCACAGTCTAGGTCTATAGCTTGTTATCACAGACAAATTATTAATAACACCTCTTTTCATTCTCAAAAGTGTCTCCATTGGAAAATGAATTTTCCTGAGCCCACTGCCATTCCGCTCCTGCATGTTGTTTGCACAGAAGAATTGACCTCATGTTGGCCGAGATTAGACCTATTTCTTTATTTTTAAGCAGTGACGGCTATTCAAATGTGGGAAACAGTGTATAGGGCAATGTGGCAGGGACCAGAAAAACTGTTTATGGTGTAGCTGTGCTATACAGTCTTCAGATATAAGAAATGACAGAAAACTAGCAAAAAGATAAGAAATTCGGTTCAAAACCTTTAAGCAGGGAGCTGTTCCCGGAACAATGGGGTCTGGGAAGGTCCTGGAATGAGGAATTCTGACTTTTACCTATCACCTTGTAACTCTGAAAGGAGCCTTCCCCTAGCCATTGGAAGTTGAATTTGACTTAATTAAGAACTCAATACTAGAAGAAATAAAAACGTTAGAGTTCTTTACTAGATAAGTAGAGTTTCTGTCTGTGTCACAAGTTGCCTTTGTAATTGAAGTGCCTTTTAAAGACTGTGGAAATTATGCATGTTATGAGAAGCAGAGTCTATATTTCCTGATAATTTTATTTTAAATTTGTGAAGAGACTCAAAGCTAAAGCCTAGTAATTTTATTCTTAAGGGCTGTCAGAGCAACTTCTTTTTTAACTCCTGATTAATTAGAAATCCTTGACTTCCCTCTACAGTGAATAGCTTGTTTAAAAGTATTTCAACTCCTGAGCCAGATTGTATTGAGATGTTTAGCTGAATCCTCGCTGTTTGGCAATATGAGGTGGTTTTTGTTGATTGATAATTATTATACTGTCAAAGTACAGAACAAATTATATAACAATGTGATGCTTGAGATGTAAAACTAATAGAATCAAAGACCTGAGAGTTTCAAGGTTTATGTGTGGTTTTTCTTTTTCTAAAATAGAAACTGTATACAATTTGAGAGAAGAGAATAGACAACTAAGGAAAGCACACCAAGACATACATACACAACTTCAAGATGTCAAGGTAAAGTGCAATGAGATGTGTGGTTTTTTGATGTGTGCCCGCTTTACCCTGCAGAATGACTGTAAGTCACTTGACCTGCCTTGCAAAACCAGACTCTTAGTGTGGGCTCTGTACAGCTGGAACATACCTGTTGTTTTTACCACTTGAACATTGTGAGATACAAAAGGTAGTCTGAATATCTAAATGTTTTCACTAATACTGAAATTGTTCTTTCAGTAGCTGGTTGTATTTTAAAAACATTGATATTTCCAGAGGTTTATTAATGAAAGATGTGTTCCTTTGGTTTTGATTTCCCTGTAAATGATTACATTTGGATAGCATATTTTAGATTTTGGACTGCTACATAAATCTTAGCCTTCCATTCCCAGTAATTTTAAAGTTAACAGCAAAAAATAAGCAAGTGATGTTTAGATAGTTCATAACAAAGAATTTGTTTCATAACATGAAGCTCAACCTGTAAAATTCTTTTTTGTATAGCAACAGCATAAGAATTTACTCTCCGAGCATGAACAACTTGTAGTGACTTTGGAAGACCACAAGAGTGCGCTAGCTGCTGCACAGGTTAGAAGGGTAGCAGCCTCTGTCAGTTCCGTTAAAAGTCTGCCTAATCCTTCCAAATTCTTCTATGCATGTAGTCTCTTACAAGCCAATCTTCAGTGGATTTCTTTGGAAAGAGCTATCCTAATTCTGAAAACAGTGCATGCTTTTCAAATCCATCCAAGAGAATATTAAGCATTTGATTTATTTTTTGCACTGGTTGTATGGTGCATCTGACTCTGTGTACTTCTACCAGGTCCTAAATGCAGTACCTAATACTTAAAGTATAGGAATTGTCCTATACGTATTTTGCAACTATCTGATCTGTGTCAGCTCTTGGTGTGGGATCTATAGTACTTTCTGATGCTGGCTACCTAAGTAAGTCGTTGTCACTTTGTTTTCCTCTTGTCATTCGCTCTTTCACAGCATTCAAACCTACACACACTCCTTTTGGGATAAGGCTTATGGAGTTGGTGTTGGGCAAATTACAGAAAAGTAAAAGAGAAGGAAAAACTATTTGTTCAAAGCCTGGAGCAGCCCTTGGAACAAGGCAGATCCTGAATGCATATTTACTGAATGAACAAGTGAACAAATATGAGTGCTGGAGAGCTTGTTAAACTGATCCCATGCTGAGAGCTTTGCAGCTTTGTCAAAGAAGCAAAGAAACAGAGGGCTCCTCACTCACTGTATTAGACCACATCTGGACTTTTTTTTCTGGTTGAAGGCATTACAAAAGGGCAAAGTTTCAAACTACCTCTTCATGAAATTATCCAAAAATGTAATATGTTGGGTCCTAAATCATCTCCGAGGCAGTAGCTCTGTGTTTGTGGTACTTTTAAGACAGTCATTCACTGTCTTTCTACTAAATTGTTGCTGTGTGGTAGTTTTTGTTTACACATGTGTAAAGAAAGAAATTGACTTTAAAAGATACTTCATTTCAAACCTTTTTGTAAACTTTTATTCAGTGTTATTTTATGTGAGGTTGTTCTTTATACTGTAAATTGTGACAAACTGATTTGGATACGCTGAAGTATAATAACCATAAATATCAGATTAAGCAACAGTCTGAAAATCCATGATAATATAAGAAAATATAGCTGACATTAATTTCTCTAGTAAGCACACTGGCAATATTACTGATAGGGTTTTGTAAAAGAAAAAAATTTACAGCTATATAGTTTTCTGTTTCTCTAAATGTCCTTTTTGAGGGAGTACTGTTAAGTTTTGCTTGCCTTTTAAAATAGTTATGCTATGACAAAGGTAATAATGAAAGCCATGTGTCTTAGTTTGAGCTGCTATAAAAACACCATAGAACACATGTGTGGTTTGCAAACAGTAGACATTTTTTTCTCATTGTTCTGCAGGCTAGAAGTCCTAATTTCAGGTGCTAGCATGATTAGGTTCTTTCAAGGTTGAAGATTCCTTGTGTCCTCACAGAATGAAAGAGATGGAGACAGTTCTGAGGATTCCTTTTATAAAGGCACTAGTCCCCTTCCTAAGAGCTCCACCCTGATAACCTGATTACCCTGTGAACTCTTTACTTTTTGATACAATCATATTGAGAATTAGGATTTAAATATATGAATTTTGGAGAAATATAAACATAAAGAAACATGTTGGAACTTTCCCTAAATTTCCTTTTTAAAAAATGCTATTTCAGGTATTTACATTTTTCATGTAGATTATCTTCTGGGTTCTGCCTTGACCATTTAATTTTTAAATATAGTTAAGGACTTTATATCTTCACAATCTAGTAAGGTGTGTAACATTTTATATGTAAGTAAACTCAGGCCAAAGGGAAGTGTACAGTAGTTGACCCGTGATGGGTAGATGACCAGAACCATGTTTGAAGTTCAAATCTTCCTGATATCAAAATGACATTTAATTTTGAAGTGTAAGTTTTGAGACTTCCTCCTCATCATGTTACCTGGGTCTTGCTGCAGACCCTTTAAATCACAATTTCTGTAGTGGGAGCCCAAGAGCCTACATCTTTAACTAATATCAGAGCCGTAGAATTTATTGCCTTTGAATGTTAGATATCTTGGAGAAGAAAGTATAAAGTATAATTGTTATGTAGGGACCCGCTGCAGCTCTAGATGTTCCCGGAGGGAAGAAGGTGAGAGGATGAGGGAATAAAGGAGAGACAGAAACTGGGGTCAGGTGGAGCCCGTACTCTCCAGGTGGGGGAGAAGGAACTGGCCCCTCACTGCTGGGTGTTTATTTGTACCTTTTAGCAACTTAATGTCACGTGACCGCCTATGGTCCTAGCAGCCCACTGTCCAGACTGTCTTGGGCCGGGTATTGGGCTGAAGCAGCCTCTTCACGCGGCTTGCCCCAGGCCCCGGGCCGGCACTCTTTGTTCTCGGGATGTGACCGTCATGCTCCAGCCTTGCACATGTGGTCAGTTTCCAGCCTCAGCGGCTCCCAACATTCTTCCATGAAGCTTACACTGTTAAAAGCCTCACTGTGTGGCTGTCATTTGTTTTCTTCTGTGACTTCCAAAGTTCCGAAGTTGGTTTATAAGTTTTGAAAGATTTCTGAGATCAGGGCCATGACTAGCCATGTGGTACACCTTAAATGCAGGCACTACTTTGGCACAGATTCAGCAAACAGACTTTATCTCTTTTGAGCAAATTAGAAGTAAAAATGTGTCTCTTCCCTGGGGCAGAAGCGCAGTGGGCAGCATGCAGGGCTCCAGCAGCAGTGGCCTGGCTGTACCAGCTTGACTCACCCACTCTGCTGGGCACCCGGTAGAAGGCAGCCCTCTCTCGGGATCTTGTTTACAGAAAGATTTGTTGTTCTTCGTATGTGTTTCTTTCAGGATAACACTGTTGGTTCGCACAATGAGTTATGTATGCACAGTGTCTACTGATTTTGTCAAAATTGATTTGTTTTTATCTTTTCAGCTCTTTGTATTAAAGATACTACACTACACCCAGCATGCCACATATGCACACACTCAACGGTACATGCACATAGATGTTTCTTTGTGAGTGTGTTCTAATCCTATACCTGCATTACTGCCCTTACCACTTTAAAAGGCTATTCAGAATTGAAGAATAAAAATCCAGACCCATGCCATGCCTGTTTCACTACTTTCTCAAAAACAACAGAGCACACAGTCTAGGAAGCTTTCTAGCAGATAGAGGGCCCAGTGTAAGTACAGACTAACTCAGAGGGAGAGGGTGACCTGAGCAATTTTCTGTCTGTGTCTGTCTTTCTCTCTCTCTTTCTCCCTCTCCTCCTCCCTCTCCCTCTCCCTCTTACATGCACACACATAAACATACACACACCCCTCCTCTGATTCCTTTCCTCTGAAAATGTTACTCATACCATATTGCTAAAGATAATATGTACTTGTATTTGTGTAACTGTGAATTTTTAAGATTTTAAGTGTGATAAAATTTGTATTGCATACCTATATTTTAATAAATTTATACCAGAAAGTTATTTACAAAAATTATAACTTTGTTTAATGTAGCACAGATAACTAACATCTGCCTTAGGTACTTTTTCTTTTAACACTAATTCTAATATGCATGTGCTCAAATGGTTAAGCATGTCCAAGAAGAATAACAGTGCATGAAAACTAGGTATGTTCCTTTTTGGGATGTACACGTAATAGTTTTATCTTGTCTTTCAGTGAACTTAAATACCCATCTGTAAATGGTCTTTTTCCTTCCTTAAATTGTGCAATTTGCATCCAATTGTGCAATTTCTATGCAGACTCAAGTTGCAGAATATAAACAGCTGAAAGATACTCTGAATAAGATTCCAAGCTTTCGAAAACCTGACCAAGCAGAGCTGCAAAGTGCAACCCTTGCCCAGGTGGTGCATTCTCCACAAGGTTACAGCACAGCGAGGAGACAGCCCACAGGAAAGCAGCAAGGGGTAAGGGGCCCGGACTGCTGGTGGTCTGAGGTTAGGCTGCTTTCATGGTGCAGCTGTCACGAGATGAACTGCTCACCATAGTGCCCTTCTACAGAGTAATATTCTCCGATTTTAGCTCATATCAGAATCCACAGTAGGGCTCATTAAAACACAGCTGCAGCCAGTGTTTCAGATTTAGTTCATTTAGGGGTGAAGCCTGTGGGTTTGCATTTCTAACTATTCAGCCGAGCTGGGGAGAACATTTTGACAACTACTATTGCAGGGTTTTCTGGGAAAAACTTTACCAGCTGTGTCTTTCATGAGGACTTACTTGTCTTAAAGGAGCTGTATTCTCTGAGTGTTTCAAGCTTGGTTGATTTATTTTTTCCTTGAGCAGGGTGAGAAGGTTAAACAGTCACTATTTATTATATGACAGCCCGCTCGCACACACTGAGTTAGTGTCCTTGAAGTTGGGACAGTGCTGGGCCTGTATAAGGCAAGTCAAGATGTATGTTAAAGCACATGCATGACGTGCCTGACATACAAGTGCTTTATTGGAAGTCAAGTCTTACTTAAGATCTCCTAAGTAAGAGGTCAAAAATGTTGTCCTTATTATTCCTAGAGTTATTTTTGCAGTACAACATGTAATAAAAACGTGTCTTTCCCCCTAGCAAAGTCCTTTTTAATGGCAAATGTTTGAGAAGACTCCCCCAGGTTGACTGAGTGGCCTTCGTGTGTGATGGGCTTCCCTTTCTTCAGAGCAGCTTTCCTTCCTTCACTGGCAGCTCCCGTGTCCTTGTAGACTCTATTCTCTCTGAGTCTTGTGGTAATTGTTAGCTTAAAACATGATAGATAGGTCACTTGCCTATCGTTTGGTTCTGCTCTCTTCTAGCTTGGCTAGCATTTTACCTCATTAATCTTGTAAAGACTCAAGCTTCAGTTTTTCACCTGTGAATTGGAGATGGTAGTTGTTTGTTCTAACCTTCTTCACAGACATAGTGTGAAGCTTTATGTCAGGTGTTTGAAGTCACAGAGACCTGGAGAAACATTTCCTCCTAAGGCAGGGCAGTATTAAGTCTAACTTGCCAGATAGCTTGGGATCTTAGTGAAATGTACAGCTCTAGAAAGTGCACTCGTGTGTCTGCCAAGTGACTTTTTCTCCCCAGTCTATCATTCCTGCAGTTCCATTTCTAAAGTTTGATAATTGTATTTCTGTTAGTTTTAGAATACTATTCCACATTTATTTTCATTGTGGGAAAGTAATGTGACCAAAGAAGTAATTTTTTCTGATAAAGAAGACTAAGGAAGAAAAAAGGCATGACAGATTTATATTACTGCTCAATATTTATATATATTATTGCTCCTTTCCCAAGTAATGGAGATTATACAGAGACCTCGGAAGCTATGAGAAAAACTTCTGAATCAACCAGTTTTAGAGTAGTAGTATTCTAAAACATGACACTTTTTTTTGTTCTGTTCAGTTTTCTGTACTGACGATACAAATTATGTACAAAACACCGACTTACAAAGAATTTATTTTGATATGTTAAGATTTATTTGATACATTAAGAATACTTTATTGTGTCTTAGCTGGCACTGTTTTAACCATGGATGTCCATAGCTTTGAGGCCAGAAAGCACCTCTGCAGTACGCAGAGAGAAGGATGTGCAGAAAGACCAATCTGCATGACACAGCTGAGGTAGCATTTAATGTAAAGGGCAGTGCTTCAGCTCTGATGCGCAGACCTTTCTGCCCTGGGAGGTCACAGCCACTTATCTCAAGGCTCAAACCCAGTGGACAGCCCTGGAACATTGGCTTTGCATCCTGTTGGGCAGGGAAATAGCAACTGTGTCTAACTTCAAAGATTATACATCAGTACTTCACTTAGCCAGCCCTATTTACATTGTTTAGAGCCAATTAATGGGAAAAGGATGTAGCTTAGGCAGCTCTGTACATGTCAGCACATGAAGTTAGGGCCAGGTTTAGCCACAGTAGAGGTAGGTGGTCTTTATTCAGGGAGAGTCACCAGGTCCTCTACAGGTATCCCCATGTACCCATGGTCATAAAGGTGTTTTTTGTATCACTACTTTTGAAATACAACAGTGCCATTTCTCATGATGTGCTTGGCCTAGGTGTCTCGCCATAGTGATATGTGGCAGAAGCAAGAAGCAATGCCTGGAAGAGCAGAAGAAATGCAATCTTACTCTCCCACCCAGAAGGGGGCAGAATTCCAGTCTGTGGCAGAGCCCAACGCACAGGAAGTGGAGGCCAGAGAGCCAGAGGTGCGCCAGGTGGAAGAGGAGCACAGAAAGGCCCTGGAAGAGGAGGAAATGGAGCAGGTTGGGCAGGCTGAACATCTTGAGGAGGAGCACGATCCATCGCCCGAGGAGCAGGACCGGGAGTGGAGAGAGCAGCGTGAGCAGAAGGAAGCAGCCAGCATGCTGGAGGGGCGTCTTCATGCTGAGGTGCAGGCCCCCACGGGGATGGGAACATGGCTTTGCTTTTCAGTAGTAAAGACAAATCCTTGTGTATTACAGTGCCTTTAAAAATCGAAGATTTCAGCCAATGTAATGTGCATACAATAATTGTTTATTACTGTAATGTTCATAACACAGCCACTTACATACCTCAGAAAGATGGTGGGCCACCAGAGCAGTTGGAGCTGGTGTATGTGCTGTTCTTCATGTTGTCAGTGGTGCACAGAGATCCACACTCACATCCCTCCAGAGAGGCCTCGATGGGCACCTTAACGGTCACTTTGCCAGAATGTGCTCAGGTCCCATCTTGAGTAGCTTGAGGTAGAAAAGGTCTTGTTTTTTTAGTGTTTTTTTTGTTGTTGTTTAATAATCAGGAATCTCCCTCTTTATTTGTGTAGTGCTGGTTGGTATGGTGGCATTTGCCTATTCCCTTTCAATAGTGAGTAAAACTGCTTTTATCAAAAGGTGCTTACCAAGGCTGGTCATAGAGGCACATGTCTGTAATCCCAGGAAGCTGAGGCAGGAAGATTGCTGAAAGTGAGGTCAGCCTGGGCTGTGTAGTGAGTTCAAGGGCAGCCTGAAATACATAGCAAGACCTTGTCAAAACAAAACAAAACAGCTGCTGCCGTATGGGCACGCTCTATTAGGTAACTATGTTTAATCAGTTTCTGCTTTGTCTCTGCTGCTCCTCGCACATAAGTAAAACTTTCTACTTTTCACAAACAACTGGCTGTCGCTGTTGGTAGTGCTTCAGCAGAAACATGGAAAGCAGCCACTTCCCTTTCTTCTGCTACCTCTGCACTAATATCCAGTCCAGTGAGCGGTCACCCGGCCTTGGCCAGGGTGCCGATTCCCTCTGTTCCTCTGATGCTTTGGGCTCAGAGAGAGCATTGCCTGTGGCTTTAGGCTGTGTAGGTGTGCTGGCCTCCACAGCTCCCCCTTGAGTATTTGCCAACATTCACTCAAGAAGCCTCTGCCAGTCTGTGCCCTTCCTCACTGAGGGTAGCAGTGCTGCACTTGGCTTAATTCCCCTTAACTCTGTGCTCTTTCCTTTGTTCAGATTTCTGTGTGCTGGTGCTAGTTGGCCAGGGTGGGGAAGGCAGGGAGTTCAATGGAAAACAGTTTTAAGTATTGCTTCTCCTAGTTTCCTTTAATCAGGTAGTACTGTCTTCTTAATTATTCCTGTATTGCCGTGAAGAAAATCAATTTCCTGCTTTCCCACTGTCACCTGGAGTGTGACATAGTTTGGCTCTGCTAACTTGGGATCTATATATACATTGCTGGAGTGAATTAGCATTCCTGGGTCTTTAACTCTTCATGGAAAAAACCTTACCTCACAAATGGCCCAATTAGTGTAGGTTACAAGGTGCCTAGCTGCTACAGAGACTTGTGAACATAAGTTTAGTTACAATTTGAAACTGATTTCTTATGTTGTGTGCTCTGTTCCATTTTGAGCGAGGAGCACACTCAGAGTCTGCCTTAATGTCTGCAAATTGGGAAGGTTGTGGTTGCCAAAAAAAGCCAAGGTCAGTTCAGAGAAAGCTGGAAAACAGGAGTTCTCAGACTGTATGCGGTCACCTGAGAAACAGGTGTCAGTAAACCAGCTCTGCTTCTGAGTTTGTCGTGAGAGCAGTGAAGGCAAAACTCTGAGGGGCTGATTCCTTTGGCTCAGTTCAACCCATTTGTGCCCCAGGTGTTACGCTCAGCCAAGCCAGTTACCCGATTGCAATCCCTGTATGAGGAGCGGTTGGAGCAGCAGAGGCTGGCAGCGAGGAGGGACGAGGAGGCCCAGCGGCTGCGAGAACGCCAGGAAGCCTTGCACCAGCAGAGGCTGCAGGGACACCTATTGTGGCAGCAGCAGCAGCAGCAGGAGCAGGAGCAGCAGCTTCTGGCCGGAGAGCTGGCCCAGCAGAGGCAGGCTGGGCACGAGGAGGGCCGGCAGCAGCACCAGGAGCAGCTACGGTAGCCTTCCCCTCCTTCTCCTGTGGGTACAGGCAGCCCTTCCGCGGTTAATGAACAGATGAAGCACAGCTTGTGCATTGGTGACATGGGGACATGAGTGGCTCACATAGCCAAGCTAGAATAATGACTTGACAGTTCAGTGCCAGATGTTTAATTTCAAATATAACCAGTATTTTTTTCTATTTAAGAGCAATAGTTTAGGTCTGACAGTAGCCTAGCAGCCTTTACGCTAACTCTATTTTTTCTTATCACGGAAAGATATGCTGCCTTTTTCGAAAGCATATTTTTTGTGTACTTCAAAAAATTTTTTTAAATGACCTTTTTTAAGAAGTATTGAAAAATCTTATTACTATCTTGAAAGATAAATGACCTGTGTCACTGAATTTATAATGTTTGTGCTCCTGACAGGCAGCAAGGTCACTATAATGCTGTGGATAATGATGTCATTCAGGGACCAGAGGATCAGGGAGTCCAAGAAGAGGAAGGAGGTGGTGAGAACATTCTTTAATGATGAATGGTTTAATAAAATCACTAGGTAACATTATATGACACAGTATGCCAATTTTATGTAACACCAAGAAGCTAAAAGCGTACCTGAGTAGGTGCAAAAAAGATCTTGAACCATGCTTCTTTGGTTGTTACTGAATTAGTCATAATCCTGAGGGTGCATACTGGTTTCAGAAATCAATCAAAATAATCTCTCTCCTGTAACATTTTCTCCACAGTTTAATCTTTTTGTATATGAAAAACTTATTTCTGACAAATCATCATAGGATTATTGTGCTTTGGGGAAATTCCTACATTTTCTTCTTTCCTTGGAAGTCTCTGCATCATTGTCTCAAAAGTTTTTAAATTAAATCAAAAATAGCTTCTCTTTATGATAAAGGTCTAGCATGTAATTTATCCAATGTTGCTTGCTGTGATAACAGAGCTAGACAGTAACTGTCTCCCTGGCACCACGAATGCTTAGATGGGCATCGTTTCCCAAGAAGAGTCTGAAGGGAAAGTAATGACCCACACTCCCTCAACAGCTTGCAGTGATATTTTATAGCCCTAAAGTCAAGAAAGTGTTTTCCTTATGTCCCTCAGGAATCGCTTTAAGTTGTTTTGTTCTGCCACCAGCAAGACTAGAAAACAGTTTTTTATCCTTTATTTAATGAATTCCTCTGTGCATCTATAAATTACCCTCTGTATTTTCTGTAGACTGAACACTATCCATATATTAACCTTCCCTCTTTTACCTGTCTTCAAAACTGATTTGCTATCATTGCTGTTACAGTTCTCATTACCTAAAGATTTTTTTGAAAAAGCAGCAAGAATACATCTGCATGAGTGTAAATGTGTAATGTGTCTCTGTTGTGGCGCTGTCATCATTGCTGCATTAATGGGCTGGTGTGCTTCATTTTATTCATTTTAGTTGTGAAAATTTTAGTTGTGAAAAAAGTCAGAACAGCTTAGAGTTGAAATGGTACAAGGGCCAAGAACAAACAAGTTTCTTTGGAAGCTTAGAAGCTAGGAAGTCACTGTCCCCATTCTCCAGAGGCTCTGGGAAGTTGATTAGGAGCCAGCTAAATAGCGACATCTGTTCTTCCTGCATCAACTCAAACATAGTCCTCAGCCATCTGATGTTGACTGTTCTCAGATTCAGCCTTTTCCAGCTGGAGCTCCTCTAATGGAGCAGGAGGCCAGCAGCAGATCTGCATTGTGAATTCCTTGCCCGAAACTGTGTCCACGAAGCAAGCCCCTGTGGTAGAATTGGGTAGCTGAGGCAGTGTGATCTGTCTGATCTCTGTTGGGAAATGACTGTCAGGCAGAACTTGCAGGGTTTGCACTGCTATTTCCTAACCCCTCAGTGGCCTGTGTGTACTGATGACTTCGTCTAGAAGCCAGCAAGGCTCCAGCGAGGTTTTCTCTTCTTCATGGGATGGGGACTGAAGGTAACCGTGTTTCTGCCTTGCTTTCAGTCAGGAATTCATCTGACTATAGGATAGTGAGAGATGAAGCAGCCCTTGGCAGGAAGCAAGCAGAACAGATTCCACCCTTTCCCAGTCTTCTCTTGTCGACTGCACACCTGTCTTAGCCTTTAGGTCTTTTTAGAATGTCCATGCCATCGTTACCGTCAGAGTTCTACAGACAGTCTGTGTCTCTGTACTTCCTTTGTTGTTGGAACAGATACCTCAAGCCCATTGCTTAAGGGAGGCAAGGTTTATTTTGCTTCATGTTTTAGTCCATAGTCAGCTGGCGCCAAGGTAGGACGGCTTGGTGAGGGGCGAGGTGAGGGGAGCTGCTCACAGCATGGCAGACTGGAAGAGGCAGGAAGCAGAGAGGAGAGGGAGTATGCTCCCAGTAACCCGTGTCTTCTGGCTAGGCCTCACTACCCAGCACCTTGCCAGCCCAGTCACCTTTGTAAGCACTGCCTTTGAATATACAAGCTGTAGGGGGACATCCTTGTATCAACCATAACAGTGTGGCAGGCACTGTGCAAGGAGCCATGCAGGCTCTTGTCTTCAAAACTGAGTATCGCTGCTTCTCCAAAGCCAGGGAAACCTTGCTGGGAAGATGCATATAAATTTTGAAAACATATGCAGGTTGAACCGCTTTCCAGCAAGATCACCAACAACTATTCCACAGCCAAAATTTGCTGTAGGAATAAAGGCTATATACAGCTGTTCATGGAGCCCTGTTTTATGTCTGATTACAAAACGTTAGGTAGATTCTTGAAAAGGACTCATAGTAAAGGAGAGTGACAATGAAGAGGTCTCCATGCTCCTGGCTGTGACAGACACTCCTTAGGACTGTGGAGACACTGTCATAGCTGTATCCTCCTGCTGTCCCTGTGTGTGTTGACCACTGTGATAGACAATGTGTGGCTCTCAGGAAAAAAGTAAGAGCCCAGTGCCCTGTGTGATCGACTTCAGGGTAACAGGGGATGGCTTTGCAAGAAACACTGCTTCAGAGTAGTGTCAGATCCAACGCCAGGGACACATCTAAAGATGGATCTTCCTCCCGCTGTGTTAATATGGGCTGATAAAATGCCTTCTTGATGAGATGAAGTGAGCCATTTGACACAGACATTGTTGATGTAGTGTCAGTCCACTACTGACCTTCCAAAGCTGCGTCAGAAGGAGGATCATCAAGCCATGACCATGTCAGTGATTAAATGTCAGGAGCAGAGTGCTAATACTCCATAAATTTCCTGAGCAGGTAGGAAGGAAACATCTGCCTCCAAATTGAGAGGCCAAAGAATAACTTAGACATGTCCAGCTTCAAAAGTAAATTTGCTTATTAAAGATTACTTTACAGAACTGTGGAAAATGTATGGGGTACGACACTAATGATGTTGCCATTGTCTTCTCTACCAAGCTGCATATTTTTGTGGCTCTAAGGTAAACACCAAAAAACAGAAGAAAAAGAGGGGTCCATGGGAGAAGTTAGGTGCACCCCATTCATTCCCACCCTTACCAGGAACTCCGCCGCCTCAGCAAGCGCTGTCGGGTCACAGTGCTGGACGTTCTTGTTACAGCGCAGTCTCAGTCCCAGCCTTGGCTCGTGGCAGGGCCATGACTAGCTAGCTAGACAGTGCCCCGCTCCTACATAGGTTCCCTACCGTAACAGGTCGGGTTTCTTTGTCGTAACTGAAGCTCTTCTGTTTTTTTTTCCCCCGGAAACGTTTTGGAAGAACATTGTAACTGGTAACTGTTAAAACTATTGCCTGTTTAATTCATGAAAACATTGCCGCAGAGGCTGTGATAATCCAGTGGTCCTCTGGGCCACTTTAATACTGCCTTCTCTTTATTGGTCATAGTCCCTAATTCTGCCCTTTGTGTTGGTATAGTTTGAAACTGTTGAGCAGATCTTGATCACGTACACGTTTCTAGCACTTCCTCTTCATCCTCCCCTGCGTGTGGCCTACAAGTTCTTCTAAATCCCTCCCTCATTAACACTGCTGGGGGGCCCTCAGTACTGTGTGTCCTTCCACCTCTTCCTCATGGGAGTCCTCCTGTGTTTTGTGCCCTGGGGTTTTCTTTGTGCTTTCATGAATGCGGCTGCTGCTTTCGGGCTCTTCCTGTGGAAGAGGCTGGTGTCATCTCGGTGCAGCACTTGCTTTGGCTGCTGTCCCTTCTTCTCCTACACATCTCTAACTCTACTGGAAGTGTGGCAGCTTCTTATGTAGCAGCCTGTCTCGTAATTTTTATAGTTTTCAGTTCAGATCTATTACTGAATCTGTTTCTTGCAGTAAGTGGCTTAGTGTCACTGTTACCATCCCTTCTTTGCTGTGAATGAGTTAGTGTCACTCATTTCAAGGAAGCTCTGGCTGAAGCCTCCTCACGGCCCAGTGCTCTTAGATGCAACATGCTCCATCAGTGACAACACATTTTCTGCTCACAGTTTCCACCCATAAATCTAATACCTTTTTCCATCTTAACTAAGACCGAATCACACATTGTGGCTGTTAACTTGCAGTTTGAGGTGTGACAGCAAAACTAGCTTGAATTTCTTTTTTTCTTCACAATTTCACACACAGAAGATTCATTCTTGCCATAGATTATAGGAACCTCAGTACACGATTTTTTTTTTCTTTTTCTTTCCTTTAAGAACTTTTACCTTTTCACTTTAAGGAAGCACTTATGGCTTCTCTTTGGGACATCTGAAATGGCAGTATCACTGCTCTTGCCCTTTGGAACCATTTTTGAGTAACAAGAGCTGTCTGAACCACCCCCCCAGCATTATGCTTCCCCAACAGTGGATCTGATCATAGTGACTAAGGAGCAGGTGACATGTGCAGCATGGATAAGCTGGACCAGATGATTCCTCTCCCGGGCTGAGTGGAGCACAGCAGTGTGAGATTTCATCGCATGACTCAGAACAATGCAAAAATTAACATTTATGAACTATTCATCTCTGGAATTTTCCATTTCATACTCTCAGACCAGGCCTGAGTGCACATAACTGAAACCACAGAACCTGAAACCACAGATAAGGGACTCTCTGGAACCATTTTTGAGTAACATAAGAGCTGTCTGAACTACTTACTGTGTTCCTACCACTTCTGATTCCTATGTGTCCTTAAGGACTGGAAAGATGGGCAAGAAAAGACTGGTCATCAAAGAAGCGATCTGCAAGAGAACTGAGGCCCAAAAGGCATTTAACAGTGGACACCTCTTTCCCAAGACCCAAAAGACTTTGCCAGTCACCTTCAAGACTGTGTACACCCAACATCCCAACACGTCTTCACTCCTGGGCTAAGGGCTAGTGCAGCAGCAGGCGTGGAAAAGGAAGGTGGAGCAGGTGCCCCCGAGGAGGTCACACTGGGAAGCCTTGATCACCAGGTGCAGCATAAGCCACATCTGCCGAATGTGGGAAGGCAGCAGCCTGTTGTACCTACTGCACATTCAGAAGAAACTTTTGAGCACTCAGGGCTCTGGTGGGCACAGAATCTGGCCACAACCACTGCTGAGGAGACTGAGGAGATGTGACTGCAGAGAAAATGTTTGCACAGCAGCCAGTGGCAGATGCACCCCGAGCACTTCCTCATGTCAGCTGCCCATGCCGTGCCCATCCTGTCCTGGAACTGTGCACACTCTTCGCAGTGCCACAGACCTGGCAGCTCTCTCCTGCCACCCAGCCCTTCCCCCCTTCAGCATAGATGTCGGCTACATGTGGCTCTGTCTGTATTTTTGAGTTCCACCACTAAGGTGCTATTGTTTTTCTTTCTTTTCCTAATGGCATCTCTTCTTTTGGAAATTTGCTATTTCCTCTGGTATTAACCAAAAATCAGTGGATTCTTTTAGCAGTGTCCAGTGGACTAGACTTTATTAAGTTTTTATTGTGTTTTCCTAACATAGGGAGAAATGCAGCTTCTGTTAGACATTTGTTTTACAAGGGCAGAATGAAGTTGTGCACGCAGACTATCACTTTAGACACAGGGTTGGAAGAGACAGAACCATTCAGAAAAGCTAGGATGCTGTGCACTGAGCTAACTGAGCCAGAGGAGAGACGGGGGTGTGGCCTCCAGGAAGGCCTACTGTTGGAGTTATGTTGAAAGGGGAAAATCCTGTTTGATGCATTTTGGGCTGATCTCAGTTCTTTGATTTGTTAGCCTATGAAAGAGAAAACCAGCACCAAGATGAAGCTGAAGGAGAGCTAGGTAACCGACATGAGCCCCAGGAACAAGGTGCCCAAGAAGCCGACCCAGAATCGGAGGCAAATGTAAGTGCCCTCTCTTCTGTTCCCAACACATGGAAACTCGTCAGGCAGGAAGAAAAAGGGACACTGTGTCTGACTCGAGCCTCTGGCCCTAGATGAAGGTTTTATCAGCACAAAAGGCAACTTGCACAGTTGCACATGAGCAGTACTAAAACCATAACTCATGATGTAGATGTAGAAACTGACTGAAGGTTTCTCTGAGGAAGAAAAGATACTGTCTTTGACAGTTTTAGATCAGTTAAACTAAAACCTAGGAAAAACAGAGGGAGAGGATATTAAGTAACTCTGAAAGTTGGAGTAAATGGAGAAGGCAAGGGCTGGGGATTTAGCTCAGCGGCACAAGCGCCTGCCTGGCAAGTGCGAGGTCATGAGTTCAAACCCCAGTGCTCCCCCCGCCCCAAATGAAGAAGGCAAGTATGGAAGTTGGACAGGAGACCAGAGAAAGGAAATTACCCTTCCCTAAGCACTTTGAGTGGCTCACTGGGGCTTTGAGTACATCATATAAATCTGTACTCTCCTAGCAGCTTAGTTTTAGAAATACCTGCATAAGAACAGATGGTTTCTGAAATTTAGGTTATTAGTAGGTAGACGCACAATAATTGGCATTCTATTTTGTCTTTACCAAAAGAAGAGAAAGATCTTCAACTCACCTGGGTAGACTAAGGCCTTGGTCTGTCTATCAAGCAAGGCAAGCAAATGTTAAGTGAGTCTGTTCTCATGTTAAGCGTAGTGTAGTTTTATTTTAATGCTGCTATCTTCAGCTAATCAGTCGACCCTCATGTTCATATCATTCAGTCTGTGCTGTCACACAGGCTTTGTTCACATATTGTTCCAGAGAATTGATAGGAAAACCCATGTCTTTTCCTTAAATCATCAGAGTCTTCCTGCTTACTGCATAAAGTCCTTTGATGGAAATGATTTTACCACCCAACTTGTGCTGAGATATGATAGAACACTTTTCCTGGATTAGTGTTTAGGAAAGTATCCAGGAGGGAGCCTTAGCCCTGAAATATTTTCAGGAAAGAGGATGAGCTAGTAAGACAACATGAGAGAATTCCCTGCAAGAGTAAGAAATCAAGTGTGTCAAGCCTGTGAGCGTGTGCATGCATGATAAAGGGGAGGGGTAGATACCACAGTCACTTGAGCTTGTGAATTGCTGTAGGTTTTAATTACTTGGCTATGTGATCCTGATGTCTATTTGTTCTGAGAAACATACTAGGAAACACTGGCCTTTCTACTAGACGTTCTTTTAAAAAGAAATTGTTAGCCCTTATCTGGGTTTCTTTTAATGAGAATTGTTGGGATTTGTCCCTTGCTGTCTTAATTACTATTTTAAATTGAGTGATTGTGCCCATTGACCCTTACTGATCATTTGGTTGGAGTTGGTGCTATTATGTGCGTTTTTAGAAATTGGAGCAAAAGGTATTTAGTATGTTTTCCTGGAAAGAAGAATTTACATTTTTTCTACATTCTCACATAATTTATCGATACTGTACAAACAAAGCTGTATGACAAGCAGTTGTGGAGTACAGTGTAGTGTGAAGGCAGAGATTTGCCACTCTTTGTTCCTGGGCAGAGTCTTTTGCACTTGAATGAAGTTTATTCCTGGGAAGTGCAGATAGTAGATGAGCCGAGACTGGAGTGAGCTCTTGATCCTGTTCCAGGCTCTTAAATGAATTGACATCGATTCTCCTTTGGAACAGTGAGGGAGACTGAACCCACCCTGGCTTCAGCAGCTCTAGGAGGCATTTGGCACTTTAGTGAGTGTCCCCCAGGTGACCTGGAAAGGACTGGGGAAACTCATAATGATCATTGCCATTTCTGCCCAATTCAGTCTTTGAAAGCTGAATATGTGTGAGAATTTATGTTGAGAACTTAAGTGGAAAATTGAAGTAATGCTAATGTGGACCATTGGCAGAGCATTTGTTGAACTCAGTAATTGAGAGCTGCCAAGGGTGGGGTTTGGAGGGTGTTTTTCATAATATTTCACCAAAGATTGGGCAGTTCTTGTTTCATCCCTTGCCAGTACAGCCACTCTCAGTTTCCTGATAGTGTTTGTTAGTGAAGGTCTAGGTCCACACTGCAGAGGGATGGGTTACTTTAGAGGTAATCCATTTCTTGTCTTTGTCTTTCTCAGATTCTCTTCTTAGGTTGTCTTTTGTCTTTCCTATCAACTACTTTCACCATTTACCTTTTAAAAATTGCTCACAAAAGCAAGTTGTCTGTCTGAAAATCAACACGGCGGTAAAGGAATTACTATTTGCCCATCTAAATCTACCCTAATTTATAGTGATGTTTTTCTCCTGCATAGTCCTTTGACTTTTAGTAGCTGTTTCACTGTTGTTTTCGTCCTTTCAGTTTTGCTCATATTACTTGTGTTTTGAGGACTATTTTGGAGTCACTGCCAGAAAGGAAGTATTACTTGTGCTTCATTCTTATTTCTTCACCTCTGATAAATAAAGCAGTTTATCTTTTGACAGTTAGGTGCTTGATACTGTGAGTCTTGGGAAAGATAAATCTGAGCAATCCATGGAGAACAGTTTCACTTTCTGTCAGTGTGTGGCCTTTTAAATGAAATTAAACTTAATCCTTAGTTCTGAAGACTTGATTTTTATTAAACTTTTATAGAGAGCAGCTGTCGAGGATATAAACCCAGCAGATGACCCAAATAATCAAGGTGAAGATGAATTTGAGGAGGCTGAACAAGTGAGAGAAGAAAATCTGCCTGATGAAGATGAAGAACAGAAACAAAATGATCAAAAACAAGCAAATGCTGAAGTGGAGGAACATTTGGTGGTAAGCAGATGTCACTACCAGTGGTGGATTTAACGTTGGTATTTTAGTGAATGCCTGGCTTAAGTAAAAGGTCAGTCATGCTCTACATTGGGAGAAGGTTTGCCCCTTTTGTGGGTTTTAGGCCATTATCTGAAATGCTGTTCCTGCACTCAGAGAGGGAGAGAGTGGGTTTTGGACATTCTGCACTTGGTGTTAGAGATGATTTTTCATCATTTCCTGGCATTGCACATGCACTTTTCTTGGTGGATGCTTGTTCTTTGTCCAGGGTACTGCAAAAGGCATCTCCAGTGTACAGTAACATGAGCCTCCGCTTTTGTCTCCACAGATGGCAGGAAACCCAGACCAGCAGGAGGATAATGTTGATGAACAGTACCAGGAAGAGGGAGAAGAGGAGGTAGTGAGATTACAGGAGATGGGTCGGATTGTTGTATCTGTCACACTAGCCTAAACAGAACCTCAGCAGTATTTTTTGACATGTTTGCTATAAAAATGTTCAGAAAAATCTAGGCAGGAAAAGGAAAGGGTAGCAGTAGAACCATTTCATTAGAAGCTAACATTAAGGCAATAGATGTCTTCACCTAAGAGGACATTTGGCTCTCTAAGAAATATATTCATATGCTCTTTATAACATTTTTCTAATCTCTTTCCCTTGTGAAAGTGAGTGGAACAGCTCTGCACACTGAGGGAATGCAGACTGACCCTACAGTTTCTTCAGTGGTCATCTCCTCCACGCCTCAGGGAGACCACTCCCAGTGTCCACTGGAAGCCAGTAACATCCTCCAAGCATTTTTATGAATTTTACAGTCTCTTCTTCTGATCTTTCCTCTCAAAACCCAGTATGCTAATTGAATGTAACCTTAACAAGGACTGGGGATGTGGCTTAGCTGTAGAGTACTTGCTTGGCAGACCCGGGGCCCTGGGTCATCTCCAGCTTTCAGGAAAAAAGTCAAAAATGAAAAGATGGGAAAATAGGAACTGAGAAGGGAGATAATGGACTAAGGAGCTGAGATGCATAAAATACATTGAGATGGAATTTCTTAACGTTAACGTTTCATGTTAATTTGGTTTTTAGTGTAAACTTCTGGCATATTGCTGATTAGGTCTGTGTAGCATCTGTCATAATGCCACCTTTCTGGGTGGCTCACTGAGTGAACGCTGTTTGTTACCGTGCTTTGTCCTGGTTCTCTCCAGTGTGGACGCCCGCAGTACTCATGCGTATGAGACAGAGCAGCTAAGATCTCATGTTTAGTTTCTCTAGAGCAGTAAATAGCACCTGAGTGAAAGCCCAGGTTCCAAGCCACTTGTCGGCCACTGCTCTGTGCCTGAGTGGAGGCTCTTGGGAGGACAGACCTCAGCCAGCTGGGCCCAGCAACACACCTCCTCCCGAAAGCCCTGCTCTGAGAGCGTGTGCTCTCCCTGCACACGCAGGTCCCTGGCCCACTGTCAGCTCTGCAGAGCTAAACCATGTGCTTGTATCTGCAGAGCAGGAGAGGATGTTGCCCTGTACCTCCGCTGACAGCACATTGAGTCATCTGTCTGTTCTCTAACGGGCTTGATCTTTCTGTTCTCTCTCTTCTCATCCTGCTGTTCCTCTTCATCAAGCTGCTGAGCTGCCTTATCAGAAAGAGAGCTTTAGAGAAACCAGAATATTAAGACATTTGGCAAGAGAAAGATATTCGTCTAGTCTTCTCTTGTAACGAGTTATCTAGACTAATATTACTTTGTTTCATTATGTCAGATACTGGAAATCTTGGAGGGATTAAGAGAAAAAAGGGTTCACTTTGGCTTTTAAAAAATTCAGAAGGGTAAAATAAAAATTTAATTAGTGTTTACCGATTCTTTTTCTCTTGTATGTTATCATCAGTTGTGGTGGAAGAGAGACGTCCTGGGATCCAGAAAACATGAAGGAGAGAAAGGCTGTGAGGCAGGAGGGTGTGGGAAGGCGGAGAGGCTCCGCGGGCCTGGTGCAGCCTTGGCTCGGTGCTGCCCCGCTCTGCGCTTGCTCCTCCACTCTGGACTCCACTGAATTCCACTTTTCAAGAGCGCATTGCCCCTCCTCGCACTGAGTCTCAGATTCTGCTTAGTTTACTTTGTTAGATTCCTGTCCTGAATTCTTACAACAGTGTCTGTGTATCCAGTTCTCAACTTCTTCCATAGACTCGAGGTTGCTACCTTGTCACTTAGGATTGTTGCCCTGAGAAGTCCTTGAAAGGTTCCTTGAGCTTTTCTTCCCAGTGCACCTTTGCTCTCTGCCCAACTCATTCAGGCAGCGTTGTATTTTTCAGGTCTTTCCCGAGATGATGAATTTTTGCGTATTCTCTCATCTCTCCGTCTTTACCAGCTGTTCCATATGGAGGGGAGAAGCGTGGTTGCCAAACACCATTCAAGCTTTAGTGCTAGTCAGAGGTGAAGGATTCACCAAACTGGAGCAAAATGAGAAAATAAAACAGAAGCCCATACTGTATTCTCTGTAAGGATAGATGTGTCCGGGACAGCATTTGTGCACGCGCTCTGGGAGCCATGGAAGGCTGTGTAACCAGACACCATTCTTGTCTCCGTTAAGCGCTGGAGTTTTCCAGCCTCCCACACTGACTGCCAGTCTAGGGGCTTCACCTGCCCTCAGTCTCGCTCCCTCAGTGCACAAACTTACTGCCATCAGCATTTGCTCTAGGGAGGACCTGTCTCCTGCCAGGCTATACCCACTTAGAGGCACAGACATCAGACTTACGGGCTTGAACTTTGCAAGGACCCAAAACAAGTGTGATCTTAGGGAACTTGCCCAGTTTCTGCCTTATTTTGCGCAGCAGTGTTGACGAGTTATTGTTTGGTATCGTTACTGCGGAAGGCATTCTTATTGAAAGGTCCTTCCCATGTTGCTGACATGCCACCTAGCTTACCTATTTTGAAGAAAAAGACAAATTATGACATTTCCAAAAAACTGCTATGTGTACAATTATTTAAGGATCAAAATTAGATTAAGTGGCTTGAAAAATCTGAATGCATTAATTTTTCCAATGGAACAGAAAGAGATTTATTTGAACACTTGGGAAAGCAAATACAAGGTTCTTTCTTCTCTTTCAGTAGCAGATAGGTGCACACAGCACCCAAGACTGCAGTCTGTGAACCACCAAGTCCGGGAGCCTTTCACCTGGAGTAAACCCGCCAGTAAAACACCTCTCGGCAAGCAGGCTGATGTTGCCTTAGGCTTTTTATTTGTCACATGCCACCCACATCTTGGGATGTTGGCATTCTTACCTAATTAAGGTTCAGGTTACTGCTTCATGGCTCATTCAGAACATCTTCCACATTTAAAACAAGGGAGTTAAGACACAGCAGGGATAGGGTAGCTAGCCAAAGCCTGTTCAGGGTCAGTGATTGGTTTGATTTTGTTTGGGCCATTTACTATGCTTTACCCCATCACATAGAGTTCATTTCTCAATTCCTGAAACATTAGATTTTAGCAGAGAAAGACATTTAAGGAGGGACAGTGTTAGTAAATCTTTGGCAAAGCATTGCATCAGCTCTAGCAGAACCCAAAAGAGTGTTGGTGTAGAAGACATAATAGATTTGTCTACATTGTGAGAGAATAGCATTTGGCTTCTCGCTCGGTCTAAGCATATTTTAAAGACCATTTAGGACCACCATATTATTTGATTCCTTTTTACTCCTTTAAGATGAATCTGAATTGCTTTTGCTCTTAAAAATGAAGAATATATTACTAAAATAATGTCTGTACAAAACTATTTTTTTGTATGCTGGAAAATTACAGAATATTCATTTTTGGGTTCCCTAAATTACAGAGTAGCATAAAGCAGTAATTTGCAAATAAGATTATATTGACAACTGGTAAGCCAACTAAATTTTCTACAGTACATCCCTAGAATAGACAAAAAATATTTTATAGCTGGGCGATCATCTCACAGGCCAGACATTCTTCACACCGCATCCACTTTTACTTAGGGGAGTTATCCTCATTTTCTGCTGTGTCTACGAATCCCCTGGAAAAATTTGTGAAAATACAGATCCTTGCCTAGACCGGACCTTAGGCTTGAGCATTTTAATCTTACCTGTTGTGGGCCCTAGGAAGCAGAGTCCTTCAGAAGTGCCCCCTCTTGCCTCTCCCAGCAGAGGGGAAGTCGCACATGCACCTTGTTGGGGTAAACAGTCTTAGGCACACCGCTGTGGGTGGAACGGGGAAGTGTGAACCTTCTTCAGTTCTCTGGAGAGTTGTGTATCTGTGTCTGTTTGCTAGAGACTCATTCAAGATCTGAAAGGATTTATGTCTCCAGCCCATACCCAGTCTTTTGGTTTTGCACATAAGAAACTGGAACTTCAGAGAGAGGTTAATTAAATTTTCAAGGTGAATCAGCTTGTTCCTAGTGTTAAAATCAGAACTACAGACCACTGAGGGCTGACCTTAGAGAATGTCATTATTAAATGTACAGTCCTGGTAGGCATGGAGTTGATTTCAGGGAGTTCTTCCATATAGAAAGGCAGCGAATGTGGAAAGGATGACAGAATGGGGAAATTGCAGTTTTTGTAACCCCTCATTAAGACAATTGATTTTAAGCAGGAGTCATCAGAAGATGTTGTCACCACACAGGTCAGGAAACTTGACCATGGAGAACCCAGGCTGTCCCTGTCTGAGCTCGCTAACCAACCTCAGCCTAAAAGTATGCCATTCAAGAATTCTGTGCCTCCATCACCTTTGAAATGCCCATGATTTTTAAATTGAGCCTGAGTTCACTTGTACCTTCAAGCTGACTTCTATTTATAGGCTATGTGGGGGCCAAGTGAAGTAATGCTACACAGAACTAAATAAATCCAGAATGTGGGTTCTTCTATAGAACAGATCAGTAGGATCATGAAAAAATAATGGAAGGAAGCCCCCGTTAGATTTGCCTTTGTTTAGATAGTGATTTTAAAAAACAGCTGCAAATAGACATTAAAGATAGATACGTAGTTACTGGTTTTGTCAGGTACAATAACAGGATTGTTGTTATATAAGATGCCCCTTGCTTTTAGCTATCTGTACAGTGATATGCATGGGTGAAATTACATGATGTCTATAAGTGTTTAGAATAATTCAGTGAAAAGATAAACATTATAGATGACACACAAGTGTGGCAATACTCACATAACTTTTGAACATTGCTGATGGCTATAAGCTATTTATTGAATTATTTTTTATTTGTATATTTTCTTCATTTTTTGCATATTTGAAGATTTTCATAATAAAACAAACTGACTTATTTTTATAGTCAGAACTAAGTTGCAGGCCCAAGGTTTTGGTGCAGATCTGTCTGATTCACTGTATATGGTTGGAGCTACAGGCTGTGACCTATTTTACAGATTGAGTTTTCCTGGAACACTACCATGATTATTTGTTTACATTTTATTTATAGCTGTTCTTGTGCTTCATTATTGGAGTTATGTCTATTGCGCCCTAGACATTAGGCCCCAGAAAGCCTTAAAAAAATTATTCTCTGGGCCTTAATGTAAAAAGTTTGCTTCCTCCTGATTTATGAATTCATTCCACCACGCTGCATAGTTTCAAAGCAGTTCTTTCCAGCTCTCAGCTATACCATGTTCAGCATTCACAAATACTGTTTTCATTATTAAGCATGTAGGAGACATGTCTTTGTTCACTGAAGTAGACAGAGACACTGCAGCAATTTAATGTTTTGGTTAGTCACATCTTAATGTAGTCTGAAATAAGTACTTCTTTGTCTTTATCTCAATGTCCTGTGGGATGTTGCTGTGAGGTTCTGTAAGTAATGACAGAAGAAATGTCATGGACCACTGACAGAGCCCTAAGGTGAGCGAAGAGTATCCTTAGCTCACTGTACCAGAAATGCTAACGTCCTGGAAGCCATGTGCCTCATCCTCAAATCGTATTTATGTGGGGCTGTGGATGCAGCTGATCCTGGGATGGTTGGAAGAGATCCATGAAGGCTTAGCTCTGTCTCCTGCATGGTTGAGGAGTCACCTTTGCAGGTTTCTGATGGGCCACATTCTGGCCAAAGCTCATCAGGGAAGCTGCACTTCATTTCTTTCTCATCTGGTCTGGATACTTGGAGGTAGATTTTATTTGTTGCTCATAAACTTTACTTAGTTTTTATTCTTTACCTATTTCTCAGATTTTCAATAGCTATCCTCTACTTTCCACAAAGTCTTGTTGTGTGCGTGTGTGTGTGCATGTGTGGAGAGGAGGGGGGTATTGAAGAAAATTTACTGTAATACAATAATCCTAAAAAAGATCAAGCTTTCTTCTGGTACTGGGACACGATTTCATGCCTGCCTGATGTTCAGCAATTTTTGAAATACATTCGAATGATTTAAACTTTCTGACATATATAAGGTTTTCAAAACAGCAAGCTAGAGGATATTTCACCTTGTATTTCTGTAACATGAACATTATGTAGAGATTATTTCACAAAAGTATTTTGATGCTTTCTTTGATTGGCATTTTGAGATAAATAATTGGGATCAGTGAAATAGTAATAATGTACATAAAAGAAAACTAAAACAGAAATGTATTAGAACATGAAAGAGAGGTAAGGATTTGAAGCAGTTTATTGGATTATTACATGAAGAAATTGAAATGATTGTTTTGTTTTCTAGATACTGTAGCCAGAAATGTTTATTCTTAATTATAGAATGGATATATCAATTTTTACTACATTGCATACAGGTAGTGGGATGTTTGTTGTACATTAAAAGATATTTTTGCATTCATTCATTCATTCATTGAGTGACTTATTCAATATTTGCTAAACAATTTTCATATGCCTGGAATGCATCTAGATGGTGAACACAGGAAGTTGAACTTCATGGAACATCATAAAATTTATATTCTGTCAGAGCTTATACATCCCTGTAGTTCTTCCACTTGGAAAGGGGACTGTTTAATTTTTTAAGATGAGTGTCATCAGGTATTGTCCTTGTGGAACTAATCCCCACTCAAATCAGAAATTCAAACATAAAGTCTTAGATTCGGAGTCAGACACACTGATATGTATGTTACATATTTCTTTGTACTAATAAGTCACACTTTGGCTTTTTTTATATTTACTTTTAGTTTAGCTTTGTTTCTGTCATTTTTGAATGAACTATTAGAAATCAACACGTGTTGTTGCTAGTTTTAATTGCTGACAGCATCTCATAGTATTTCTGGTTTGTTTCAGGTACAGGAAGATATGACTGAAGAGAAAAAAAGGGAACTGGAGCGTAATGCTGAGGAGACCTATGGGGAAAACGATGAGAACGTATGTGTAGAGCGCGTCCTTCGGCTGAGCACTGTGCGCGCGCGTGTGCGGTGCATTACATGCGGGACACATCAATTGGGGGTGGGATTGGCGCCAACCGGGAATGGTGCCTCTGAGGTGCCACTGGAATTACCCAGCCCACCTGCATTCAGGAACAGTGTGA
Organism: Hydrochoerus hydrochaeris; assembly: GCA_004027455.1. Classification (NCBI taxonomy): domain Eukaryota; kingdom Metazoa; phylum Chordata; class Mammalia; order Rodentia; family Hydrochaeridae; genus Hydrochoerus; species Hydrochoerus hydrochaeris. The sequence continues at coordinate 193,728 of PVLA01002794.1, forward strand.
GGACGTGAAGATTAGAAGAGAATGTGGCACTGTTTCCTGTTGAATCATTACCTTTCACATTTCCTTACTTCAAAAATGAATGACTTTGCACCCTTTTTTTAAACAGAGAATTACTAAGTACTAGTTCTGCATAGCATTTCTTAGTTTCTCTGTTTTTCTTTTTCTTACATTAAGGCTGATGGTAAAAACAATGATGGAGAAGAGCAAGGAGCCCAAGATGACGCCCACCGGAAAGGTGGAGAAGAGCACTATGAAGAGGAGGAAGAGGAGGAGGAGGACGGGGCTGCTGTTGCTGAGAAATCACATCGGAGAGCTGAAATGTAGCTGCACCCCATTCCAGGCAATGCTCAGCCAGTGAATTTTTTTCAAGCTGCTCTAAAATAAATCTGCCTACTGAACTTTAGGATATTTAATTGCAAAAATTAAGAATTTAGACTTTTTAAACTTTTTTATTAGAAATGCTCATACATTTTTATGAATATATTTTGATAACTTAGGTTAGAACTTCTTTTATATTGAAGCTAAACACATACAAGAAAAACAATAAACATAAGCATACCTTAGGCTCAGGACCTTGTGTTTCATGGATCACGTGATGTTGGGAGGAGCGCTGCTTTTGTATACTTCTCAAGTTGTTACTTTCCTGGCTCCTGACTTCCATGGTCTCTTTGCCTTTGATGAAATAACAGGGAATGTGATAAAATGCTGTGCACACTAAAAGAAGAATGGCTAGTCTACTAATTGCTACTCTTCGAGGTTCTTATGTATAGTTCTGATAAAATTCTCACTGGTCTGCATTTCTGGGATGAGATCGGTATGCAGAGTGACATGCAGGTAGAAATGCATTTTTGGTGCAGAGTAAAGACATTGTTTTCCAAATTTTTTAGATCTATTTGAAACATGTATAGTGTTACTTAAAATTGCAATTGTTTTACTTGAATATTGAAAATGAGATAGTACTAAATTTCATATGGTGGCATCCTGAATGTGAACAGTATTTCACTGTTCTAGAAAAGGTATGACACGTCAATATCTTAACTTTTTTAAGGATGGTGACAACTTAAATTAGTGGGTATGTGTGGTGTTTTCTGTATGAGCACCTGTTCACAGTGTTTCTTGAAGTCACCTAGATAGATATTTATTCCAGTAGATAGTTCTTCACAGGAATATATGTTTCTCCTTTAAGCTCTGTGCCTCAATATATAGTCTCTTTTGTGACAGTTATGACTGTGGAGGCATACCTAGCTACCATTTAATAGGATTATTTTTCAAAACTATATAGTAAAAAAACCTTTCACAGTAACATCAAGAAAAATGAAATACTTAGGAATTAACCTAACCAAGGATGTGAAAGACCTCTATAGTGAAAGCTACAGTACTCTGCCAAAAAAGAGATTTTAAAACAGTCTATATACACAGGGTTATATGATAGACCCTGTGTCTTTTCCATTGCAGAGAATCAATTTGCCTTCTTCCTACATGCAAGGTATTTTAATGAATATAAACTATAATAGGTCCCTTTGAAAAGTAAATTAAAAAGCAAAAATTTCCACATAAATAAAGACACATTTCAGGAGCAAACAAAAAATTTTAAATATACCGAATGAGGTTATGTAATTCATATGAGTGGCTTTTAAATAAGACTTCGAAAATAATATAAACAAATTGCATTTTCTACCATTATTGTATGAATGTAATTTTGTTTTTTAATAACTACATTCATGTATGGTTTTGATTATCTCTGGTGAGCAATTATATATGTATGCATAGGAATATTTTGTTCAAATGTATTTTGGATTTCCAATAATCATAAATCAAATCTTACCTTTATGTATAAAAACTTTATGTAATGTAAAATGTATAATATTGTACATAATATTCAGAATACAATTATTTTGGTAAATTAGTTTGTATTTTTAATGTCCCAGTTGCAGTATTTAATTATTTGAAACATATTAAAACTTGGTAATAGTCAATAAAGCTATAAAAAGCAAGTTGTAATTCTCTGAAGTATGTGATTTTTTATTAGTTTCTGATCTTACAGCATTCATTAATTCTTTTTCATAGAATGAAATATTTTAAGATAGACCAATATCTATTACAAAATGCATTTCCCAGCCCGCTCTTATTTTTCTTGTTTTTTTCAACTTGGGTTTGCACTTGATTTTTCCTCTTTCCTGAAAAAAAAGAGTGGAGAATTCTTATTGTATTTTAGCAAGTTTTGGGGAAAGAAAAAAGAAATAGGGGTAAAAAAATATAAGGCAGCGTCATGTGCTACGCAAAACAAAAAATTACATCCCACCAGGAAAACCACGTCACAGACCACTGCAGTCTATGTATGGTACCATTAGAAGGCCATTCTCGCCAAAGTTTAGAGAGATATGTCTGAGCTGATCTTCATTAATGAGCTGCGTAGAAATAAAATAGTGCTTGTTTTTATCCTGCCAGGGTATGACTTGGTGCAACCAAGCCTCAGAGGAATTAGAAGAAAGGACACTTTTTAGTGAAGGGTAAAGCACAACACAAAGAAACAATGTTGTACAAGTGTAATGGCTGGTTATTTTTAAGAGTGACCAGACAGGAAATGGATGGAGACCGTCACCTCAGCCATGAGTACAGTGACTTGCTCTTGTAACAGAGTTGCTGGCAGGCATTGAACCAAGCCTTCACAGTCGGAGTGGGGGGAATAGGATTTACTTTAATCCCCACAGTTCTACACTGATGAAGACCTTTGGAACAATGAACAACTTTTTTCTTCAGGGTCATTTAACCTCGAGTTCTCCATTTCGGCATTTATTTTTAGCTCTTTGATTACCTTCTGATATATCCACATTACAGCATATTGAACAGCCGTTAAGGGTGAGCTGTAGCCAGGTCTAGTGGTGAGACATGTAATCTCAGTGCTGTGGAAAGCTGATGCAGGAGAATGGCAGCTTTGAGGCCAGCCTGGGAAACTTAGCAGTTGAGACCCAGTTTCAAAATAAAAGCAGGCCAGAGGTGTAACTCAAGAGCCAAGGCTTTGGGTTAAAAACTCAGTATTGAAGACAAAAAAAAAAAAAAAGCTGGGTATGGTGGTGCACTGTATCCCACCAACACGCTGGGTACCACAGGGTACAAGTTTGAGGCCAGCCTGGGTAATTTAGGAAGATCCTGTCTCAGAACTATAAAATTCAGGGATAGAGATGCAGTGAGAAGGACCTGCATTCAGTCTCTACCTGAACCCACTTCTTTTCTAAGATCTCTGTCTCGCATCACTAAGTTGCCTTCAACAGAAATAAAGTTTATCCTTCATTCTGCCTTCAACTCTATAGTTAGTAGTAAAATATTTTCATATTTGGCCTCTTGTCTCCATCCCTATGTCTGACTGCAGATTCCAGTTACCTTTCCTGACCAGTTTGCTAACTCATTTCCTCATTTACTTGCTCCTAAAGTCAGTGCCAGTATGATTTTGCTGAGATAAAATTAACACCTCTCCATAATAACATTATTTATCAAATTGCTATTGCACACAGGAAAAATTCCACACTTAACATAATTCATGATCTGACCCCTACTTCCACCTTCAGCTTGGTAATTCATACTGTATTATTGAATCATAATAAATGTGATTTATCTTTGTCAAGCACATTCTTTTCCTAATGTCTTGGTAACCAAACTTGACCCTAGTCTAGGAATGGGAAATTGACTTCAGCAAAGCCAGTATTATTCCCCCTCCTTGGAAAAAAGTGCATAACTCAGGAGAGGCATTTGACATAAAACACACCAATTTGATTCTCTGGGGTTGTTTGTTGGATGGCAATCCCTCTGCTATTCCAATACATCCTAAGATAAGCATATGTGTATCTTCAGTAAGTATTTGGTAAATGAATGTCACACGTCTCAGTTTTTATCCTAGACTGTTTGGGTAAGGATAGTTGCATACCAAACAACTTTGGAAGCTAGCATTATCTCCCCATCAGAGGGCAGGATCTTTCTCCGAGTTGATAATGAAGACAGTGTATTCCTACAAATTTTGGACAGGTCCTTGCCACTGCTTTATAAAATGAAGGTTTTCTAAGATCAGGGATGCTCAGCAATGCTACCAGCTCACTGTGTGCATGACTTTCATTTATCATCTTCAGGACACTTGGAAACCAAGGGGAGCTGATAGGAACATGAAGTTTATGCTGCCCAATGTACCGTGCAAAATAAAGTCCTTTTTCTTTGACGCAACCTTCTGTCAGCATCATAAAAGTAGAAGGCTGTTACCCTCTGTGCTGGGTTAAATCTTGTATATTGCACAATTCTTAGTATTTTTGCAGACAGGAGCAAATAAAAGGTTGCTCCTTTTTTCTCTCCTGTGGCAAAACTTACTATTTAATAAATTTATCTTACAGAATTCATGTTAGTTGCATGGGAAAAATAGAGAACAAATATAGACTGAGTTAAGCTATTTTTCCAGTCTCTATCTTCCAACACTTTTTCTTATTTGTGTAGCTGGAACTGGATTTCTGTCACTTGCCACCTGAAGATTCTTCATATTTAAATAATATTTAATCCCTTTAAATCACAATACTAGCTTGTGTCATGATACGATTGTAATGAATCCCCCCTAGGAAAAATTGTTCAATTCTTATTCACTCTCCCCTCCTTTGCCTGCCTGATTGCTTTGGGGTTCACTTCAGATATTCCTCTGGGAAGGATGTGCTTCTTACTCAGCTCCCCCTGAGTCTTGGCTGTATACCCCCTCTGTCATTTGATGGCATCCTTGTCAGCTATCTCATATCACAGTGCAAGTCTCTCATCTTGTTTATTCTCTGCTTGACCTACATGTTCTGAGAGAGTGGAATTAACATTTATCTTATTCACTTTTGTCGTCCAAGCACTGATATATAGTATGTATATCTGCTATAAGCATTTGTTAAATGAATGGCTTATACTTCGCAGAGTCAAAAATATGAGTGGTGTCTCAGCTACAAGGTCTCAAAAGCAACTAAGAAATCAGAATCACTTGACCTCAGAAAGATATGGTCAGAAGAAGGTGTAACATTGTGTGTGTATCTTCTTTGAAGCATTAATTGTATATGTGGAATGAAGAATTTCTTGACAAATAAATGAATAGAGTTTTGTACCATAATATATGCTTGGTAGTCAATAGAGTCCTAGGAAACCTGCCTAAATTGAGGAACAAATGCAATATCTCTTCAGAAACTCCTTGATTCAAGATTGTTACTAAAAGGCTAGTTGAAATGGTGGCACAAGCTCTGTGCCCGTAGCTGGGGTCCATCTGTCTGCATACCCATCTCCTTTTCATTCTTCCCTTGCTTACGACCCTGGGACCACAGGAGTGGGCCCAAGACCTGAGCTTGATCAGCCTTTGTGCCTCATCTTCTGCCTGTGGTGATGAAGGTGATGAACCTTTGGAACACCTGCCACAGTGGGCTGTTTGTCATCACGGAAAGCTCTGAAAGTTTCGCCGTCACCGCCAGGCCACAGAGACTGAGCGAGGCGAGGGAAGATGTACGAAAGCTGCCCGACAGCCTCCCACTCAGGGATTTTCACAGAGGCTGGATGAGACTAATGCCTCTGGCTGCTTCAGTGATGAGTGAAACCTGTACATCTGGAGTTCTCAGGAGTCCCTACGCCTCATCTCATGGATAAAATCCAGTTGTGGCAGGAAAAACAAAGCCAGCTCCATAACGGAGCAGTAATGGGGAAAAGAGTGAGGAGAGAAGAGTGGGAAGGAGAAATTCAAGAGGCAAGTGGTGCTCAAGTTACCAAGCTCTAATTCCATTCTGTATTACTGGCTAATAACTCTCACTCCCCATCCTAGCCTTGTTTGTGCCCTTAAATTAGCCTGAGGTTCTTGAACTGGCTGAAGGAAATGAGGGAAAACTGACTTCAGCATTATGTTTTTCCTAGGGAAGAATATTAATATGAGAAAGGAAATATTGTTTATTAATTTTTAGTCATATAGCCCCAAACATAACAAGTTTAAATAAGCAATTACATGCCCTTCTCTTCTTTAGCCAATCCTTTTTCCTTTTGTATCTGACTTTGAGGCCCCCAAGAATCTATGATAATTGTCTAGAGATTATCATAAGGAAGTTACAGATAGTCATTTAGTCTACACCAAAGATTAGCAAATTTTTTTTATAAACGCCTCAGAAGTAAATCTTTGTCTTTTCAGACCATAGATCTCTCCTTACCTCTACTGTTTTACAACGAATGCAGCAAGAAACAATATATAAAGGAATGTACATGGCTGTATTCCAATAAAACTTTATTTGCACAATCAAAAAGCAGACTGGATTGGCTTAGTCTGCAGATACCTGCTCTGTATGGCATCAAGACATGTAAAATATGACTTTTCAATAGAAAGTGGAGGATTTTGACATATTCAGGTATTAAGGCTTTCTGTTTCTTTGCTATGTTGCCTTCTATTTTTAGTTGGCAAGTCCCAACATCATCTTAGCTGCTATATTTGTACATTATTTTAAGTAACTGGAAATGAAATTCTTTTGTCCTTTACCATCGTAACTGACCTTGTTCTTCCCCTATTCCCTGTGTGTTACTAATGGAGCTTGAAATTAAATGTCATTTCTGTTTATCTGTTAACACATTTCTGTTTATCTGTTAACATACACACACCGTTACCCGTGAAGTACACATCTAACCAACTGGCATATTGTGAAACCGGAGAACTTGAACAAGGTGAGACGCAGTCCTTTGATCTGGTGTGCCTCTCTTCTTTGAAAGCTTCAGTGTGGTACAACTTATTATCCCTGGCTGCTAAATTACAGTTAAGTTTGTGATTCTCAGTTTAGAATTTTCTTTTTGGCTTTTGTGGATAGTTGATTTCTCTTAAATTTATGCACTTGGGTTAAGTTAATCTTTTTTTCACAGAGGCATTTGAAACATTGTTTATACTACCTTCACCCCAGCCAGTTATCTTCTGTGATAGTTTTAAATTTTATTCACAAAACTTTTGATAGTTTTCTCTTCAAGAGGTAAAGCCTAGCCCATATTCCCTTGAGTGTGAACTAGACTTAGTTATTGACTTCAAAGAAATAAATTAAATAGAAATAACCCTATGAAATTTAAGATTCGGTTGTAAAAGGCAGTTAGGTTTCTTCTGTGCTATCTCTTTTGAATCACTCACTCTGGAAGAAGCCAGCTACCATGTCACGAAGACGTTGAGGCAGCCTCACCACGAGACCTACATCCACATGACAAGGAACTGCGGGGCACTGAGGGGACGTCCACACGGCAAGCAGCCAGAGGGGAGCCGAGGGCTCCTGCCGACAGCCACATGAGTGAGCTCAGAGCAAACTGCCCAGCCCAATGAGGCCTTCAGATGGCTACAAACTGATTGCAATTTCATGACCAACTCTGAGCCAGAACCACCCAGAAAGTTATCCCAGATTCCTGGTGTTACAAAATATGAGATAATGAATGTTTATTCTTTTAAGTTTTGCAGCAATTGGGTGCACAGCAATAGATAAGTCCTACCACTTGTGGGCAGAACTTATGACTCAGAAGGGGAAGGTCAGTGGTGCAGGCTGTACGCACAGCTGCCTGGGCATGTGCCTGGGCGTCAAGCCAGGTGCTCTGCGGGAAGCTGGGCTGAGATGTACATGGTAAGGCATGATGGCATTCAACCTAATGAGCTGAATAAACTTAAATAAGTTGATTTGTTCAAAATCATTAGATGGCTTTTGGAAGGTACTACCTTTCATACACACTTGGTGAGTATTCAAAATAGCACTGCCTGAATCCCACTCCCAGGGACTCTGAATTTAAAAGGAGGCTTCTACATTTCCTCAGACAATTCTAAGATGATCTCAGGATTGAGAGTTGCTGCTTTATAAGTTAGAATTTGGAAGATGCAATGCCCACCTTCCACACACACACACACACACACACACATGCATACACTCATCTCCCTACCAGATGGTAAAATAAGGAAAGGCAATTCTCAGGACAAATCTGCAAAGCAAATATTTATAGGTCAGTAGAAAACAACATTTAAATTCTTATGCAGGCTCACTGAAGTCATAGCACGCTGTGCTTTTCAGCACTGTGGAAGGTCATGAGGTTTGAAGGATTTGCTCAGAACACATCATATATACTCCAGGAACAGAGTTCTGCAAATCTAGTCAGATCCTCTGCCCGCATCTCCCTTTGTTTCGAAGCTGCCTGTTCTTTTATGAGGAGCACCAGACTCAATGGATCCTTGTGAAGGGGGGGGGGTTGCCTGCACAGTACTTCCTCCAGTTCATTCATTTGAACACAGTTGCCCACCCCAAAAAAAACGCTTCTAAAATCCGTGATTCTGTCCAGTGAAATAATGCCTGTCTGAGATATGAGATGAAGCTGACAGAAGCACTTGTGGTAGTGCTGGAATGTGAACTCTGATGAGAGACCAGTTTCTCAGCTCTGGCTGCGTATCGTAGTCATGAGAAAACTTTTAAAAGACTACTTAGCTGCAACTCCAGCTTAATTCAATCAAAAGCTCTGAGGTAAGCATTGACATTTTCTAAAAGCTTCCCAACAAATCATCATTCCCAGGAGTCAGGACTACAGAGGGAAAATTGCAATGTTAAAAGTATGGAATACACAAGAGAGTTTTGTGGGGTTATGCGCTGACTGTAGGAGTGGTTAGAGAAATCTACACATGTAGTAAAACAGAATGGTATAGCAAAGGAAACTAAAGACTGGTTTTATTATATAACAATTAAAAAAATAATTGGACCATTAAATTCTTTCTGAAAGCCCTCAGATGATCCCATTGTTCAGCCAACACGGAGTCACTGGATTAGCTCTCAGAAGCCTGCCAGCATCCCTGGCTCTGTCCTAATCAGGGCAGCACCAGCGCTGCATCCCGAGCTAACTGCCTTCCCCTTTGCACAGATGCCTACGCCGCCCGTGTAAGTACACCACACTGTCTGTGACTGGAGAATTTTAAAGTAAATTACAAATCCGTAAAACTGAGATAATACCTGTCTTTTACAAGTACACACTGGAGAATTTCAGAATGTTGCAGTGGGGAATTGAGTAAATCAATGGTTCCATGAATCTCTTTTCTCAGAGGAAAAAAAAAAAAAGCCTCATAATGCAACTGTGTTGCCTCAGACAATGTCTCTCAGGCCTGTAAACTGTTGCTTTTCCAGGATAACAAAGAATCCCCAAAGGAAAGCATTTTGGCTGTTTAATTAGTTTCATTTCTGACTAGAGCCACAGGAAGAAATAAATATGTCATGACACAGTGTGTAGGGATATGTGTGTATATATTATATAAACGAAAGGAAAATGTCAAGGAGAGATCATCAGGCCTTTCTTACTTTTTCTAGTTTATGGAAATCTCAGTTGCAGTACGATGATTCACTAATGTGAAAAAGCCTCAGTGATACACTGTCTGGAACAGTAGACTCGGGTCTCTCTGCGTCTTCCTGGCGAGGCTGGGAGATGGCGCTTCAGCCCCTGGCAACACCACACACTACCTTTTTAAAGTTAAATCTTCTTGGCCTGTCTGTATCTCCCTTTGCTCACTCATAAAATGGGAATAATCGCATTAACCTTCAACTTGTGGATCAGGCCACTGACTCTTGACTTGACTTAAAAAACCTCCCAAGCTTTTCTTCTTTCCCTCCACATTGTCTCACTGCGAAAGAGATTAAATATGGAAGCACTGAACTGTTTCTTAGCTTAGAAGCCAGAAGACTAAATCTGAATTTGTCATCTTCTTCTTTCAATGATGAGACATTGTAACTGGCTTTATCAGAAATTTTAATATATATATTTAAAGCTGTCAAAAGCAGTATAAAAATACTTTAATCCACATTTGCCTTGAGACACATTTGGCTAGAAGTAGAGGAATAAATTAATTAGTCATTCTGTCCACAGAAAGCTGACTAATAATCCAAGCTAATCTGTCCACCTACACTCTTGCTTTAAAAGAGCCAGGTAAGTTTCACTTCTATGGGTCTTACATACAGAAGACTAACAGCATACAGGAGGAAATGAAATGACTACCCAAGCTAACAAACATCTCCAGCCTTTATGAAGGATGTGGACACACAGTCCAACAGCCTTGGTAGGATTCCTAACCATGCACTTGCTTCCAAAGCATCACAGGGCAAACCTGGACTTTCCAACTGTGCCATTTATTCAGATTTTTCAGTAGGGCACTTCAAAAAGTTTAAAGACAAGAAAAAATATGCTGTTCATGAATAAATACAAGTATGCAAATTGCAGAAGTGAACTCACTAGGGGAAGCCACTCCTCCACTCAGCCCCTTCTTTTGCTGTTTTTGGCAGGGGTGAGAGGAGGTGGTTGTTTTTCACAATGCAGACAGTGCTTCAATGTAACCAAACACATGTCTGCTTAAGCCAAGGCCAGACACACTTTTTTCAGAAAAAAGAAAACATTGTGACCCTAAATATGAAGCCTGTGGTTAAAGTTGGGTAATCTAGTCATTAAACAACTTCATGATGGTTTTTTTTCAGGTTGCAAAAACTACCAAAGAATCTACTATGTGAAAGTAGTGAAAAGAACAAAATATACATTTAGTGAGAATTAAACTATATTAGGATAAAAGCATGCTACTACACACATTTATTTATTATTTTCCTTGTTGTTAATTGTTTCATTATGTTTCAAAACATAAATAAATTCATTGTGGAAAATTGGTTCATATACATCTCACAAATTGATCTTTTTATATGCATATAGAACAAGAAAAAAAACGAGAGAAACATTCAATAAAGAATATAAAGAAAATATAGAATACATGAAGCAGATTCAAAGAGACTACTAGGAAATTAAAAATTCCATTGAAAGCTGGCAAAACGCCTTAAAAGAAACTAAGGATAGACTATCAAAACTTGAACACAAGTTTGCAATGTGTGATCATGAAAGGAAAGATCTCTTAAAAACAACAAGGAAACAGACAGTAACAATACAAAGGCTAGAAGATGACAAGAAAATCTATAATTTAAGAATAAGAAATGTGAACAAAGAAGCAGGAATACAAACAGGCAAATTACAAAGGCTATTCATGGAAATAATTAAGGAAAACTTCCCAAGCATGGGAAAAGAAAATGACATTCAGTTATGTGAGGCATACAGAACTCCAGCCACCTACAACCAAAACAGATCTATACCCAGACATATAATAATCAAGATACCAGAAATTCAATATAAAAACAGAATATTAAAAGCCATCAGAGAATAGAAACAGATTACCTATAAAGGTAAGCCCATCAGAATCATGGCTGACTTCTTGACACAGACCATCAGATCAAGAAGAGCTTGGAGTGAAGTCTTCCAAGTCCTAAAAGAAAACAACCTCCAGCCCAGATTGATGTACCCTGCAAACCTGTCACTAGAAATTAATGGAGAAACAAGATGCTTCCATGACAAAGAGGAACTGGGCAAGTTTGTGACCATCAATCCAACCCTACAGAGAATACTGAAGGACATTCTAGAGAGAGAAAAAAATTCTAGGAATAGTGGCAGAAAGGGCTCAATGAGTGGGGCAGGCAGTAGAATGAAGGAGAAAACTAGACAAACAAAGGCAGAAAAATAGCATAGCAGAAATGAGGCAGAGAAGGATAACTAGAATTGCTAACATAGATGGCCTTAGTGTTAATAGTGCACCAGGATTTAAAACCCACATTACTCACACTACTCTGCTTAGATGTATTTTATTCTGTTCCAGTCATTCTACCTGTACTAGATTTGAGGGCACAGACAGCAATCCCTAAAATAACAGGATGTAGTATGGTAATCATCCTTAATTTCCCATTAGCTTAATCTAAAGCTCTGTAAAACCTACAATGTTTTACCATGACTGATCATAATTGAATCTGGCTTGTTAGATCGCTGTTTTGTGTTAATAGATTTTATTCAAAGCTGTTATGATTGATAGTATCAAGTCTGAGACTATAGGCAACTGCACTTAAGATGACAAGATTCACTAGAATATTCACTCTGGTTTGCTTATTACCTGCCTTTGAAGTTTTATACTGTCTACAATGTTTTATTTTTACTAATATTGTTATTTACTGCTTTACTCAATTATACTGCTATATTCAATTATACCTGATGATATAGACATTGTATTGAAGATAATAAGAAACAACACAGTTATCATTGTGGATCACCTTGTACTGTGGTTTTATACGATTTTTTGGTTTCATGTTTTTTATAGGAACTTGTTTTGTTTTGTCTTGCTAAGTTTTGTTTTTCCCTCTAATACAGAAAGGATAGAAATACATGTAGAGATTCATGCATGCGTAGCTGTTTACACTCTCACTGTCTGACTATCTACTTTGTATGCTTTAATTTTGTAACTTGAACAACTATTTCTAAGAGGACAATATGTAATTTATTAACTAGTGATTTCTTATTGTTTATCTTTTTTTGGAATTGTATATTATCTCTAACCTTTACATGCTTTTTTGTTTTTCTTTAAATAAAAAATAAAAAAAATTAAAGAGAACAAGAAAAAAGGTCAGTATTTAACTTGAAAATAATGGCTTTACTCTATTTGGGGAAGAATGAAGAGAACTACAAAACAAAATATTGTGTTTCTCTTTTAGCAAATGCATTTGTACTTCATATGCACGTACATCGGAGTTTTGACTTTTGCATAGAACTGCTTAGTCACACCTTTGGCTCGGGGTAGGAGCATTTATACTTAAATGCCCTTGGAATATTTTCCTTGCTCTGAGTACAATATTTCAGAGGATTATTGCAAATATCAATGAGCTATAATAACAAGCCCTTCCCAGTTTTTTCTTTTTTTTTTCTTTTTGCAACAAACTTGTTAATATTTTAAATTCCCTTCACTGCTCCATAAGATTTGAAATTGTCAGTTGGAGACGAGCCCATTGACACAGGGTCTGACTGTGAGGTATGTTATCCAACTCTACAGAGTAACTAAAATATGTATCACAAAATCCGGGTTAGAAGGTTGTCTAAGGTGAAAGAATGAGGAAGCAGGGCTGCAGACCCATTTCCCTAAAGCCTCCTCAGCTGTTTGCCTCTAGAGATAAGAATAAAAAAGCATTTTGCACTGATGTTAAAAGAGTTTGTGCCTTTGCAAACTAGTTATTTTCATTCCAATATATTGTGGACTCCAGTTTCTTAAATGTCTTAGTCCACTTTATCCTGCACCCCTACTTTGGAGTAGGGGTTCACAGTTTCCAGACCCTCTCTGTTCTGCTTTATAATTTCTTGGCCTCTGTTCCCTCATTGCTGTGGGAAAGCACAAAGGCCCCACAAAATGAGTGAAATTTCCTCTCAATTTCTTTCCTTCAGTTCCATGCCTATAAATGTCTCTGGTTTTTGAGGGAAGAACATTTAAACTAACAAACAATTGTGTGTCTATATGTGGAACAGGGAGCAAATGTGCCTTAATTTAACCTTTTTGGTATTTCTCTCTGGTCTGCCCTGAACTCTTGAAGTAACAGGTGCTCTCTGCTTATTTGTTAGTCTGGCTTCAGCTTCTGGCCTCCTACCCTGCCACCTAGGCTGGTTCTCATGGTTTATGTCAGTGGCCCCCAAGCATCATGAATTATGGACCTGACCAAATCTAGCATTTGTGACTGGTTCATTGTCTAGCACTTGGATTGGTGGTGTGAGTGTTTCACCTGCCAAGGGCGGAGCCAGGATATGATGTAACAGCAGGAAGGAGGTTCTCTCTCTCTTGCCAGTTCACGCCTTGCTGTTTGCAGCAGTCATGAATGGCTGCCCGCCATGCCACCCTGCCTTGGAGCCAACTGAGCATGGACTGAAATCTCCAAGAACTGCAAGAAATAAACCTTTCCTTCCCTAACTTTGGGCATCAGGTATTTTATCTCAGAGACAAGTAAAAAGTAACTAAGACACTGGTTCACCAAGCTGGCTTCAAAACACTTTGAGTGAAGATTTGATATGAAAGATCAGCCGGCTGCTTAGCACTAGCCAACTTCCAATGGTTTCCTAATCTTAATATTGAAGAAAACACTATACCCTAAGCCAGAAACTGATTTCCCTGCTTTGACATGACTGAGAGAAGCAAATACTCTATGGCTTGATATCACTACTAATTTTTGCATAGTACCTATGTTGTTGAAAATATCCTTATTCAACATAAAACTTTCAATTGCCATTAAAGTTTGCCGCAGACAGTACATTGAGTCCATGAGAACTACAGTTTTAATTTGAGATGTAGCTAAGAGTCTGCTATAAGCATGAATTGTCCCAATATAGTGATCCAGTAGCCACAGACTTACTAAGATGGAAGAATAAAGAGGACTACATTTATTTGTATATATTCTCCAGTCTAAAATTTGGAGGGAAATCATCTAATTATTATGCCGCCTGTCCAAGTGGTTCTTTTCTGCTGAGAAACTACAGACATACCTTCGTCTTATATATGAAAAATTAATGCTCTGTCTTTCATATTCATATGCCTAGAACAAAGAACTAGTCAGCACTTTCATCACACGGTTTTCTCCTATTTCTTTCTCTATGTTGTTTCTTCAGGGATGTAATTCCAGGTGTTTTAAATCTGTAAATAATGCCAACAAGAAGCAAGGTTTACCAGTGACTCAAACCCACTTAAGTTCCAAATGTAAAATTTGAAAAAAATGTTCAAACTGCAAATTTTACTTCTGTGCTAAATTAAAATCACATATTTCTTCCTGTTGTTTGGAAATGCACTTAGCCCCTGAAGTGGTATTTCTTAGAGAACGTAGAAATTGTTAAAATAAGAAAAAAAAAACCTTAAAAACTCAAGATTCCAGTCAACATTGCTATTATTTTAAAGAACAATTGAGTTATATTTTCAGAATTAACACAGTTGCCAAATGGAGTAAAAACCAAAATATTAATATGAATAAGTTTTACTTGTCTTTCTTTTTTGAAATTTAAAGTTATAGGGAAAGTCCAACATTTTAAAATAATAGCTGAAGCTTTGGAGGAATTCAACAAACAGGTCAGTATTTACTAAGCAAACACATGGCTCAAAGTACGCAGACATCCCTTGGGTTCTGTTAATTCTAACACATCAATTAGGACATGTTATTTGATTATACAGATGCAAGGATAAATTAAGCAAAAATTTTTTGGATTTATTTTGAAGTTATAAAATAAAGGAAAGAATATATTTATGTCTTTCCTTTTGCCTTAAACAAATAAATCAGATTTAAATTCTTTCCAATTTTAAGTGATAATATTTATCTTCCTCAGCTGACTATTTGAGAATCTAGCGATACAGTTGACATGGATGTAGGATGCAGGCATACTGCATTGTTACTCTTTCAGGGAGCATTACTAGTTTGTTTTTGAAAGATATTCTCATTGAGCAGTTGATCGAATACCTCTCTATGGAGGAGTAGCTCAAGTGCAGAAATACACTGCTGCCCTGTGTGCACATACACAGCTGGGAGAGCAGTGGGGGTCTGTGGCTCTGGGCGTTTCACTGTGCTTTGCCTTCACCCGGACAGACTTTACACCACACCTGTACCTAGGCCTCTTTCTGAGAAATTCTGATTTTCTGCATAGGACCAATGATGTCAATAAAGTTTCCCAGATGATTCTTCGTGTAGGTGGAACTGTTACACGCCAAAGCTGGCATTAGAGAGAGGAGAAAGGGAAAGAGGGTGGAAATAAATTCTACATTTTTCCTATATTAATTCATTCAATATTTATTGACTACTACTAAACACTAGACCCTGTTGGAGGTACTAAGCACATATTTATGATTAGTATAGAAAAAAAAATCTCTACTTTCCCTGAGTTCACATTCTGGTTAGAAAGGAAAACAATAAATACATATGTTACTTTTTTCAGTTTCATTAAGGTTTAATTAGCAAATAACAATTGAATATTTATGATGTAAACAGGTTTTGATGTATGCATATGTTGTAGAATAACTATACCAAGCTAATTGACGTATCTATTACCTATCATTTTTGAAGTAAGAACACGTATGATCTATACTCTTAGCAATTTTCAACCATCATGTTATATAGTAGCTCTCCATAACTTCTCTGTCTTGACTGAAACTTTGTAGTCTTTAACCAACATTTACCCCATTGCCTTCCATTCCTACCAGCACCTGGTAACCATCATTCTATGCTCTGCTAGTGTGAGTCTAACCTCTTAGGATTCTATTAATGACATCACTAATTTTAGTGACATCACTAATTTTGGGGGGGATGCCTAGCTCATTTTACTTAGCATGAAGTGTTACAGATTTCTCTATGTTGTGGCAAGTAACAGAATCCCCTTCATGTTTGAGGCTCAGTAGTCTTCCATTGCACATATAATATGTACATGCACA
Organism: Hydrochoerus hydrochaeris; assembly: GCA_004027455.1. Classification (NCBI taxonomy): domain Eukaryota; kingdom Metazoa; phylum Chordata; class Mammalia; order Rodentia; family Hydrochaeridae; genus Hydrochoerus; species Hydrochoerus hydrochaeris. The sequence continues at coordinate 210,043 of PVLA01002794.1, forward strand.
CACCATCAGTAAGCTCTCCACATTTTCTGTACCTATGTGTCACTTGTTCTCATGTCAAATGATTTAATATTTTGGTGATTATAAGTAGCAATAAAACAAACAGGGGATTGCAGATGCTGCTTCCATTTCATTTTTTAATGATACATACACAAAAGTGAAATTGCTGTATTATATTTTAGTTCTTATTTTAAACTTATAGGAGCTCCCAAACTATTTTCCATAATAGGAACACTAATTTGTACCAACAGTGTGCAAGAGTTTCCTCCTATTCATATCCTTATTAACATTTGTTATGTTGATCTTTTTGATAAAAGCTACTCTCTGACAAATGTAAGTGAAATCTCATTGTGGTTTTAATTTGCACTCAATAATGATTAGATCTTGGAAATAACCAAGATGTCCATCAAACACTGAGTGGATGAAAAAGATGTGGTATTTTTATACAATAGAATATTACTCAGCTATAAAAAAGGATGATCTTGAGACCTTCATAGGTAAATGGAGACAACTTGAGACTATCCTGATAAGTGACATAAATAAGAATCATATTTATAAATATCACATGTCTCCAATGTAAAAAGTAATAAGAAATGTAGGAGTAATAAAACCCAAAATGCGTAATTGCTATTGTAAAAAAAAGAGGAAAAGAAAGTGCTCTAAAGGATATGACTGCATGTATGTTTAAGTGTGTAGGATTGATAACCATATTGCTAAATTTTTGTTGGATCATTGAACAGGACTGTTTTCAGTCTCACTGTTTGAATGTCCACTTTGTATGCTTTAACTTTGTAGCTTGAATATGTAATTTACCAACTAGTGATTTCTTACTGTTTATTATTTTTGAAATTATGTATTATTTCTACCCCTTTTCTGTTTTGCTTTTTTTCCTCTTTAAATAAAATTAATAAAATAATGATTAGAGTATTTTTATATATCTATTTTCTATTTCTGTATACTCTTTTATATATTATTAAGATATTTTCCATAATTAATATGTCTAAAATAATTGTACAGTTTATAAAGAAAGTGATAGGAAAGCACTGGAACACATGGGATTATTATATAATTTTTTTCTTAATGGTAAATATATAATGTACATGTTATAATTGATGAAATCTTAGATTTCAGTGAAACATAGTATTATAATTTAAGGTGAAATCAAGGAAATCAGCTTCTGTATAATCAAAAATTTCAAGTAACATAATTCAAATTTTAATTCTCAATTAACACAGCAATCATTCATCAATTTTTGCTCTGGTTAAACATTGTGTTCTCTTCATCAAGGTTTTACTTCCATGAGCCAACACTACAACCATTCCACTGGTCCCATACAATTTACTCAACAAATATAGTGAATTTTAAAAATGAATCCAATCCGTTTAGAACACAATCCTCTGAGTCTATCGTAGTTTTCTACCTTTTGAGAAGTAAAACACTGACACTACCTGATCATGTAATTCAAAAGTCTTTGGAACTGGTTCTGTTACTAGGTTCTGGGGTGCTGGTGACTCTTTCTGGAGATGCAAGGTTGTTCCTTGTCCTGAATGAAGAACAGGACAAAACAAATGCAAAAGTGAGGTTTTACATTTATAATGGATAGGAAAAGAAATATGCTCTGCAGAATGAGTGGGGAACAATTAAAAGTAGAGAAAGAAGTACACCATACAGAGCAAGAGTAAATGAGAGAATAACGTAGCAGCCAAGAGTTTAATTTTACCCCTTACTCCTCAGGCTGACATCAGATCTAGTTTGAACTATCAGTGGCCTGACTGACTTATCGTGAGAAGAACTGAAGACAGCATCCTCTGCTTGGTCCCAGATATGGGGCTTTGTGAACTGTTTTTCCTGGTTCTCTATGATTGATAGGTCATGCCATCCTGCCTTAATTTCACACTTCACTTCCAAGGAGAAATGTGGGAAACTTTGGGGATGCCGACTGGAGAGCTAACTCTACAGTGCTGTAAGCCAAGCTTGATGGAAGATTCTGGTTAGAGCTCAGGAGACCAAAATGTTAACAGAAAAGAAAACAGCAAAAACGAAGCTCTGGAGGTTTTAGCTGGGAGCAAGGCAGTGTGTGTTAGGCTGTGGCAAAAATTTGTCCACATTTTGCACATGTCCAGAGACTGCTGAAGACTGAGACTAAGGGCAGCAGACTAATTAAACTGGTGCAGTAAATTTCAGTGTAACACTGAGGCCCTGGCTTGTGTACTATATTAGCTAGCTCTATCTTGAGATATGAAAACAAAGCCATAGCTGAATGTTTCAAATTGTTTCGAATTTGGCCAGAAAGGATGCTGCCGTGAAGTCGGAGCCTGCACGGATGGAGTGGAGGAGAGCTTTCTGGCTAAAGAGATTAGCATTAACAAGCAACCAAGTACTTTCTATTTGGACAACACAAGGAATGCCATGGTGGGGAGATGGGAGAAATCTGAAAGGCTCCACCTTTCCAGAACTCAAACTGAAAAGTGAAAGACTTTGGTTTGAGAAGAGAGCCCCAGGGCACTGTGCTTCAGAATAGCAACAACCTGCATAATTGGAATTGATTCGCCAGGATTCAGTTAATCTTGCTCAGTCATCTAGGCGCTCAGAGGCTTCTACATCTATCAGAGAGATGCAAAAAGGCGAGACTACTGCTCAGACTGGGGAGGGATCTTGGCATCATCTGTGCGGTGCCAGTTTTAGGTGCATGCGGAATGCAAAAGTTTTGGAGTCTGAGAGGCTCCCACAGAGATTTCAGAAGAAGACCTGGGAGAGCAGATTTTGCCCCTGGAGGGCTGTGTGTGAAGCTGTCAGCGCAAAGCCAAAAGTGCAGCAACGACCCTAGAAAGCTGGAAAAGCCAGGAACGTGAATCACCTTAAGGGAGCTGCAAGGAGTGAGCAACGTCAGCGTAAGAGACAAACCTGGGGCTACAATCACCTGCAGTGTCACAGGGGCAGTGCCTCGAGCCCTTTGTAGTTCACGTCATGCACCGATTTGCCCAGCATGCTTGGCCTGGCACTGCGGGATCTAATGGTTCCCTGCTGGGTCTGGCCTCACTGGTCCCATTCCTTTCTATCCCTGCTTCTCCCTTCTGGATTGGTAATATTCACTCTGCGCCTTCGCATGTCAGCAGTGTTTAACTTTTCGTTTTTACAGGAGCTTACAGCTAAGAGTTTGCCTTAAATCTTAGAGGAGACTTTGGACTTAGATTTTCAGCAATGCAGAAACTTTTAGGCAACATTTAGGGATGGACTAAGTATATTTTTGCAAAAAGGAAGGCACATGAATTTTGTGGGGCCAGGGGCCAAATGGTATGATTTATATTAAGCCTCTCCCCCCAGCCCCAGCCTCGCAAAGCGTCTTGTGCTCATAGGTGGGGCTTGTGTGCAGGCCTGTACTCATCAGTGGATTAGTTAATCCTTTAATGCGTTTGTAACTAAATGTGATGTTGAGAGGTGAAGCCTAGTCATAGAAGGTGGATCACTGAGGACATGGCCTAGAAGGTAAATTTCTTTTCCTCCTCTATTGTTTTTGTTTTGTTTTGTTTTGTTGACACAGGGTTTTGCTATGCAGTTCAGGTTGGCCTTGGACTCACTTTCTAAACTAAGCTGGCCTCAAACTCTCAGCAATCCTCCTGCCTCAGCCTCCTGAGTGCTGGTATTACAGATATGTGTCACCACACATGGCTCTATCTTCTGTCTTGTTATTTCTGCTGCCATTTCATGAGCTGTTTCACTGCTATGACCTTCTGCCATGCTACTGGGCCTTGGAACTTGCTATCACTGGCTGAAATCTCTACAAAGTATAAGCCAAAATACACCTCTCCTCCTTTCATTTGCAGGTGCTGGGTATTGTGTTTTAGGAATGAGAATAACTAAAACACCATCTCAGCCCTTTGTAATTCCCTTTCCCCTTCTCTCCCTTCTCTTCTAACCACAGACCAACTTTCCATGTCCAAAAAGTTTACCTCCTGTTTCCCATCATCTGTTTTTTATTTTAGACTCTTAAATTATTTATACTTTATATTTCTTGCATAGGAAAAATGATGTAATATTTAAACTTGTAAGTCTAATTTATTTCACTCGGCATTGTGGTCTCAAGGTACTTTCATTTGTCTACAAATGACTCAAATTTATGCTTCTTTATGGGCGAGTAGATCTCTAACTTCTTTAGAATATTTTATCATAGACATAAGAATTTATATATTAGTCAGTATTTATAACCTAAATGCATTTGTTCAACAACTCAAGTAGTCTAATTGAGAATATTCATTCCAGAAGTATTAAATTAATATTTAAAAGATATTTATCAGGAACCCAGAATCTAGAGACATCTAAACCAGTATTTCATATATCACTGTGGTTTTCCTTCAGGAGATTATTAACAATAATTAATTAATCAAAAATTTATAAAGACCAGAAAAAGTGCCTGAATGTTGTATTTGAATTTGTAAACCCCAAATAGTTTTCTCAGTGCTCCACAAAATAGGATGTAAAGAGATAACAATAGATACATAGACAAAATAATTCTTTCTGTGTCATAGATTTAAAATATACTTAGGCTGTAGATACAAAATAATCTCTGCCAAGGCATTATTTTCCCATCATTAGTGCATTTTTAATTTCCTATTATTCATTTCCTTAAAACAGAATATCAGTTTTATTGACTAATATAAAATGTTATCATTATTTCAAAACCTTATTGGAAGAAACATTACAAGGAATAGAAACAAATCAAGCCTTTATGTTCTACTTTAAATTTCCTTTTGTAGAGTTTGTGTGAATATAACAATAAATTGCATTACAAATCTTGTTAAGCATACCCTAGATAAAAGAAGAGATTGTATTTATGTTTCCTTTTTGTTGCTAATAATGGGAGTGCTGTAGTGTGTTTCACTTATGTGTTGTCTGGATTTTTGAAGGTGATGAATTTGAACATGATAAATATGTATATGACTGATATTTTGGATAAATAACTCCAGATAGTGACACTTATTTTCTAAAATTGTTTTCACTAGAGCAGCTGGTCATGAGCTTTGTGGTAAGTTACTTTCATTGTGTGATTTTTTTTTAAACTCTTGGCTTTGAAGTATGTTAAAAATAAATGTAAGGCGATATGGAGGATTTTGTTTGTAGAAGGTGGTGGGTTGACAACCTTTATGCTTCTGTCATCCATACATGTGCATAATGTTTTTAGGTGTGTGATAGATTTTGTAGTTTGGATTGTTTTAATGTTGATAACAAAACAAAATTTATACTACCAATTGCTAGAACTGCATTGTAATGCTTAGGCAATGCCATCTAGACTATTTCTATGTCTTCAGTATAAAAGTAAATTAATACATTAGTCTTATCATTAACCTAATAAATTGACAGAGTATGAACACTTATCTTTTTATGGCAGTAGTGGTGGTTATAAAATATGTAGTATCTCATTTGAGACTGATAGTCAAATTAATTAAATTGCATTTTGGCACTGCCAAAAGACAGACTTTGACTTTGGTGGTCAATCAACTGATAAGAACAGCAGCTCTTGCCAAATGTAATCAAATCCTTCACCGTAATTTAGAGGTAAAGCAACTTGTTCCAGAACCTGGGCTTTAAGCCAAGAGAAAGGCAATCTTTGGTCTATTTGAGTAAAAAATGTCTACTGGACTGCCCAGGATGCTAAATAGCCTCTCATCATTTTGCTGAAGTGGTGTCTTCTTGATTTTTTCCTTAAAAGTAAACATCACACGGGATTTGTTACAATGCTTCTCAATACCTACCCAACTTAAAACAAACAAAACAAAACAGAAGTTTTATACCATAGTGAATGTTTAACTGATTTTTTTTTCTAGAGTAACTATAGAAGAAAAATTTTTTGATCTTTTTAATTTAAATAATCAGACAGGAGGGGACACTCCTGCCAGTAGTCACTGTAGGCCTGAGAAGCAGCCAGCCACACCCCTGCATGCCTGTAGGCTCCCATCAGGGACCTTTCAGGTAGTCATCTGGAGATGCAGCCAACCACACCTCCTTGCACCTGCAGGCTGCCATCAGGGACCCTTCCATTCCAGGGGAGCCAGTACAGGTAGCCAATGTGGACTGCAAGAAGCAGCCAGTCATGCTCCTGTGTGTCTGTCACCACTGGGGGGCATCTTAGTGTAGCTGTGAAGGCTGAGATAAGAAGCATTCCAGCCCCAGCAAGCCCACAGCCATCAGGGAAGCCTTGGTGTAGCTGCACAGCTCTGTAGAAGCCTTCCCTGCAATCCACCACCTCCTTAGGAACCTATATTTGGAGGAGCCCAGGTGCCTGGCCCATTCCCAAACACTGTGGAGAGGCAGACAAGTGGGAAGTGCCTTGGACCCCACAACTGGCTCATATGGTCATAACCATTAATGTAGATGGTCTTAATTCACCAATAAAAAGAAACACAGGCAGAGTGGATCAAGAAACACGATCCAATGATCTATACAAAACACATTTTACTCAAAAGGAAACTCATAGACTGAAGTCAAAGGAGAGAAAACAATGCCGCATGTAAGAGGGACCTAGAAAAAAGCAGAATTGTCCATCAATTGCAGAATGGATAAGAACGATGTGGTACTTTTATACAAAGGAAAGCTACTCAGCTATAAGGAAGGATGATCTTGAGGCTCTTGTAAGTAAACGGATGCAACTTGAGATCGTGCTTATGGGTAAAACGGTCTGGACTCATATGGGTAAACACCATGTTATTTCTCTAGTGTGGAAGACCGAAGGAGTTAGTGGGATTCAAAATGTACAATAGATATTGTGAAAGTGAAAGGGGAGGAAAGAGCTAAAAAAGGGAAGGAACAACTGGGATAGGGCAAAGAAGAATAGAAAGAAAGAAGGGAAAAGAAGATAGATTGATAGATAGATAGATAGATAGATAGATAGATAGATAGATAGATATAGATAGATAGATATATAGCGAGGTGAGTTGCAGCTCACCAGGGCAGACCCAGAAAAGTTTGGGACCATCAATCCTGGCAGGTGGGTGTCTGCTCAGCCCCCTTAGGTCACTGGACTAGGCTCCAGAGGTTCTGCGGGCTTGAGTGGACTGTGCCCGGTGACCTTCATTCAACTAGGGGAGCCAGGCCTGCTGAAAGGGGAGCCAAGCAGGGGCCACGACATGAGGTGAGTTGCAGCTTGCCAGGGAAGGCCCGGAAAAGTTTGGGACCATCAACCCCGGCGGCTGGGTGCCCGCCCAGCCCCCTTAAGACACTGGACTAGGCTCCAGAGGTTCCATGGGCTTGAGTGGGCTGTGCCAAGCGACCTTCATTCAACCAGGGGAGCCAGGCCCACCACACAAGGGGAGCCAAAGCCAAGTGAGTCCCAGTAGCAGAGGGCTCAGGAGGTGATTTCCAACACATCCAGGGAAAGCTTTGGAAAATCATTGGAAATACATAAATATAGAAAAATGAAAAATGAAAGAGCAAAATGCAATCTCAAACCTCCAGCCCATCCCAAGAAAACCTAGGAGCCATGTACATAGAAGAAAATACTACACATACACTGAAATGCATGAAATGATATCAACTGAAATAAAGAAGCAAGTACGGGAAGCTATGAGGGAGCTCAAATCAGAAATATTCTCCCAGGTAAAAGAAGAAATGATTAAAGTAGTGAAAGAAATACTGAATGCATCCAACAAAGACACACCTAAACAATTAGAGGGACAAAGCAAAATGATAAAATCCCTGAATGAACAGTTTAAGAGACAAACAGAATGCATTAAGCAGATTCAAAGAGATAGATATACAGGAAATCAAAAACTCTAATGAAAGTTGCAAAAACCACCTCAATAAAAGTGAAGATAGAATCTCAGACCTCGAAGATAAGATTGCAGCTAGTGAACAGGAAAGGAAAGATCTTCTATCAATAACAAGAAATCAAGAAATAACAATTCAACAGCTGCAAGATGATGCAAAGAAAAACAATGTAAGATTAATAGGGATAAAAGAAAAAGAAGGGGACAACACAAATGATATCAAGAGGCTATTTACAGAAATAATAGCTGAAAACTTCCCAAACATGAGTATGGAAACTGACATACAGATTAGTGAAGCATATGGAACTCCAAATAGCCATAACCAAAACAAAACTACACCCAGACATATAATTATCACCATCCCAGATATCCAACATAAGAACAGAATATTAAAAGCTGTTAGAGAGAAAAGACAGTTCACCTATAAAGGAAAACCTATCAGAATCACAAAAGACTTCTCAACACAAACAATGAAGTCAAGAAGAGCATGGAGTGAAGTTTTTCAGATCCTAAAGGAAAACGACTTCCAACCCAGACTGATGTACCCTGTAAAACTGTCCTTCAAAATGGATGGAGAAATAAGATACTTCCATGACAAAGAACAGCTGAAGAACTTCATGATCACCAAACCAAACCTACAAAAAATACTGAAAGACATTCTAGATACACATATGAAAAAACCACTAAGCAAGACAGACAATGAAACAGAATGGAAAGTTAAGATACAACATCAGAAAGCTAACATGTCAACAATAAACCAATATATGACAGTTATAACCATTAATGTAAATGGCCTCAATTCACCCATTAAAAGAAACAGACTGGCAGAATGGATCAAGAAACAACATCCAACCATATGCTGTCTAAAAGAAACTCATCTAACCCAAAAGGAAACTTAGACTGAAAGTCAAAGGATGGAAAACAATACTCCATGCAACAGGAACTCAAAAAAAAGTGGGGGTAGCTATTCTGTTTGCAGACCATGTGAACTTCAAACCAAGAATGGTCTGGAATAGATCAACTAGACAAAAAATCAGCAAAGAAATAACAGAACTGAATCACACCTGTGAACAAATAGATTTGATAGATGTATACAGAGTTTTCCATCCAACTACATCAGAATATACATTCTTCTCAGCAGTACATGGGACATTCTCTAAAATAGACCATATACTAACCCACAGAACATATTTAAGTAAATGCAAAAGAATTGAAATTATCCCATACATGTTATTGGATCATAGCACCATGAAACTGTAAATTAATGATAAAATTAACTGCAAACAAACACATGGAAATTAAGTAATACACTCTTGAGCAATCAGTGGGTCACAGAGGAAATTAAAGAAGAAATTAAACAATATCTACAAGCAAACAAAAACACAAATACAACTTACTAGAACCTGTGGGATGCAATGAAAGTGGTCCTCAAAGGAAAATTTATTGCACTGAGTTCCCGCATTAGGAAAACAGAACAAACATAAATAAGCAACCTGATACTACACCTCAAACATCTAGGAAAAAAATGAGCAAGCCAAAAGAAGGGAGGAAATTATAAAGATCAGAGCAGAAATTAATGCAGTAGAGACTAAGAAAACAATTCAAAGAATCAATGAATCAGAGTTGGTTCTTTGAAAGACTAAATAAAATTGACAAGCCCCTAGCCAACCTAATTTTAAAAAGGAAAGAAAAGACTCAGATTCATGCAATACAGAATGAAAAAGGTGAAATCACCATCAACCCTGTGGAAATACAGAAGATCATCAACAACTATTTTGAAAACCTCTACTCTCATAGGTTCAATAACACAGAAGAAATGGACAGATTGCTAGAAACATATGAACCACCAAAGCTGGATCAAGATGTAAAGCTGCTGAATAACCCACTTTCTATTAATGAAATTGAAAATGTAATCAAGTCCCTACCAACAGAGAAGAGCCCAGGCCCAGATGGAGTCACTGCGGAATTCTACAAGAAATACAAAGAAGACTTAATGCCGACACTCCTCAAACTCTTCAATGAAACTGAAAGGGAAACAAGTCTCCCTAAGTCATTCCTGGAAGCAAATATCACTCTAGTACCAAAACCTGAGAAAGACCCACTAAAAAAGAGAACTACAGACCAATCTCCCTAATGAACATAGATGCAAAAATTCTCAATAAAATATTGGCAAACAGGATGCAGCAAATCATCAAGAAGATTATACACCATGACCAAGTGGGATTCATCCCAGGCATGCAGGGATGGTTCAATATATGTAAATCAATAAATGTAATCCACCATATCGATGGAGCCAAAAGCAAGAATCACATGATCATTTCCTATAGATGCAGAAAAAGCTTTTGATAAAATCCAACACCCACTCATGATAAGAACCTTAGAGAGAATTGGAATAGATGGTCTTTACCTCAATATGATAAAGGCCATCTATGACAAACCAACAGCCAGTGTCATATTAAATAGCCAAAACCTGAAAGCCTTTGCCTTGAAATCAGGCACAAGACAAGGATGTCCCTTATCATTTCTCCTATGCAATATAGTACTGGAAATACTAGCCAGAGCAATTAGACAAGACAGAGAAATAAAAGGAGTAAAGATAGGAAAAGAAGAAGTTAAATTATCATTATTTGCAGATGACATGATACTCTACATAGAAGACCCCCAAACCTCCATTGAAAGACTACTAGATATAATAAATAAATTCAGCAATGTAGCTGGATACAAAGTCAATACTCAAAAATCAATGGCATTCTTATACACTAACAACAAAATCACCAAGAGGGAAATAAGAGAAACCACACCCTTCACACTAGCATCCAAAAAAAATGAAATACTTAGGAATTAATCTAATGAAAGATGTAAAAGAGTTATACAGGGAAAATTATAATACCCTGAAAAAAGAAATTGAAGAGGACCTCAGAAAATGGGAAGACATCCCTTGTTCATGGATAGGAAGAATAAATATTGTGAAAATGGCCATTCTCCCAAAATTGTTATACACATTCAATGCGATCCCAATGAAATACCACTAAAATACCTCATAGATCTAGAGAAATCACTCCTAAAATTCATCTGGAACCAGAAGAGGCCTAGAATACAAAAGGCAAGTCTAAGCAGCAAAGCCAAGGCAGGAGGCATCAAAATCCCTGACTTGAAGTTATACTACAAAGCTACTGTAATAATGTCAACATGGTATTGGAATAAAAACAGACCTGAAGATCAATGGAATAGACTAGAAGATACAACTACAAACACACTCAACCATCTTATCTTTGATAAAGGGGCCAAGCATGTTCACTGGAAGAACGACAGTCTCTTTAATAAATGGTGCTGGAAAAACTGGCTATCCATATGCCAAAAACTAAAATTAGACCCATGCCTATCACCATGTACTAAACTAAAATCCAAATGGATCAAAGATCTAAATATTAAAACAGAAACACTAAATCTGTTGCAAGACAAAGTAGGTAAAAATCTTGAAGACATAGGGGCAGGTAGAGAACTCATGAACAAGAACCAAACTGCACAGGAAATACTTCCTAGAATCAATAACTGGGATCACATCTTATTAAAGAGTTTCTGCATGTCCAAAGAAATCTCCAGCAGAGGGAAAAGAAAACCCATAAACTGGGAAAAAATCTTAGTGAACTGTACCTCAGACAAAGGACTTCTGCCTAGAACTTATAAAGAATTTTAAAAAAAATCAGACCCCCAAAATTCAAAGACCCAATCCAAAAATGGGCATCCGAGAAGAATACACAGTTCTCAGATGAAGAAATACAAATGGCAAATAAATACATGAAAAAATGTTCATCATCATTGGTCATTAGAGAAATGCAAATTAAAACCACACTGAGATTCCATCTCACTCCAAAAAGAATGGCCATGATCAACAAAACTACTAACAACAAATGCTGGAGAGGCTGTGGGGAAAAAGAAGTCTTCTGCACTGTTGGTGGGAGTGTAGACTGGTGCAACCACTGTGGAGGTCAATCTGGAGATTCCTCAAAAAGCTGGGGTTGGAGGTCTCATTTGACCCAGCTATTCCACTTTTAGGAAAATTCCCAGAAGATCTGAAAACATCTTATGACAGTGATATATGTGCACCCATGTTTACAGCAGCACAATTTGTAATAGCCAGATCATGGAAACAGCCTAAGTGCCCATCAACCGAGGCATGGATAAAAAAAATATGTGGTATTTTTTTATATAGTGGAGTACTACTCAGCTATGAAGAATGATCACATTGAAATATTTATAAATAAATGGATGCAACTTGAATCTATACTCATAAGTGAAATAAATCAAACTCACATGTATAAATACCGTATGGTCTCCCTAGTGTAAGAAATGGTAAGAGTACAGAAGATTTTATGGTAATCATGGTTCACCATTATACTGCTTTGAAGTCTTATGTTTTCATTCGTTGTTTAGAATGGTTTTATTCTGTTTTGTTTCATCTTAATATATGTGATCATATGAATAGTTACTTTGAAGAAAAGACAATATGGCAGCCATTGTTGATTTAATATCATCTTGCTCTGAAGTCCTACCATGCTCTTGTTTTTCTATTACCATTGGTTCTATCATGTTGTGTCTTACTGGATTTTAATATGTATGATAGTATAAACAAAATTGTTATGGAAAATGAGATAATATAGCAGCCATTGTTCATCTTCGGTTATTTGGTTCAGAATGCCTTGCAATACTTTCATTCTCTTGAGTGGCTTTATTCTATTTTGTTATGTTTGACATTATTATGTGTAAAGTTAAGCTCAACTATTTCAAAGAAAGAGACATGATAGCTACTGTTAATATCCAATTGTCTTGTTGTGAAGTGCAGTGCTGCTTACATTGTTCTGTTCTGATCTGCTTAGATCTGTCCTTTTTTGTTTTATTCTCTTAAAAAAATTTTTTAAAAAGAATATATATATATATATGATATATATATATATCATATATATATATGATAAATAATTATGCTACTATGCTCTGTTAGCCTGACAACAAGAATGGTTTGTACTTTCATTGTTTGGTCATTTTTTCATATATATGTCTGGTAATCTGAAAACAACTACTTTGAAATCAATGTGAAACACATCAACCATTGTTAAGTCCCTGTTATTCTGCTTTGAAATACTCTAGCATCACTTATATTCTTTTTTAATTTTAAAATAAAAAATAACACTGTTTTTAAACTAAAAATGAATTTTATTTTCTGTTTTATTAAAATTGGAATTATTATATGATGTAATTATTACTATAATTATTTTGCCTTTTGGGTTTTCTTTTAGCAAACCTGATAGCAATATCTTAAAAATGTTTATACTGGTTTGTTTTTAAGTCACTTTTTATGTAGATGTATTTTGCATTATTAGCTTTAAATAAAAATTAATAACCTATCCTCCAAGGATTTGTTAAACTGTATTATATTATAATTAGTTGTTACATATTCATTTCTGAAAAGATTATAAATTCCTTGATAGCAGAGGTGGTTTCCAATTTTTTTTGTGTGTGTGTGTGCCAGGGATCAAACTCACAAACTTGCACTTGCCAGGCAGGCGCTTATGCTGCTGAGCTAAATCCCCGACAAGGTTTCTAAAATTTTTAACCACTATAAAAACAGTAATAGAGTCCTGTGTGTAGCTGCACTTCAGGAAAACTTATTAAATTTAACTGAATTTCCATATTTGAAAAAAATAAAAGAAGAAATGAGGGAGAGAGACTGTAGTAGGGCAGAGAAGAGGAACCAAGATATGTAATTGGAGAAGGGTATTCTTTAGAAAAAAGTCAAAGGGCCTAGATTGTTTTGCTTGTTGAAGAAATAACATTACATGCATCAATTTTTAAATAAGTTTCAGTGTAGCAGCTAAAATTGACTTGGCGTAATGAAGACTTTCTTAAACAGAGAAATTGTTGGAGTGATAACACAAAGAAATAAAACACCTCTTTGTTTTTGATATGTTATTCTTTTGGGGGGAAAATGAACTAGATACAAGAGAGGTTGCTTCAAATGTAGGGAGAGAACAAGACCAGATTTATAGTGAAGCAGCAATTACAATGGGCCTTGACGAGGCTCCGGGATTGGGAGGGGAAAGGAGGAGCATTTCGGGGAGAAGGCGCATCAGACCAAAGGCTCAGATTCGACTTGGGCTCCAATACACAGGAGGGCCAGGATTCACACCCGTTCTGTCCCCTCCGCTTCCTCTCTTGATGCTCAGATCTCAACTGGACGGTGCTTTTGCGGAGTGTTGCAGAGCTGGAATAGGAGGGGAAGCCGAGCTCTTCACACAGACTTTCTGAGGGGAAGAGAGGCTGGAGTGGGGAAGGAGAGGCTTTCGGGGCTGCTACTGTTTTTAGAAATCCTCTGTTTATGCTGTCTGTTTTAAAAGCGGACCAATTAAAGTTAGAGAGATAAGACATCTCGATCAAAACACGCAGCTTGCTGGTGACAGAGCTAAGCCCTGCCCGGGTCTTCTGCCTGGTGATCCGGGTATCGCTTTTGAGGGGGTGCAAGCTTTCCCATGGCAAGAGCCCCGACCGGAGAAGGCAGGCTGAACTGGGCTCCAACACGGTCTCCATTACTCATCACCTCCTGAACTGGGGAATTTCACTGAGCAGGAGTTACCTCTCTAGAGCCAAAGACAAATTTCTTTGTTTTGTAAATATATTGTGTTTGTGAAAAATACTACAAGATCTGATGATTAAAAACATACAGTGAATATCGCCCTGCTAATATGTTGTGGTCCCTGATTGGCATCCGGGTGCAGAAGAGTCAAATTATGCACACCCATGTGAACAGGAGCCCCGTTCCCAAGGAGCCCCGGATTCAGTGTGTGCCTGTGCCCTTAGCCACCTGGCATTCTGGCTCAGCTTGGGGCTGCAACACACTCCACTGTCACAGTGATGGCGGAGGCTGCCGTAGCCCGAGCCCAGGCCCTGTTGGGAACAGAGGAGATGATGCTTGAACACATTCGGCAGCTAAACACCCAGGCACTGGGTGTAATCTCATCAGCTGGACTGCTGACTGAGCCCAAGGATCTAATGCAGATCAGCTCTAGGGGAAAGGAGGGACTCATCTCCCTCTCCAGGTACTGGCCACTTGCCCTCCTGTCACTGCAAGGGAGACAGGCCTGTGCTGTTGGGGTGGGGGACAGCCATGAACCCCAGCTGGGTCGTGCTGGGTGCCCCAGCCTGGAGGCAAGCTTTGAGAGTGAAAGTTATTTTCGTTTGCATGGATCTACTGGTCCCTCAGTCTCAAGGAACCAGGGTCCCTCCCCTCTCCCCAAAATACAATCAATGTTTAAAGTTAAAAAATTTATTTCCTACTATCTTGTTTTGAAACTATATCATTTTATTGGTTTTTTATTTTTTTCTCTTAAAGAGCAAACTAAGAAATGACAAAACATCTTCCTTATAATAACAGGAACTTTGTCAATAATTCTCCACAAACTACCTCCCTGGCTTGAGACACTCCCCAATATTCTTATCACTCTCTGAAACCATTTACAGTTTATGTTTATGCAATTTCTGTCAAGTAAAAATGGCATGACATGTCCTCATCCACCTTGTTGACCAGCTCTGACATTATGTAACTTAGCTCTTTCCCAGTCACAATGACTATGAAAGATAATTGTTCTGAATTGATTCAGGACATCAAGGCAGCTACAGCAGCCCAACTAAAAACGATACGAAAGTGAACTTTAGAACTATTTCAGAAAGTGCAAGAATAGAGATATGTGTGTTAGAAGTCAAGGGGGTGTGTTTTTTATTGTAGTGAATTTTTTAGATACACAGTTAAGGGATTTGTTTTATCATATCATGTGTAGTATAATGGGTAAGAACATGATAAAGTTTTATTTTGTTTTGTGGTTCTGGGGACTGAGCTCAGGATCTCATGCATGGTAGGCATATGCTCTATCACAAAGCTACACTTCCAGCCCTCATGATAAATTTCTTAAACAGTCTGTGCCTTAATAGACTCATGTCAAAGGAGAAGGTAAAAGTAACTACTCCCAGAATTGTCACACAGATCAAACTGGCTAAGCCCTCCAAAAAATCATTAATTAAGAAAAGTGTTTAGGGCAATGATTGACATGTAGTTTCTGTTCCATAGTTAGTAGTAACTAAAACTATCATCATTAATGAAGCAGGATCTACAGCTATCTGTGTAATCATGACAAACTTCTATGTGCCTCAGTATCCTCATCTGTATAGTACTGATAATAAAAATTATCAGCTTAATAGAGGTTTTGTGATGATTATATATACAAATAAATAAAGGAAAGAATTTGGGACATACTTGATGTATACTGAACACTGTCAAGCTAAGCTTTTATAATGTGAGAACTGCCAAAAGATTACTTTATTATCATTTTCTGTCCAACTGTTATAACAGATGGTATTTATAAAAACCAAAGAATTGCAGACTTACAGGGAGTTTATCATAAATGTTGCATGAACTAAGGGAAAACATGCAACATGCGACACTCTGAATGAGGAAGGGTGTAAATCTTAATTACTGTCTGTGTTCAGAGAGATGACACCTTTGAAAACATTAAATTGATACAGTTCAGTTCTAGTTATCAGTAATTGCTTATTTGAGAGAAGAACTGCTTTTTTTCCATAAAGCTTTTGTTTCATTAAAGTTGAAGCTATGGTAGCTTGAGAATAAAACAGAAAGTCCAGTGATCAAATTTCTAAGCTTTGAGAATTTTAAGGAATTGCTTAGCTTAGAGAACTTCTTAATATAATTGAACAGTTTTTAAAGAAAAATGCACAAAAATTGTGTCTTTGAATAATGAATTATCTTTTTTCCAGCTTTTAAAATAAAACACTAGTTTTTACATGAAGTGAGAAAAATTATTTTAAAGAGAATATTCTATCTATGAAGGCAAAGAAATAAGATGCTTTATTGCATGTCATGATTACTCAGAATTATTCATGTTTAACATTATAGTTATTTATTATAATGGTCTATCACATAGTTAAATAAAATTGTATCACTGTAGGCCAACACATGATGGTATTGTAAACAGGCAAAAAATACACCAAGTGCTGTATGATTCTGGGTGATATTTTTGTAATTTGGTTGAACAGCATCAAATGGCCAATATGTATAACTGAACAGTTTTTAAGGAAAAAGTAGATTTAAAAGTTAAAGATATATTGAGATAAAAAAGTATGTTTCTAGGTTTGTATATTATAGTTACATTGTTCAAAATTTTAGAGGTATTAAAGAGTATCTCCTTGAAATACCCTCACTCTGCTACCATATCACCTACTTCCTTTCCATACAGAGTAACATTATTAATTTTGGTGTAAATATGATTTCCAGTTTTAACTTGAAAATTTGTATTTCACCATTTTTCATACTTCATCATATTCCATTGTCTGACTTAACAGTCTTGACCAATCCTATCTTAATGGATATTTTAGATGTGCTCCAATCTTTCAGTGTGACAGACAATGAATAAGCTCATGGAGAGATCATTTTGTAAGAACTTGATTATTTCTATAGCACAAATTTCTGAGGATAGAATTGTTGTTCGAGGTCATGTATAAATTTGTCCCTATGATCAAATTACACTCCATAGAGATAGGACTAGTTTAAATTACACTCCATAGAGATAGGATAATTCTCAATACAGACTTTAAAGTTTACATCAAACATCAGTGTCTTACTTTCCTCAATTTAAGTTGGAAATTGTGGAAAGTGGAGGAGTGAAAACAGTGGAATTATCATTCAAAAAAATATAGAGCCCGATGCTAACTGTTAGGCTGTTTTCTGCAAAAGTGGCGCGTCTCCAGAGAGCACAGTTTGATCCGTCTCCGTGTCACAAGCGGTGTATTTGGACAAGAGGGATGTGGGTCCGAGGACAACTCCGAAGGGAGGAAGAATCATCTGAGAGGTTCTGGGGCTCACGCGAGCCTTGGGTGCACTGTGCAGAGCAAGGGAAGAGAAGAGGACTAGGTTTGGGGTTAGGAGGCCACAGAGGACAGAGACCTGTTATCATTAACAGGAGACTGGGCAGCAGTTGTCCACTGAAAATTACATCCACAAGACCAGATGGGACCTAATAATTAGCTACTTAAGATATATTTTTCTGAGCAAGCAAGGGAAATGAGGTACAGTAGGATGAGGTGCCCAGCCATGGGCCAACTAATCCCAGCACTTATTCCCTCTTGAATGACAAAAGAGCATATGCACGTGTATCATTCCTTGAATAAGTCACAGATCAGGCCCTCTCCGACCTTCCCTCCTCCTCGCAGCTATTTCTTTCTCAATTTGTTCAGTCTTTCTTTTGGGCTTTTTAGTTTACCATTCCCTAGGTAACTTCTGCCTACATGCCTGCCAAAATCACCTCCAGCTCATACAGCCATAGAGACTCTCAGAACATTAGAGGAAAACCCACAGGAACTCCAGGGCTCTGGGTGCTAACTTGCGATGTAAAAGCAGTAACTACTCAGCCAGCAGGAAAGCTCGGGAGAAACCAGTCCGCTGCGCTCAGGGTCAGATGATTCATGCTGGGAAAGGATTGAGAAACTCTGCAACAGCTGTCCAGAAGACCCAGGGACTTCTGCCACTTGACCTGCTGGTCTGGAGACCATTTCTCATGACTGACATCTGCCTCCTGCTGCTGACTTTCACATACAGATCATGTGGAAACAGTTCCACACATGGAGCTGTATCCCAGAAGGGCACCTGGAAACCGCTTGGTTGGCTTCTGATCTACATTAAAGGAGACAAATATGTCAGTGGGTGTTGCATGAATGACGGGACAGTATCTGCCTCACCATGTTTTACTTTTGCCATTATGTTGAAGAGGTCCAAGTATGTATGAGATCTGTAGTTTTCACTTCCTGCCAGACCGAGAAAATGAATTGCTCACCGTGCGAAACAACACATCTTTACTGTGTGTAAATAACACTATATATTTTAGGAACTCTCTTAAACTAGCTTTGTCCTCTATATTTACCATCCTTAAATGAGATCTCCTGGGACATGTTCTCATCACTCTGTCTTCTGAGTTTTTGTTTGACCAGATCTCCTGGAAGTCCATTTTTCTTGCTGAATACCTCTGACATAGTTATCGTGCTTCACTCAGAAATGGATAAAAAGGTGAAAATTTGTTTTAAAAAGGGACCTTTTGATTCTGAACAACATGTTAAACAGATGATCAACCATTCAATGCTTTATTTCCCGCTAAATACAGATCTGTGCATTTCTTGTGTGATTTTACAGCCTGGAAATCTTGGTGAAACACACAGCAGTAGTTCTCATCGGCTCTGACCACATTTCTAGAATACCTTGTTAATAGGCCCACTCTACCAACCATTTTTTGGCTTTGCAAACATCTTTGGCACATTTTCTGTTACTTTACTTTCTCCTCTCCATTCACAAATGCTTAAAACTTTCTTATGTTTAACTGTTTTTCTGGATTCAGACTATCTGCCTCACCCAGAATTTTAAATGTGAACTGCTGGTTGAAGGTTTCCAAATAAATATGTATCTGAATCTCAACACTTCATATTAACTTCCTGCTTCTCAATTTTTTTTGTTGATTATATTGTTCAAAATTAAATTTTACAAACATTTTTATATGAAGAAGAGAGAAAATAAATATGCTCTGCATTGAAGAAACTTGTAAAACCCATGGATTATAGGGAGCTTTTTCCCAAGGGTTGGACAGGAAGTTTCCAGAGTCGACATGCTAGCAAATGTTATTGTGAGCCCCAGCGGAAGGCTTTGATTTAGGCATGTGTGGAACTGCCTTCAGAAGCAAGAAACATTGCAACCTGTGTTAGTCTCTGCTTTGACTGCCTTTGTCACTTTTTGATTTTAATAGATACTAGAGTTTTTCAAGACATCAAACATGACTCAATTAAGGACTTATGATCCACAACTGTACTAGTCACCTTTCCCACTGCTGGGACAAAGTAACCAACCACCACAATTTAAGGAAAGATTTGTTCTGGCTCATGGTCTTGGAGGTGTCAGTACATGGTAAGCTGGTCCTATGACAGAAGAATTCTAATGAAAGGGCTTGGAGGAGAAAAGATGCTGAACTCATTGTGTCTGGGTAGCAGAGAGCATAGCCCAAGAAAAATGGGCTAGCAACCAGATATAGCCTGTAAGGTCACATTCGCATGAGCCACCCAAACAAATGCAGGTGTTTTTTACTAATCTTCTAGGCATTTTTCAAGGCAATCAGGTTGACAGTCAAGATTAACTATAACATTAATTGATTTGCATATGTTGAATCATCCTGTATCCCTGGGATGAAGCCTATTTGTTCAAGATGTGTGATCTTTTTGATGACTTGCTCAATTTTGTTTAATAGTGTTTTGTTGAAGATTTTTTTCATCTATATTCATTAAAGAGATAGGCCTATAGTTTTCTTTTTTAGCTGAATCCTCATCTGGTTTTGAAACTGGGATAATACTAACTTCTAGGAATGAGTTTGGAAGTATACTTTTTTGCAATTTCATTTAAGAGTTTGAGCAATATTGATATATCCTCCCTGAAGGCCTTACAGAAATCAGCAGTGAATCTATCATGTCTAGATTTTTCTTACTTAGGAAGCTTTATTTATTACTTCATCAACTTCATGCCTGTTATTGTGTTTAGAGGGGTTTTTTAATGTCTTTTGGTTCAGTTTTGGTAAATCATATGTTGCTTGATATTGGTTCATGTTTTTCATAGCATTTGATATCTTCTGGATTTCAGCAGTATCTGCTGTGGATTCAAATTTTTAATTTCTATTTGCATTCTTGTAGGTTGTTGTGGTTTGCATCAAGATATTCCCCACAAAGCCTCATACTGTCAAAGGGGTAGGCTTTTAGGAGGCAGCTCAGTCTTAAGTTTGTGATTGGTTCATTGTCCAGTACAGTGATTGGGGTATGAATGCTAGACCTGCTCTAGTGCAGGGCCTACATACAGTATAAGGGAGTAAAAGAGGTTTGCTCCTCTCTTTTACTCTGGTTGCTTTTTCTGTCTTCTGCCACCATGAATGGTTACCCCTCTGCCATGCCCTCCTGTCTTGAAGCCAGCAGGTTGTGCACTGAAACCTCTACAAACTGTGAGCTAAATAAATCATTCCCTCTTTGACTTTGGGCATCAGGAATTTTGTCCCAGCAATGAGAGAAAAATTACTAAGACATAGGTCTTTACTTTTCTTCTTTTGGAAAGTTTGGCAAAGAGTTTGTCTATTTAGTTTACTCTTTCAAGGAATCCTCTCTTTGATTCATTGATTTTTTTGGTATTTTTTTTAGTATCAGTTTTATTAATTTTCTGTCTCATCCTTACAATTTTACTCCTTGTATTAGGTTTGGGATTGCACGGTTAAGGCTTTTCTAGTATCTTGAGGTGCATCGTTAGGTTGTTTATTTGAGCTTGTTCTATGTTTTTAATGTGAGCATTGGTAGTAGTGCTGTCATAGCACTGCTCTCGCTGTGACCAGGAGATACCTGGCACTATCCTTCCATTCTAAGAATTGTTTAATTTCTTCCTTGATTTCTTTTGAATGTATTATTTAATGTTCTGATGTTTATGAAATTTCTGTGGATTTTTTTAGATTAATTTCTAGTTTCAGTGCATAATGACTTCATAGGACACATAGGATAATTTTAATTACTTTACCAATATTTAAGCAGGGTTTATGGACTCATATGCGACCTATTTTGAAGAAAGTTCTCTGTACTGATGAGAAAAATATGTATTTCATTGTAATAAGGTAGAACCCTCTAAACGACCTATTAAATCCATTTGTTTGAAGATGTGGTTCAATTCTGACATTTCTTTGAAAACTTTTTTTAGTTGATATGTGAAAGTGGGTTATTGAGGTCACAAAGGGGACACAGTCATGCTGGAGAAATGACAGTCTCTTTAGCACATTAACCTGGGAAAATTGCCTATTTACTTGAAGAAGATCAAAACAAAACCTGTATCTCTGATGTACTAAGCTAAAGTCAAAATGGATCAAAGATCTAAATTTTAAAACAGAAATACTTAGACTACTGAAAGATAAACTAGGTAAAATTCCTGAAATTACAGGTGCATATTAGCACTTTATGAACAAAATTTGAACTGTACAATAAGTAATATCAAGAATCACAGATGGGAAAAAAAAAGAATCACAGACAGGGTTGTATCAAAGTTAACAACTTCTACATAGCAAGGGAAACTTTTTTGCCAGCAATACCTCAGACAGAGGTATAACATACAGAATATATAAAGAACTCAGGAAATTAGACCCCCCCAAAAAAATAAAAGACTAGGTCAAAAAATGAACAAGTGAATGAACAAATATTTTGCAAAAGAAATACAAATGGTCAACAAATCCATAAAGAAATTATCAAAATCAGTGGCCATTAGAGGAATGCAAGTTAAAACAACACTGAAAGCCCATCTTACCCCAGAAACAATAGCTGTCATCAAGACCATCAAATAATAAATGCTTACAGGGCTGCAGGGAAAAAGAAACCTTTCTACACTGTTGATGGGAATGTAAACTAGTGCACCACTATGAAAATCAGTATGGAGATTCTTCACAAAACTAAAACTAGAAATTCCATTTAACCCAGTTATTCACCTTGTAAGTATCTTCCCAAAAGAGTTGAAGACAGAGTATTACAGTGATATATGTATATCCATGTTCATAGCAGCACAGTTCATAATAGCTGAATCTTGGAAGCTGTCTATATGCCAATCAACAAATGAATGGATAAAGAAAACATGTAAGTTATACACAGGGGACTACTTCTTTCCTGTAAAGATGAATAAACCAAAGTCATTTGCAGGAAAATGGGTGTACCTTGAGACTATAAAGTTAAGTGAAATAAATCATATACATGTGCTTAAATATCACATGATTTTTCTAAGGAATCAAAAATATAAATAGCAAAATAAAAGATTGGTAGTAGGAATTTTTTGCAAATGGGAAAGGTACAAAACAGTGGATGGAGTGAGAAGGCAGTAAGTGGAA
>PVLA01002794.1:232886-247803 GCA_004027455.1 Hydrochoerus hydrochaeris
GAAGACACTGCACACCAGTCTGTGAGTGAATCTGAATCCCCTTTTATTTTTTAGAAGCTGGAGTATATATTTGCTAACCTTTGGCAGCAACCCCCAGCCCCAAGCAGGAAGCGCCCCAGGCTTAGGGCCAGGCAGGGACAATCCTAAACAATAGGTTTTAATTAACCTCAACCCCAAGCAGGAAGTGCCCCAGGCTTAGAGCTAGGCAGGGACAATCCCAAGCAATAGGTGTCAATTAACTCTTTTGACCTTTGTAACATCTCAATCTTGTTACTTAGTTAGCTTGGGAAATGTAAGCTGATGCACCTGGATGCCTGCAGGAGGAAGAGATGTGTGAGACTATCATGCCGCTCCCTACATTTTTTCCTTATCACTTATGGGAGTATGGCAGTCCCTGTGAGGACAGCGCCTATCTTAGGTCAAGGACTCTTCATATGAACCCAACCAGGCCTTACCCGTCATGGGCCTGCAGGACAGCAATAGGTCCTGTGCCTGTCTTAGGCGGCCAGTGGTGTAACATATGTGTCCTAGTTGCCCGTCTTTGGCTGCCTGTCCAGTGTCTCAGGGCAGTTGTCTCACAGGAACCCCGCAAATCCTCCTCCATGAGCTCTCCCATTTATAGCCTCTGTATAAACTCTCTCATACTACTCACAGAAGGTAAAATTTCACAACCAGTCCTCACAAAGGGGTTATCTAGAGGGCCTCCAGCAAACCCCCTGGAGTCTCCACCCTCGACTCCATATTGAGTGCTACATAAAAACATACACATGTGAATTACACAAATTACAATTATCAGTACAAAACATTCCAAGATCCCCACGCCCAATTCCCACATGCGGTGTCCTTTTCCTGGAGAAGCGATTGTCACAAGGCATGGATGGACTAGGACGCGGCATGGACAGAAAAGGGCGCCGCAGTGGAAGGGTGTGTAAAAAGAGTTAGATGTGTTGTGTGCATGTACCAACACCCTACAATGGATGTGATCTTTGTGTATTAAAACTACGTGTTGATAAAAATAGAAATTAAGAAAGTGTCTAACCATCACAGCAACCTAAAGCCTGGTGATGATTATGAAATGTTGAATTTTCTCTTTGTATTTCTCTTTATTTACTTTTTAAAAAACATTGTGAATCTTTTCTTTATTTCCTGCCTACAGCTTCTGAAGAGCTTATTCAATCTAACAACTCCATTGGCATTTTGCCTGCTTGAGATTTTTGAGTAAAATAATACTGTTTGAAAAGCAGTTACAATGTTTTCAAATTTTTCTTGAAAGAAATGTAGTTTTGTCTATTTAGTAAACTTTTTAAAGAATTACTTAAAGATTTTGGGCATTGGGAATAGTGCATTTATTATTTTGATGAAATAAGTCCTTAAAAGAATAGATCATGAGTAATTTTCATGTCTCATTATTTTTTAAAGCTTCTAAGGAAAATGCCCTTTTCTCCTTAGGCATAGAAGCTTGTTGTTTAAAGCTGCCAGGGTGAATGATTTTATTTGCCCTAAGGGATTGCTCCTGCAAAAGCCAGATATTGATTCTTTTGTTGGAAATAGGGTAAAGTCATTTTAAAAACTTGTTTCTTCTTTTCTTTTAAAGATGAGCATTTTAAATGCATGCTCTTGCCCTCTGTTAAATCACTGCCTAACTTAAGTTCTCCACACCATTTTTTTTCCTGACTGTGGCAATAATAAGATAGAAAAGAAATTTGGAGAAATGAATATAAAAAAGTTATCTCTTGTGTCAGATCTTATTATTTTACCTAAGAATTTTGACTGAAGCCATTTTGCACAAAGCAGCACAAATAGAATAAAGTTGCAAAAGAGATTTGTAGTTGAAAAAATCATTTCATTTAATGAAATGATGGCATCCTGCACTTATTCTGTTTGTTGAGGACTAACATTAATCATCATTTACCCCTAACATCAAATGACTTTATACTGAATGCATGACAATATAGGTTGAATTTAATTGTAATTATTTTATTTCATATACTACTGATAGAAGTAAAAATTGGAATATTTATGGAACATAATTTGATATTTCATACACTGTGAAAATTGGAATTTTTATGGAGAAAAATTTGGATAAATCAAAATTTTAAAACACCTCATATGCCTTTACATACACCAATTTTATTGCTAAAAATGTATTTTGCAGATGTGCTGCTTTATATGCAAAAGAACCAGTGAACAAACTGATCTCTGAGCACTGCCTTCTTTCTAAGTCAGAAATCCACCTAAAGCTCATAAAGTCAGTTGAACAGAAATTTTGGTAAGCTCATATAATGGGTGTCATTTCAGTCTTTAAAAGCTGCATGAGGCAATATGCTGTTTGCCCCAATTATGAAATGTTCTAAGCAAAAATCAAGGAATAAAAACAGCATTACAATTTATGTAAAAGGGGAAAAATGAATACATACATATTTATTTATTGCTTGTATGCACGCTAAATATATTTCACAGTATGTTCCAGTAATCTCAAATAATATTTGTTGCCAAGAATGAAGCAAAATTAGGAAGCCAAGTTGAATATAGGTGAAGACCTTTCTCCACATGATTCTGGCAGATGTTTAATAACCGTGGGGTGCGTGGAGACTTGATTCACAGCACTCACTGACCTCTGTGTGTGAATACTCTTACGGTGTCCGTGTGCAGTAGCACTCACCGTCACAGCCACGATGTGTCCAATGCTCTTATGAGTCAGAGTGAGCCCGGGGCATCATCTTTCACCGTCACATTGTAACTTCTGAATTTTGGACTGCATGGGTTTCCTCTCTCCTTAAAATAAGGTATTCATGCTGAACTAATCGTAATTCAATCCAGATATTTTAAACATTAAAACCAAACATTTAGTAGTAACAAGAATAATGGACCTATGAAAATCGTATATTCCTTCACTAAGCTCCAAATATTACTAATGCTGAAAAAAACAAAAGCAAGTATCATCAGAATTTTGGAATTTTTTGAGGTCAATATTAAAAATATTGAATTATTTTTATTAAAACATTTAAATATTTATCCATGATTGGCATTCTAAACAATTCCTGCCCAAATGGACAAAATTATCTAGGTAGAACAATGAATGAGGAACTTCTTCATGTACTTTTCCACTCTATTTTTAGGTGTAGAGATTGACACTACCTAAAAGTTGATTTATAGCCACCTTTCCCAAAATTGTTAACTCTTAGCCTCAGGGTGAAGGAAAACAGATTTGGGTGGCCTTTCTTGCTTCTCACCATAACTTCTGCCTCTCCAGCCCATGCTTGGTAAGGGCTCTGATAGCTTAAGCATGTAGGTATGGTCACATCATTAGTTATGCAATTTTTTCACCCTTCATGTAAGAGGTTTCCTAGTGATTCAGGATCTCATTCTGCTCTCCAAATCAATCAAAAACCTCAAGATTTACTCAATACCAGGAGACTCTCTTGCTTCCATACTCCTCAAGGACAGAGGAATGTTGAAAGTGATCCACCCAGTTGATTCCTCTTGGGGAATAAATGCCATTACTTCTGTTATTGTCTTGCCGAGTCACTGTTAAAGCCAGTTCTGTGCATTCTTGTACACTCGCACAGCGATGCACATGCTAATCAGATCCATGCCTACCACAGAGTTGTACAATGTTTGCACTTCCAAGATTACAATTCTTGTTTACACCTTGCAATGAGAGCTGATAGTGTCCCAGACACCTTTTACAAGTGCAACATATCCATATGAGAACCACTGTGAAAGTCTGATGCTAACAGATACAATCTTGTTTAGATACAGACCTAGAAAAAACAGGTGCATCTTTTCTGAGTGGTTATACTTATCACTTCAAATGCTGGAGCACTGTAGGGCAAGTCACTGACTGATATTAGATAGAGTAAAGAAGCCCAGCCCTCTTGCCTGAAGACAGACTGAACTCTGGAGCTAGCAGAAGTTGTAGAATACAGTAGAGATTCAATTAACACCGACAAAGTCAATAAATAGGTAGATTCTCCAATCCATAAAATATGAAGAGAAAATATTTTAGGAAGACAGCATCCCAAAATTTTCTTCGAGTTTTCAGTTGCAACCTAGGGCTCCAAAAATTCTTCTACCTAATAAAGGATTTTGCTCTTATCTTCTTCAAATACACTTAAGATTTCTTTCATCACAATCAATACAAAATTGAGGTTTCCAGTGCTGCACTAACACAAATCATTGCACCACCACAGTTTCATATTTACGTTATTTTGTTCTCCAAATTTCAAGGCAGCTGTAGCGCAACTTAAACTGAAGTGAGTGCATGTTCATTGTCTTGGAGGTAAATAAAATGTGACAGCTGTGGGTGACAGCAGGCACACATTGCACGCATAGTGAATTCCTGGAAAAGAGAGAACTTAGACAGTTGAAGCCTAAAATATCTCAGAGGTAGAAGAAATGGAAAGACAAAAAGGATGTTATTTAGGCAGAGGAAATAGCATTATATAGACTCTGAGTTGAGAAAAGACTATGGATATTTAAGAGGCCAAAAAACCAGAGCTATTATGATTGGAGATAATAAAGGGTTGAGATGAAGAATATGAGACCAACGGAGGGAAAAGCGTACAAACTCAAACTATGGGAGGATAAATACACCACTGACATGAGCCTGTGTCAATCTTGAAAAGATCACGATGGCTGGTTTGTAAGAAGAATTAAAGGCATGAACCAGGAAAGTTGCAGGAGGAACAGAGAATGAATGGAATAGATACATTTCTGACACCTGGCAACACACTAGCTGTGTGGAACAAAGCAGGAAGAGCTGGGCATGTGGCCCATAGCTGTAATCTCAGAATACTGGGAGGCTGAGGCAGGAGTATCACAAGTTTGAAACTAGGCAACTTAATAAGAACCTGTCTTAAAGAAGTATTGGGGACTGTATCTCAGTATGAAGGCCCTTGGTTCAATTCCCAATAATACAGAAAGATAAAAGAAGAATAAAAACAAGCAAGAAAACAAGACATAGAGCTTATTTGGTGGACATATAGGCTATCTAGGCAATTTGGAATGTGTAGCTATAGTTAAGAGAGAATGGAAGGAAAGATACAAATATGGGAACTTTCTGCATAGATTTTATCTCTTGGCATCGATGAGGAGGGCTGAATTATCCCAAAGAGTAAATATAGAGAAAAGCCTTGGAACAGATACTTGTAGAATTTTCATAAGCAATTATAAATTGAGATTTCTGTGCCTTATTTTTAATATGAGCAACTAATCAAGTCTGAATATTTATTTTCTAGCTTTCCAATTTAAGTAGAGACAATAAATAACTATTTTGCAGTGCCTGCAGCTTGCAACATGGCTAGAAATTAAACATTGTATTTCTGGGACATACATCTTTTGTTTTGAGAAATGCAGAAAGCAGATCCAATGGAATAAATGTTGCTATAAATAAGCACGCACAATAAGCAATCCAAAGGCATCCTGAATTTGTAAATCAAGCCATCAGCCATCCAATACACTGGCAAGAAGAAAGGAAACTGTGGCAAGTGAGAATTGTAAGGAACAGATGGCTGTCCTCAGGTGACAGACACTTAACATATGACATAGCGAACATTTCACAGGAGGCTGAAAATACCCTAATGACCTAAAATTAATTTTATCATCTCTGCTTAAATAAAATGAAACACCACCCTCACCAGCCTGCTCAAGCAGTTGATGTACATAGCTCTGCCTGAGAAGACAAACTATTGATCTGAGCTGTGCTGGAAAAATGGAAAAAGGTTGCAGAGAGGTTCTCCCTCTGTGGGGCCTTCGGACTTCAGTGGGTTTTTATTCCTCTAGCACCCTTAGGCCAAAGCAATATCTGACGGCTTATTATAATAAGTAGGTAAGTCAAAAAATTTAATAAGTATGTATTGCATAGTAAATTAAAAACCATTTGAAAACTAGACATAAATTAAAAGGAAACTATTTTACATCACTGGCGAATTATCACGCTTACTTCCCAATGGCACGTAGGCCTTCATGGAGCATTTTACTTCCCTAACCTTGGAGGCAGGCTGGGCACTACGGCTTTCAATTCCTATTGGTGATCTTTTTGAATGC
Source organism: Hydrochoerus hydrochaeris (assembly GCA_004027455.1). Classification (NCBI taxonomy): domain Eukaryota; kingdom Metazoa; phylum Chordata; class Mammalia; order Rodentia; family Hydrochaeridae; genus Hydrochoerus; species Hydrochoerus hydrochaeris. Next base: position 238,935 of record PVLA01002794.1, read on the forward strand.
TCTTTTCCTATTACAAAACTGCAAAATTAAGCTTCTAAGAGATATGATTGAGTCCAAAGGAATGTTACACGATCCTTCCATCATCTTGAGCTTGTAAATTAATTCCTGGGACAATTGGCAGGATGGGTCACTACATGCTTCCCTTAGAAATAAAAAGCTCAACTGCTCTCCCACCTATGAATGCCCTGTATCACCTTAACTGACTTGGCATTTATGTGGAGATTTAGAGCTTACAGAATATGTGGGTAATCAGGAAACAAAATAGGATCAGGGAACAGAAAGCAGGACCTTCACTCTTTGTTTCCCTGCTTATAAGAAACTAAAGCCTATTGTGCTCAGAAGAGGTCTTATAATTTGTTCCCAGTTACGCATTAACATTAGTTTGTGTAACTTCCTTTCTAAAGAATGTAACTGACTTTTATGACAAAGCAATAATCTCTTATCCAACGATTGTATCAGAATTCTTAAATTTAAAAAATCCAGTTATGCCATTACATCAGTGTAGAGAACCCAGGAATAATGTAGTTATGACAAGGTGTGATTTGGTTTCCTCTTGGAGTACACTGAGCTGGTCCTTTGGCACTTTGTTAAAGGACACAGTGTCAGAGTTATTATCTATTAAAGGGGACAGGAAATGATTCTGCATCTAATCACTAACAAGCCTAGAAATATATTATTAGGTGAATGAAATATTAGGCCCTTATGTCACCTTAATTGTGTTCCAAAATGAATTCCAACATTAAATCCTTGCTTCCTGTCTCTTATTGCTTAACTTTTTCCCTTTTTCATTGCTATGACAACACATTCATTGTAAGTTATATTTTATAAACTGTCTAAAATAGTCACCAGATAGAACACAACTGGAACAAATCTGAGGAAAACTTTTTCCCATTTACTTGGAATCACCTTGATTCTCGAATATGTCATTTATGAAAGGAGGAAGAAAGGGATTCAATTACTTTGTTTTTTGGCATGACTGCTCTACATTACCCATCTAATGCGTAGAACTTGAAAGAGCTTTGTCAATTTTTGTTCGTTTGTTTGTTTTACTGGCGATTAAAATGTTCTGAAGAATAGAGTTAGTGTGTGAGTGTAGAAGTAACTTACATTCTCCTTTTATTTATAATTCTTTTGCTGGGAAGCTTGGACAGCACAAACAGGCAATGCAAAGCCCACATATCTGTATGTCTCTATTATAGCACCACAAACCAGGGACTGAACTAAAATAAGACCACAGTGTACCTTGGAAATGTCTCAACAGCCAATATGCAGAGAAATCACTCATGGTGAGCTTCTTTAGGTTCGTGAACTGAAATAATAAAGTGACTTAGAAACATCACCAAAGAATCCAAAGAAACATAAACTCAAGTAAGATCAAATCAGGTCTGGAAGAGTTCAGGGCTCACTTCCATGGCATTATAGATACAGAAAGAGAGACCAGAACAGCTGAATGGTTAAGCCACCACATCAAATTAGTGAGAACTGAGTTTAGAACCCAGGTCACCTGACCAAATCTAGAATTCTTTGCACAGTGTCATAAACTCTTTGCTTCTTTCCACCATGCTTTTAAAACAGTAATATGCAGTCATTATGAAAACTTCTTTTTTTTGTATGGTACTGGGGATTGAACCCAACGCCTTTCCATTAAGATATACGCTAGGTCCTCATTTTTTTTATTTTTTTGAGACAGGGCTTATTAAATTATTAAATTTCCTGGTGAGGCTTGACATTGACATCCTCTTGCCTCAGCCTCCCATAGTATTGGAATTACAGGGATTACAAACTTCTCTTAAGATTTCTGTCTACACAAAATTCATATACATTTTTTTGGGAAATGCAAATGGCTGAGTAGTTTATTGTATTTGTATTAGTAATAAAAATGCAAACATAGACAAATAGATGATTCCACTCATGAGGTACCTCAGTCCAATTCTTAGAGACAAAAAGTAGAAGAGTGGTTACCACAATGTGAGGCGAAGGGAAATAGCCATGTTTAACCGGTACAGTTTCAATCTGGGACAAGAAGTCCTGAGCATGGATAGTGGTGATGAGTTACACAACAGCGCACACATCCTTAGTGCCATAGTGCACTTAAAAATGGTTACAATGATAAATTGAAATTTTATATTATGTATATTTCTAAAAAATTTTTTTTCAAAGAGAAACAAAAGCATGTAAAGGGTAGAGATAATATAGAATTTCCAAAAAAAGGTAAACAATAAGAAATCACTAGTTGACAAATTACATATTGTACTCTTAGAAATAGTTGTTCAAGTTACAAAATTAAAGCACACAAAGCAGATAGTCAGACTGTGAGAGTGTAAACAGCTATGCATGCATGAGTCTCTACATGTATTTCTATCCTTTCTGTTTTAGAGGGAAAAACAAAACATAGCAAGACAAAACAAAACAAATTCCTATAAAAACATGAAACCAAAAAGTCATATAAAATTACAGTACAAGGTGATCTACAATGATTGCTGTGTTGTTTCTTATTATCTTCAATAGAATTGTCTATATTATCAGGCATAATTGAATATAGCAGTATAATTGAATATAGCAGTACATAGCAATATTAGTAAAAATAAAACATTGTAGACAGTATAAAACTTCAAAGGCAGGTAATAATCAAACCATAGTGGATATTCTAGTGAATCTTGTCATCTTAAGTGCAGTTGCCTATAGTCTCAGATTTGATACTATCAATCATAACAACTTTGAATAAAATCTATCAATACAAAACAGTGATCTAACAAACCAGATATGATTACAATCACTCATGGTAAAACAGTGTAGGTTTTACAGAGCTTTAGATTAAGTTAATAGGAAATTAAGAATGATTACCGTACTATATCCTGTTATTTTTGGGATTACTGTCTGTGCCCTGAAATCTAGTACAGGTAGAATGACTGGAACAGAATAAAGTACATCTAAGCAGAGTAGTGTGAGTAATGTGGGTTTTAAATCCTGGTGCACTATTAACAACATAGTGTATCAAGGCCATCTATGTTAGAGTTTCTAGTTATCCTTCTCTGCCTCATTTCTGCTATGCTATTTTTCTGCCTTTGTCTGTCTACTTTTCTCCTTCATTCTACTGCCTGCCCCACTCATTGAGGCCTTTCTGCCACTGTTCCTAAAATCCTGGTATTTTTTTTCTCTCTCTCTCTAGAATGTCCTTCAGTATTCTCTGTAGAGTTGGATTGGTGGTCACAAACTCCCCCAGTTCCTCTTTGTCATGGAAGCATCTTGTTTCTCCATTAATTTCTAATGACAGTTTTGCAGGGTACATCAATCTGGGCTGGAGATTATTTTCTTTCAGGACTTGGAATACTTTGCTCCAAGCTCTTCTTGATCTGATGGTCTGTGTCAAGAAGTCAGCCATGATTCTGATGGGCTTACCTTTATAGGTAATCTGTTTCTATTTTCTGATGGCTTTTAATATTCTGTTTTTATATTGAATTTCTGGTATCTTGATTATTTTATATCTGGGTGTAGATCTGTTTTGGTTGTAGGTGGCTAGAGTTCTGTGTGCCTCACACAACTGAATATCATTTTCTTTTCCCATGCTTGGGAAGTTTTCCTTAATTATTTCTGTGAATAGCCTTTGTAATTCTCCTGTTTGTATTCCTGCTTCTTCATTCACGCTTCTTATTCTTAAATTGTAGATTCTCTTGTCATCTTCTAGCCTTTGTATTGTTACTGCCTGTTTCCTTGTTATTTTTTAAGAGATCTTTCCTTTCATGATCACACACTGCAAACTTGTGTTCAAGTTTTGATAGTCTATCCTTAGTTTCTTTTAAGGCATTTTGCCAGCTTTCAATGGAGTTTTTAATTTCCTGGTAGTTTCTTTGAATCTGCTTCATGTATTCTATATTTTCTTTATATTTTTTATCGAATGTTTCTCTCCTTTTTTTATGTTCCTCCCTTCTTCCATTTGTATCATCCTGAGAGAGGCTTCCTGAGAGCATTTCTTTTATTACTCTACTAATATCTTGCTTTACTTGATTTAATATTTCAGTTTTGAGCTCGTCTACAAGGTCCCAAAGATATCTCTTAATGTCCACTGAAGCCACGTCTGATGTTGTGTGTTTGCCGCCCTCAGTCTTTCTTGTTTTTCCCTTTCCTGGATCAGTGCTCTCCGGGTTCTGGGTTGGGGGTCTCCTCCTGCCTCTCTCTCCTGTCATGGTCCTGTCTTCCTCCCCACAGGTTACAGTGCAGGTCCCAGCCTCCTTCCCTGTTGGTCACGTTTCCTCTGAAACATGCTGGTAAGGGACCTCCGCCCTCTCCTGCCTGCCCCTCCCCATCGGGCCAGCCAAACTTCAGGGGCCTTCCCCCCCGTTAGTGCGTGCTAGGTGCAGGGAATCGATTTGGGACGGTTCTTTGGGTCCCAGCCAGGGGCGCAGCCCAGTCCAAGCAAATCCCACGAATCTGCTCTGGGGAGGGAGCAACCAACTGAAGTCATTGTCACTCCCAGTTCAGGCTCCTCCTGCCTAACTCCAACTTGTTGCCCATCTGGTTGCACCCTTCCTGTGGAGAGGGAGTCCCATTCCCAGCACTGACCGTGGAGTAATGAAGGTCCCTTCACCAGCTCCGCTCTCCATTGGGCTCACCAACCCCCGACTTCAGCACTGCTGTGCTTCCTGTGAGTGGTGGTGGGAATGAGTTTGTGCAGCTCTGCTGGCCAGCACGGATTCAAACTGATGCAAATTCAAGCTGGCACAAACTTGGCAGGTTGTAGTGAAGACGCTGTGTCCTGTAGTTTTTAGCTATTTCAGTTGTAGTCCTGATGTGTTTGACAAGCTTTTTTACTTTTTTACCATCTCCCTCTGTCTGGGTTGCTCCTGAGTGTTTTATTCTGGCATATGAGTTGTTTCTCCCAGGAGGCTTTGTATTTTGTTGCTCACTGATCGGCCATCTTGACTTCTTCCTGTTATGTATATTTAACGATTTCAAAAGAAAGTGATATTTTAAAATGAAGTTCTTTGCAACCTATGAAATTTTCAGCTTTCAAGATTAAAAAAAATAATAACCCAGGTGTGGTGGTGCATGTCTGGAACCCCAGCACTTGGGGAAGCCAAGCCAAAGGGCTGTAAATTTAAACCCAATCTGGGCAACTTAGTGACTTACCAAGATCATGGCTAAAAAAAATTTTTTTTTAAAGGAAGAGAGAGATATTGGTGATATAGCTCAGTGCAAAAGCCCTCTCATATACATTTTTAAAATGTGATTCAAACATGCAAGAATCCTAGTAATCAGTTTAACTAATATTTTTAAGACACTTTCCACTTAAATAAAATATATCTACATCATGACTTTTGATATAACAGAATAACGCTATGTACAAAAACTGTGTGCATGCTTATATCCTTCCTATCTTGTTGCTATTGTAAATAATATTTCCATAATTCTCTTTTTTTGTATCAGTAATTGAACTCATGACCTCTTGCTTTCTAGGCATCCATAATTCCCTTATAATATATTTTATTATCTATCTATCATCTATCTATCTCTATTGTCTTATCTGTCTGTCTGTCTGTCTCTTTTCTGTATAGTTTTTAGTAACTTCCCAAAATATATTCATAGAAGTACATCTAGAGACAAGTACATGGATTATTCAGGGTTCTTGTGAAATGGAACATGTAGGTACATACATACCATGTTATAAATATCCATGATATGAGTGATTGCTTGTGGTGTGAATATAGGATGTATAATGTGTTACGTGTACATATAGCTTTATTTTATGTGATATGCACATACTTACAATGTATGTGGACAGAGACTTATTAAAATGAATTGGCTTCTATAATATGAAAGCAGATGAGTGTCAAAGGTCTGCTGAGTAATTCAACTATTAGAAATCCAGGACGACCACTGATGCAAGTTCCATTTCAAACCCCTGAGCACCAGGTGAGCCAGTGCAGTCTAGTCTGAAGATTGGCAAGCTTGAGAGCCAAGAAGAGTGAATTCAGTTCAGTTCCAAAGGCAGGAGCAAACTGGTAGCCTAGTTTGAAAGCAGTCAGGGTGGAGGAATTCTCTAAGGAGAGGGCCAGATTTTGAGGCCCATTTATACTAGGGAGGGTAGTTCACTCGGGACCTGCCAGTTTAAATGTCAGCCTCATCCTGTGTCACCCTCATTTAAACAATCAGAACGACTGTTTGACTGTGAGCAACCCCTGACCCAGTCAGATTCCCACATAAATTTTGCCATCACAGCACATGGTCAGTTTTAGTAGTTTTGATTCTTATTTTCCTTGCTGGCCCCTTAACATTATATACTCAAAGGCAGCTGCAGTGAAGCTTCCCCATGCTTGCCAACTCGAGTCATCGGTTTTTGAAATCATTCCCAACATATGGTCAATCCTTATTATTCATAAGGTGGCCTACTCATCAGGATGTATTTTTAACTTCAAAATCAATACTCAAGTCGCTTTCCTAGGTGTTCACGGACAAGGATGGAGAGGGAAATTACTTGAGCTGCACTTTCCTAGCTAAGGTCAAACAAGGGAGTGCCCTGCCTTCCTGTTACATCTCACACTACAGACTGTAGCTTTCTGCTGCTCATTTTGGGTCCACACTGGTTTTGGGTGTGATTTTGTTGGTTTCTCTGTTCACTATTGAAGGGCTGCCTAGGGTTCCTATGGGTAAGAAAACTATTGTGTCTTCCGTCAGATAAGCTTCATTCAGGAATGGATTATAATGCCACTGATTCAGTGTTATTCCATCAGCAATGCAGTACATCCAGAAAAAGGTAATGTACTGCTGTGTGTAGGGAGTTCCTCTGGAAAGTGCTAAAATAGCGTCTGCAGCACATAAGGGTGCTGCAGAAAAGATGAAAAAAGCAGCACTTTTGTGGCCTTATGAGATCACCACCAGTAAATAAAGAACAGTGAACAGATTTGTTGTGAGATTGAAAGGTAAGGAAATTTGTGGTCACCTTACCCAGGGTTAAAAAGTAATAAAAGCTTTCTTACCTAATGATTTATTACAAAGAGATACTGAATATATAGTTAGATAGATTTATGTATTAATCATTTGTTTAAAAAAAGTTACCAAAAGATTTCAGGAACCTTATCCTATATTTCCTTTAGAAGGAATGGTTCAGGATCACTAAATCCTGTAATCCCAGCACTCAGGAGGCTGAGGCAGAAGAATTGTTGTGAGTCAGGCAGAAGAGTTGTTGAGCCCAAGGCCAGCCTGGGCTACAAAGTGAGTTCAAATCCAGCCTGAACTGCATAGTGAGATCCACTGATTTAGTCTCCTTAGGACTCTATGGGGCATAATCACCATGAATAATGAGAATCAACTCTATTGCAAAATGTGATCTCTTCTCTGCGTTTTTACTTGTACACGTATCTTTCATTTAACCGAATTGGACTTTTCATGTTTATCAATCATATATATTTCTTCTTTGTCGAGACATCTGTATTTCTCAGTTAATTGTTATCAGTAAATCTATGTCCTAAATCTTTCCTGTCACACAAATGTGATTATTTTTACTTCCTAATTTTTCTTTTCACATATAAAATTGATAGATTTTATTATCTGTAAAGTGAGACCGTTATAGCCCATTTCACCTTGAAATCTATTACCATAAAGTGCACTGTAGGAATCAATGACATTTATAATCTTTCTGACTGGTAAAAATTGGTGAGCAGGATGTTTTCTCCAGATACCTGAGATAGTTGGTAGTTGCTTTGCTCTTAGCTTCTTTTGCTTGACTTTCAAGAGACTTTTTCAAAGTCTGACAGACCACTTGACTATTTACCACTATTATCTTTTCAAGTCTTCAAATAAATGTAATAATTTAAACTTTATCTCTTGTTATAGACTAAATATTTGTGTCTCTGGAAAATACCAGTGAAATTACTTGTAAGTGGGGCCTTTGGGAGGTGACTACATCATGAGGGTAAAAAGAGCCACCTCCATGGGATCTGTGCCCAGATAAAAGATCTCCGGTTTCCTTGTCCCTTTCAACTGTATCAGGTTGCAATCAGTGAACCTGGAAGAGTAATGGACCGATGGAGTATTAAGTAACTCAGTTTATTTCTTTGCAATAGATAAGGCCCATAAAATGCATTCAAACTTGGAAACATGTTTTTAAGTAAAAAGCAAAACAAATTTTGTAGAAGGTGAGATCAAATTATATGGAGGTATGAGGGTCTCTATGAGATGTGATTTGAAAAAAAAAATACAGTTGCTGAATGCCTTCCAACAGAAAGGCAGCTTGTGTGGAATTAGTGTGTGTTCTCATCTACCTTATTAATCAGTTCTGTCATCTTGTGACTACTGACTCTTCCCCAAAATCAAAATGACCAGGGAAGGTAAAAGTTTTGAATCAATTCAGGACATCACGGCAGCTATGTCAATGCAGCTAAAGACACTCACTAAAGCAGATTTTTACAAGTGTTTCAGTAAGTGGGCACATTAGGATAAGTGTGTCTTAAGCAAAGGAGACTCTTGGGGAGGATTAATGGTAATGGTCTTTCTGTGGAACATTCTTGAAAAAGAGATTTTAAACATTCATTGTATTTTTCAACAGTACTATGTCCTTACACCTCCTTTTTATACTGTATAATACACATGAGCACGCACGTGTACACACATCTCTAAATTACGTTAATGTGGTTCCCAATCTGAGATGGAATTGAAGGGTAAGAGGCATCAGGGGCACATACACTGGTGGATTTATAGGTGGTTACTTTGTATTTAAATTTTTAACACCTTCAGATGGTTTTTAAAAAACATTTTATAGAACCTTTTCAATATTTATTTAAATATGTGATGACAATGAAATAATCTTTTGGTTCTGACAATTTGGGGGAACTTAATTCCTTGACAAATATAGTGAAGACATAGAAAATCTGGA
>PVLA01002795.1:0-247269 GCA_004027455.1 Hydrochoerus hydrochaeris
CAAAAGACTATACTCTGGATAAGAAATTATTATAAAAATATGGAGTTTGAGTTTCATTCATTCATCCATTCATTCAACATTTATTAAATACCTTGCACATATTGGACCTTGAAGCTAGAGAATAACAAAGGAAGAAAACAAACAAAAAATCTAATCTTTGCTTTCACAGAGCTTATGTACTCCTGGATATGGGTCAGCCAATGAATGAGTAATATAAAAGATATCAGATGATGACAAGTACTATGGAGAAAAATAAACAATGATGTGAAATAGGGAATGTTGATGCGTGGGTAAAGATGTTGAGCTGGTTAAAGAAGCTAAAACTATGAAAGAATTTTTTGAATAAAGATTTGAAAAGGAAGAAGAAACTCATGCAGATTCCTGGAGAGAAGGAACTCCAGAGAGGGAGATGAACAAGAACAAGAGCCTCAAGGTAGGTTTTTGACTGACACATGAGAAGCAGAAGAGGTGAAAGGAGGTACAGAGTACAGTCTGTACTATTGCAACACATATTTCTCCAACAGCAATTAACTAATATGCTATTGGTAAATAGTGAGATAATGAGGGCGTAGCGTGGAAAGAAGACTATCCTTGAGCAAGAGGACCTAGAACAGTAGGAGCAACATAACCTTAGCAGAAAGGAAAAAGGCCTCAGGTTGGCAGCTGTACAGGATGGAGTGGATTCAGCTCTATTTAAGAGAATTAAAAATGAGTACCTGAACTCAGAGCTCTCTCCCAAGAAACTCATCCTCTCCCAACTGGCACAGTTCTCTTCTCGAAGCATGTTTTACTTTCTCCTAAGGCTCCCTTAATGGCAGCCTTATTGGCTCAGGGCTACATGGCTCTGCATGGTCTCAGCTTCCTAACCAGAACCTTCATGTTACTGTTTTTGTGCATTTTTAATATTTTAGGATTGTACGATATGGGTGATCTGCTCCAATTGTAATTTTTCCACACATTCCTTTATTTTTCAAGTACATTTCCCAAAACACAGAGTTTTACAGGATACCTACATAGCATTGCAACAGAAATGTTTGCCCAAGTGAAGTCAATTACAGAGAACTCAGATCATGAAGAGCTTTACAAGGCAAATACAAGAAGGAAAGGCACTGGAATGCTTTGATAGAAGGAGGAAATGATACAATGTATTAAAAAAAAACTGGGGAGGAGGAAGGCAAGCAAATAAAGTAGCAGATGAAAGATGTAACCCTTAGGAGCTTTTGCTCCAGTCTAAGTGAGTGAAGATGGTGACTTGGACTAGGTTGGTGACAGTGGAAATGATGAGAAATGGTGAGGATTTGATGACTTGACCTTGAGAAGTAAGCCAAGAAAAGAGCCCAAAATGATATTAATAGTTTTAACCTAAGCAACTGAAGGCTGATATACCACCAACTGAGATGGGAATCACTGAAAAGTGAGTCAGGGGAGTGACTAACTCAGCTTGGGAAAGTTAAGTTTGAGTACCTACAAGGCATTCAAGTGGAGCTTTCAACAAGGTAGTGGAACAGACATATCTGGTATTCAGGGGAGATATATTTCAGTGTTTTCAATCTATACATATGCATTTGAAAACTAAAGGAAAGAAGGGGAAGGAGGCAGGGTCGATGAGGAATTTGGCTGAAAATTGGGTTCAGAAAAGTTGACTAAAAGACAAGACTAAAAGATTAAAAATTGGCTAAAAGACACTGAATTAACACTTTTATATTTGTTTTTCCATAAAATTAGGGGCACTACAACATGTTTGTATGATGTTTAGACTATCCCAATAAAGGAAAAATATATAATATAAGAAAGAAGGGAGATGTTGAATACTTTTCATATATTCATTTGCTATTTGTATTTCTTCATCTGAGGAGTTCATATTCATCTCAGATGCCCATTTTTGGATTGGGTCTTTGACTTGGACGAGTCTGACATTTGCAGTTCTTTGTATGATCTAGATAGAAGTTCTCTGTCTGAGGTACAGTTGGCTTAAATTTTTTCCCACTCTGTGAGTTGCCTTTTCATTCTGTTGGTGATTTCCCCTTCTTTCCTCCCTTCCTCCCTCCCTCCCTCCCTCCTGCCTCTTTTCTCTCTCTTTCTTTCCTTTTTTTCTTTCTTTCATTCTAGGAATCCAAGCTCATACGCTAATATGTTAGTGAAAATTACACAGTACTATAATTTTCAGTGTATAGATCTTTTACTTCCTTTGTTAGATTGGTCATTTAAGAGATGCAAACTAAAACAACACTAAGATTCCATCTCCAGAAAAAATGACTGTGATCAAGAAATCAACCAATAACAAATGCTGGAGGGGCTGTGGAGATAAACGAACCTTTCTCCACTGTTGATAGGAGTGTAGACTGGTAAAACCACTGTGGAAATCAATGTGAAGATTCCTAAAAAACTAAGTTTAGTTTCCACCCAACTGTTTTGCTTCTGGGTATTTTCCCAGAAGAGTTAAAAACATCATACCAAAGTGATATATGTATACCCATGTTTTAGAAGCACAATTTGTAATTGCTAAATCTTAGAAACAACCCAAATGCACTTCAACTGAGGAATGGATAAAAAAGATGTCATATTTTAATACAGTGAAGTACTACTCAGCTACAAAGAAGTATAAATTTGAGACGTTTATAGGTAAATGAATGCATCTTGAGACCATACTTACAAGTGAAATAAATCAGATTTGCATGTGTAAACATCATATTGTCTCCCTAGTGTAAGAAGTGGAAAGAGTAAATAAGATCCAAAATGTGTAACAGATATTGTGAAATGGGAAAAACTGTTCAAAAGAAAAGAGAAATCAGGATTAGGGAAAGGACAAAAGAAAGAAGAGAAAAAAGGAAGATATATATGATAGTTAAGATAGTTATACTACTAATTTCTATTAATTTATTGAGAGGTTTGTGCCTATATTGACCAATTTTTCATGCCTGTATCTTATAATATGTAAAACTACCTTGCAGATAGCAATATGTAATGTATTAACCATTGTTACTCTCCTACCATCTTGTTTTGAAATTTTGTATTAATGTCTTTATTGTTTTTCTCTTCAAAAAGGGAAAAAGCCAAGCCTAGGAGTACACATCTGTAATTTTAGAACTCTGGGAGGTTAATACAGGAGGAAGTTTGAGCCCAGCCTATGAAATTTAGCAACTTAATGAGCCACTATCTCAAAATAAAGATAAATAAATAATGAATGAATGAATAAATGGCTGGGAACATAGCTCATTGTGGAAGTCCTGGGACCAATAAAAACAAAAGAAGGAAAGAATCAATGACCTGATGTCTCTGAATAGAGGACAAGAGGAAAAGCAAGTGTCAGGTGAACAGGTGTATCTTTGACAGACTCTGTCTGCTATCAGGATGACAGCACGGCCTATGGACACTGAGGCCCAGATGAGAGTTATGCTGCACAAGAGGTTTATGGATGTTCTTCTCATTGCTTCTGACTTGTTTGCAGTGAAACAAGGAAACAGGCACACACAGAAGTAGGATGTAGGAAGCAAGTGTTAGAGGTTTGAGGAGAGAGAAGGTGTTAAATAGTTGTTTAAGAGAATTGAAAAATAAATGAGCTAACATAAAATATGGAGGAATTATTAGTGTCTGTCACCACTATTAAGTGGCTCACTGAAGTTGGAGACCATGTATGTAAAGTGAAACCAATCACCACCATGTACTTTTCTCCTATGATACTGAGACGTAGACATAGTGTAGGTGGAAAACCGTAATTAATCTGGGTTTGATTTGCAAGGTAATGGTATGATGAAGTACTATGGTAATGAGCCATAGAATAAGCTGTGAGATAGGAATGTATATTTCTTCTTAGTTTCTAACAGAGAGTCATCAGCACAGGCTTTCATAAATTGCATATAACAAATGAAAATCCATAGGTAAAAATTTCACCATCCATTGAACTATTTTCCCCTTCTTTTTAAAAATTCTTTTTTCATTTCCAAATTGGTAAAACAAGAGTAATACCAACATGTTTCTCCTGTTGGAAGATGAGTAATATCCTTTCTTGGATTGATGATTCACAATACATAGTACATCAACCCTACTCTCAAATTTGAAGATCTAGAAGTTGATAGGGACTGGCAGTTCCTTTTCATGCATCTGCCTTATATATTATACCTTGCTACTATTGTTGCATCCTTAGTTATCATTCTAATTGGAATGCTTCTCAATGACTCTTAATTTTTTTTATTTTCTTCCTTTGGACATTCAACCATTTGTGAGCTAGAGAACCAGGTCTCTCAGCCCCTTAGCCATATATAGACCTGAGTAATGAGCCTGGGGCAGGCTGAACTGGCCGGCAATTTTCCTGGTTCCTGTCAAGTGCTTACTGGGATTCCTGGAAGGAGCTATTAGAAAATGAACATTAATCCAAAATCAACTGAGGTCAAGTCTACGAATTCTTTGTCCTTTTTAGGGGGGAGGCAGGTACCAGGAATTGAACAGGGCTTTGCACTTTCCAGGCAAGTGCATCTCTCTCTTGTTCTAAAGTAGCATTTCTCATCTGGGCTAGTTTTTCACTGTTTGCCTGTCTTCCCCCAACAAATCCATTCTAGGTCTTTCTCTACCCAGATCTGCACTCAGAAGACTGACTGCCATGGGTAGAATCTCCAGCTCATGTGCTAACTTCCTATTGAGTTTTAGCAATGGAGAATAGAAGGTTGAAAGACAAGTTAGAGATGTCTTTGTCATGCATTCACTTTGTGGCAGGCCTAAATCACTCTAGGGCTCCATGTTCTGTCATGTGGCCTCTTCTCTATGGTCCTGCCTGCTCAGAACTACAGTAATTCCATTTGCTCTCACTGCAGCCCCAGGGCAAAAGGTGATCGTGGCTTCCTATCACAGCCAGGGTCTATGCACCTTATTAGTCCTTGCTGGAGACTTTAAACCCACCTGCAATTCTTTATCCCACCCCTTTCAATAAATTCCTTTGATTGGATTCTGTTTTTTGCTGGGCCTATGATTGATACACTATTTCAAACTCCACCATCATTGCTGTGCAACTGTACTGAAGATTCTGGAACAGAGAAGAACCAGAAAAAGAAAAGGAAGCCCAAGCATCTGTGATGCATTTATAGAAGAGTCATAAACTCTTTAAGTTTAAAACTGCATAAAGGTTTGACACAGAAGTGGTTCTACAAATAGCCTTTACAATAAAAATTTTCACTTTCTAAATCAAAGAACATTTCGCAAAGACTGGTAATCACTTTTTTTCCTATTAACTGTGACACTGAAATGGAATCATCTTGATAACAGCCCTGACTTGCTATCACAGACTAAGTCTGTTTGGAAATTTTTCCCTGTTATAATAAAAAATCCTGAGATTTTATGTCAGGAAAAAGAAAAATATAGGTAATGAAAGATTAATTATCTCATATATATGTTTCCAATGGTAATGACTAGCCCATTTAGCTAATTTGTTGTAAATGTCAATAGATTAGCAATATAATCATATATCTATCCAAGATTAGCAGTTTGGTAATAAAGACAGGGGTCAAAGAATACTGCAGTTAATCTTTAATAAATTTGCTTAATAATCAACTACTAATAATTATATACATGCTTTCTTGTAAAGATTCAGACTCTCAGGATCCCAAAAGACAAGGAAATTGAGACATTTATAGCTTCATGTAAAGGATGCAATAGCATAGTGATATAGGGGAATGAAACTCCCGACCTACTATATCCACGAGGTCATGTTCTCTAAAGACTGAATGAATTTTAGGAACAGTGGAGGTTAAGAGCAGAACATATTTTTTGAGAGAGAGCTTCTGTATGAGAGAGACAGAAGGGGTCCCGAGCAGGTTGCCAAGGGCTCTATCTTCCAGGGACTTTTATAGAGCAAAATCATGGGGTGAGATGGATTCAAGGTGGGGGAAAACTGGGAACTCAAAAGGCAGATTGGCATAAGGTGGGACATAACTATAGTTAGCCAATAAGATTAGTAGTTCAGGTAAAATGATTAAATTGGGAACAAATGGAGAAGCAAGTCATGTAGAAAGTAGGCATTCTTAGAGAGCCCTGACTCTTCCCTAGGGGGTTGGAATGGGGACTCCTAGCTTCCTCAGGGTGATAGGGAACTATGTAGAATATCAGTCCTTAGGATGTGGATGCATTTGTTTGATCCTTTGTCTTGAGGCCTGGCCCATAGCAGGAGGTGTCTCTCTCCCCTACAGTTGTAAGGTATCTGGGCTTATGTACAGGCTCCTTTGAGGACCTAGCCCTGTCTCACTGCTTATAATATTTCTAACTAACTCAGCTGGCTGCAACAATAGACTACAAAGTGTGACTAGAGGGCCTGAAAATATATTTCTATTAAAAATTAATAAATAGGAAACCTATTTTATTTTAGCTATAGATTTTGCTGCAGAAAGGGAAGAAAAATTATGTTTCTTTTTTAACTTTTTGCTTCTGAGAATTATGGTTAAAGCAAGCATTTGTAACATGAGGCAAATATCAGTTAAAGTCATGGATCATGTTATTAATTGTGCTCATATAAATTAACCTACTAATGCCTCACCTTCATCATCAAAAATATAGGAAAACATTTACTTCTTTTATTTCAAAGCACCACCAATTGTAAAATCCATCATTTCCACTTAAAAGTGGTTTTTGGGCCAGGCTTGGTGGCACATGCTTATAGTTTCAACACCTAGGAGGCTGATGCAGGAGGACTGCTGCAGGTTTGAGGCCAGCCTGGGCTCATTTAGAAAGACAGCAAGACACTGTCTCAAAACAAACAAATGGACAGAAAAAACACAAACAAATACAAACAAACAAAAAACAGAACTGGCTTTTGGTAAAGAAAAAAATTCCATATTAAATGCACTTACTAATTATATAATGCATTCTTATTAATTATATCATGATTTCAGAAAAATTTAACTGTGTAAAATATATCTAAAGATCTAGTTATACAAATAACAGGGCAAGGTTATCCTCCTATTTGAGTATGGTATATTAAGCAAATAAAATGAACAATGTAAAGAATGCATCATGGCTTTTGGCTTCAGAGAAAGACCTCAATAAATGTTGCTGTTTTACTACTGTCATTCATACTAGTATTAAGAAGTAGAAACATACATTGAGGATTTACTTTCAAAATTTGGTACAGACTACATGAAATTTTGGAGGTGAAATAAACTGTAGAGCCCTTTCCTTTCATTTTACAAGTGTTGGGTATGCATGGTGTGAAAATATTAAATGGCTTATTGAAGCTGATGAACTGAAGAATGAAGAGTAAAACCCAGAGCTCCAATTATTCATCCAAGTAAAAATAACAAATGCTTACTTCGTCTCAGGTGTTACACTAATTGATCAGATGGACAGATAGGTAGATAGATAATTTGAGTCATCACAGAAATCCAGTATAGTTATGTACTAGGTAATATTGTTCCATTTTTCAGAACAAGCGGAGGCCTATCCAGGACAAGAGAATCTCACAAAAACCTTTTGGTCTAAATCAGAGCCTGACTCAAACCTAGACGTACCTGATTCCAAAACCTGGACTCTTACCACTGAGACAAAATCTTCTTAAATGATTAATTTCTGGAAGTCTTATCTTTTTGAGAAAACTACTAATTCCAGAAGTACATAGATGATGTTACCTATTTCTTTTCAGCAAGCATTCCACAGGGCTGGGCACTGTACAAATGCTCAGAAAATATTTTAAAATGCTTTTAAAGTTATGATTCATAAAAAGAAAAAAAACCCATACACACCAAATCAAGTAAAATGTGCACAAAAAATGGTCATATAGTGATGATACCTGGACATCACCTCTTTTCAGATTATGCTTTATTGCTTTTTTAGTCACTATTTATTCTGCAGTCCAAGTACTGGGCTTGAGCAAAAATACTCAAATTTGGATCCAAGAAGATCTTGAGCACATTCTCTCCTAGTACCATGTCAGTCACACTCAACTCTAATAATCAGCAGCCTCCCCAATATGAATGCTGAGCAACCTCAAAGGTAAGTCAAGCCTAAGAGATAGGTGAAATATGAAACCAGTTTCAACAGATACTGTGACCTTGTTTAAGGTTAGGTATTAAAACATCTGGAGCAACTGTTAGCTAAAAGGAGCCTGGCTAGCTGATGTTGCTCTTCTTTTCACAATTTTAGAGAAATAAGTCCTTCTTGAGGAAAATAAAGAGATCCAGACTATAAGGAAGACATTTCTGAAAAGACTGTCTTGGAAAGGTAGTCTAACTGAGGTTTTCAGCATTTTTTCTCTACCCTGGAAAGACCAAAAACCCTTTAGAAGAACTTATTGCTCATACGGAAGACTGTCGTAGGAGGGTCATTTGGGATGTGAAAGTAATAGGAAGCCAGGTGGCATGAAATATTACCTACACTCAATTTTTCTGCATTTTCTCCTGGTAAATGCTTTACCTATTTTCTCCTGTCTGATCCAGCAAGCTCCCTTCCCACAAAAAAATGACATGAAATCTGGTTAACTGGCCCTGGTCTATCCTCAGTTACAAGCCAGTTGTATCACTTCCCCACTCTACTTAACAGCATCATCCAACCTGGGCAATACACACAAACTACTACCACTTTCTGAGTAAGTTAACTTTTGCAGGATATCCCTAAAAGACAATCACATGTTCATCACAAAATGGTGTTTACTAAGGATATGGGTCTTTCACTTTAAAACCATGGGAGTTATCTGCAGACTCATAATCCAATTTCATGGTTTGTCCACTCAGTGCTATGAAAGTCATTAACTCAGTGTATTAATTTAATGCATCCCTCATGCTTTCCCAAGGACGCTTTCATTCTGACTACACATGAGCCTGTTATTTTGAATCTTAATTTCTTGTTGAAACAGTTTCTGATATCTTCTTCCAGATATTCATGAAGCCCTCCCTTTTACTCTCCTCAATTCTCTGAGAAACTGCTTCATTCTAAAAGCACTCTTCAGCTTACCTGTATGAAACATTCACTCCTCAGTCGAATTTTGCTCTATCTACCCTCTTTCTATGTTTTGATTTTCCTCATGGCACTTACTCTATATGGCATGTATTTGTTTATTGATTGTCATCTTTAATGAAATATAAAAAATGACTTTGTTTTATTCATTGTGTAATCTCTACCACCTGTAGCAGTGACTAGCTCATAATAAGCTTTCCATTAGCACTTGCTAAGTACACAGGCTTTAAAGAGATTCTCAATTTTTCATCATTGCTAAAAGGTGACAGAGTAACATAATATGTCACGTGTAAAAATACCGTGTGTCTTTTAACTACTTCTCTACTTTTAATCTAGAAAGGATTGCTATCCCAACCACTAGACAGCCTTTTTGTTTTGTTTGTTTTAAAGCATATCATGGGTTTACTTTACTAACACATTCCATAGTTTAGCACTATATGCCTTGTTGAATGAGATCATCCTCTAAGTCCAAAACAAGGTCATACTCATTTCCTGAAGTCTTTAAATAACCTTTATACCATACCACAATGGGAATTTTCCTTGTTGCTCACAAGACTAAGCACAGAGAAAGATTTGGGACACGACAAGAGAAAAGTTAGCTCCACGCTGCCTGACCCCAAAGGGTTATATCTCAGATATCCTGGTAATCACAAGCAAAAGTTGTAAGACAGCCTGAGGTACACAGCATGCACCAATAGTACACCTTGTAATCAGGACTCGTACATACCAGTAGAACATGCCGTACCTTTCTTTCAGTGATGTTCTCATTTTCCAGTTGAACACTGTCTGAACTTGATGATTTTCCTGCTTTATTCTTTCTTGTTTAAATCAAGGGTTGAGAAGATATAAGTACTTTATATACTTTTACGAGATCATAAACTTAAAAGGTGAAATTAATGGATTTTTCTAATGAATTAAATACATATGGATGCAGAATTATTCATCCTGTACCAATGGAATGGATTCAGTCATATTATTTAATTTGTGATTATAAGCTGCATAAACATGAGAAATAATATTGAGATTGAACAAATAGGGTCATATCAAATTAAAAAGCTTCTGCACAGCAAGGAAAGCAACCAATAGAGTGAAGAGACAAATTACAGAATGGGAAAAATTTACCAGCTATTCTTCAGACAAAGGACTAACACCTAGAATATGAAGAAAAAAAGAACCTTTAAAATGAAAGATATGATATAAATGTGCAAATGAAATGATTAGAAATGTCTCAGAAGAAGTACAAACAGATACATTAAAAATGTTCAACATTACTGGTCACTAGAGATTTTATCTGACTTCAGATGGAATGTTTATCTCAAGAAATCAAAAAATAACAAATACCAACAAGGCTGTGGGGAAACGGGAACAATTCTACATTGTTGGTGGGAATGTAAACTAGTATAGCCACTGTGGAAATCAGTATGGAGATTCCTCAAAAAAAAAAAAAAAAAAAAGCAGAAATCTCATTTGACCCAGCTATTCCCCTTTTAGGTATCTTCCCTAAAGAATTCAAGACATTATATTACAGTGATACATGCATTTCCACATTTACTGCAGTACAGTTTATTATAGCTAAACCTTGGAAACAGCCTATGTGCACATCAACAGATGAATGGATAAAGAAAATGTGGTATTTACACACAATGGAGTACTACTTTACCACAAAGAAGTATAAACTTGAAGCAACTGTAGATAAACATGAAAGTTATGAGATCACAATATTAAGTGAAATAAGTCAGATACACAAACTTAAATACCACATAGTTTCTCTTGTATTAGGAATCAAAAATACAAAGAGAGAGCAAATAAAAGAGGTATAAGAGGAAATAAGGAAATCTTTTTCAAATGGGAATGGAAGCAAGAGATAGAAGAAGCAGGGAGGTTTGGAGGAACCAGGGGCTACAAAAAAAGAATTTTGAAGTGTTATGTGCATGTACCAACTTCCCACAATAAATGTATTCATTATATACTGCAAGCATGCAATAATAAAAAAACAGAGATAACAAGGATGCATGGAAATGGGGAGAAGATGAGAGTACTCATCTGAATTAAGGATAAATCAGTTAAGAAGCCCTCTAACTTTCATTCATAATTTATGAAATAGGCATAATTTACAAGTCTGTTTAGATAAAATATCTAAATTGGCTGGCATTATATAACCACTGACTACAAAGAGCAAACAAATATAAGTTGCTGGATTCCATAGTAGAAGGAAAATTGATATTTTCCTTAATTTTTTGTGCTTTCATTCTTTCTTTTTTTTTTAATTGGTACCGGGGGTTGAACTCACGACGGCGCGTTTGCAAGGCAGGCGCTTATGCTGCTGAGCTAAATCTCCAGCCCCTTTTTGTGCTTTCAACTTGAAGAAAAATTTTGTCTCTGCTTTGTCTTGTTCCTAAAACTTTGAAAACTGCCATAAGCACATCATTTTAAACATTTTACTCAACAAAAATTACATAGTTTGTGTCAATACTGATGAATATTCAAGGCTACAGTGTGAATCACTGAGGTTTTGTCATAGCAACTTGTGCTACGAAATCTGCTCTCTGGACCTCAGTTTCCCTCCCTTTACGCTGAGGGAAGTAGATATGAAGATTCTGAAGTCCCTCCCTGCTTTGTGAATCAATGACTGCTCTCTCCTAGTTTGCATGTGTGCACTTGAATGAGCAGCACTGTTTGAAAGAAGTCTGAGAGAATATTTTAAAGGGTAGATGGATTGGATGACACACTTCTGGACTTTTTGATAGCAATTAACATGATACATGGACAAGATACTCTGAGCCTTGGCAAAAACACCCATTTGTTCACTGCGGTGATTATGGGCTCTTTCTGCAGGCATTTTGGCAGTATAACTTGCAGATCAGTTAATATGAAAACTTTGCAATCTTTAGATCAAATTTTGAATTGTCGGGAGAGCGGTAAGAAACTCCACGTGTACAAATCTGATTGCTTTTCTTAATGTGGAGCAGTGGCTTATTGACCTAGAAGATTTTCTCTTTTGCAGTGGAAGCACTTGGGAATTTCTAGAAATAATTTTGGTTATCACAAATACAAGAAGGGGCTTACTGGTATCTGGTGAGCAGAGACTGAAGATACTACTAAACCATCACCAATGTGTATGTAGTAGAATAATCAGGCCCAAGATTTCAACAGTATTAAAGTAAAGAAATTTTGGTATAGATATACAAGCCTTAGTTTGATGGTTGTCTGGTCACATCTATGCTAAGCAAAAAAGAAAAAGAATTTGAGAGATCACATTTGACTTTTCAAGTCTTACAGACACTCTTCACTTTCATTTAGGGATAAGGGAGTGGTTATATAAAACTTAGACACTAATGAAGTGAGAGAAAGCCCCTTTAAAAGAATGTGGAACCAAATGAGCTGCTTCCTATGGTCCTTTTCTTGGCATGTATTATTGTAAGTCTGATAGAATGCTACTTTTTAAAACCAAAACACTGTGTACACTTAAGACATGATTGGATCTGGCAGATAAACACTGTTAGATATAGATTCATTTTATCTCAAATCCTTGCAGCAAGTTTCAGATTTCACTTCGGTCAGTACTGATTTAATACCCTCTTAGCATCGTCTTTCATGTGGAGCCTAATGCAGCCTGGATGTTACACGGTTAAAGACAGAATTATCTCCGTGGCTGCCTGCAGAAGATGACCCAAGATAGCACATGAACTCAGTCTAGTACTTCCTATGTTAAACTCCAAAATTTTGCAATTGTTTTAAGTGTAAATTATTCTAAATTATTCATGCACCATACATTTTTTTTTCCTTTTGAAACAGATGATCCTGATTAATCTTTTCTTAATGGGAGTAAGGTGTAATTGCTATGGTTGTCAAGTGTCAACCTGTGTAAGTACTTTATGTAGGGAGACAGGAATAGTGGTTCCCAAAAAGGCTCGATTTCACTGAGATTTTCATGGCCTTTGCAGGTCATGTGGTAGGTGCTGCTTGCTATTTTAAGCTCTCTGCCTTTACAAAGTCATCAGAGACAAAAGCACAAGCATTTCCTCCAAAGCAGGAAGCTGATATCATGAAAGTCTAACATGCATTCTCTCATCATTTCCTATGCCGTGAATTCTCCAGTAAAGCTTACCTTAACAGAGATAGGCCGAAGAGTATATAAAATGAGCTTTTCACATGTCTGTGATATTCATCTAACACTAAATGCTATGTATGACTCTTTGAATAACTGTTTTGCATGCATTATTTTGTTTCAGCTTCATAACCTTTGAAGGTACTTTCACGGGTTTATCCCCTTACAGATACAGGAGGCTGAGCAGAGAAACACTAAGTCATTTGCCTACATCAAAGAATCTAGATTTGAAGCCAGGCAATCTGACCCTAGTGCTCCATCCTAACTACAACCACAAAAGCTGCAAAATGATAGCCTGTGAGCTGAGTGTGGCTCACAAATATACTGTTTAGTTCATACACTATTGATAATTTTGGGGGTCACCCTCCACAGCTGGCAGACTGTGTCTGGAAAAGAGATTCAGTTGAGGGGCTAATGAGGGCTGGAATCTGTCCAAATGCTTAATTTGTACAGCTATAGAGATGGCAGGAAGAGAGAGGTGCTGTTCTTCAATTTGTCCAAGGGGGGCAGATGAGCTAAAGGGCATCCTTAGGTGTGAAGAGTCAAGACTGAGTTATTCACATAAAATTCCAAGTCTCTAGCTTCTATGAGAAAGGAAGAGAGCCAAAGGGAAAGAGGAAGGGAGGAGATTACAACTAATACTTTTCTGTGGCAACAATTTCTCTAGAAGAGACATGTGCTTGCCTGTGTGCAACTGGCTCATTTCGCAGACTTATATGACCTGCCAAGACACCGTGGGCTTTCCAAGTTGTGACCTCTGTGATCCATTACACTTCTGACATTTTGTTTTAAAATTTCTTCCCTTCTTCTCCTCAAAAAGGATCAGTGATGGTGCTCAACTAAGTTCTATCCCCATTTGCAGAGCAACCAAAAGCAATCTAGCCTTCCTAAATTGATTGCTTTTCTCAGGTAGCCAAGCAAGGTGGGTTTTGTTTTCCCTTACAGGCTGTTTTTAGAACACATTGTTCCCTTGAAGTTTCTGCCTGATAGCAAACAGAAAAAAAGTGAAAAAGAAACACGACTTTGCTGTGAGTAGCCAGGT
This sequence comes from Hydrochoerus hydrochaeris, assembly GCA_004027455.1. NCBI lineage: Eukaryota > Metazoa > Chordata > Mammalia > Rodentia > Hydrochaeridae > Hydrochoerus > Hydrochoerus hydrochaeris. The sequence goes on from PVLA01002795.1 coordinate 14,082, forward strand.
ATAAGCCAGGTGTCTGTTAAGTGTTCTTTTTAGAACAATCCCTTATCAACATGAAAACTGCACATATGAGTGTTGGTCTCTTGGAGGAATTACTATTTGCTTTTGTTTACGCCAAAGCAAGTATCTCAAGGCCTGGAGGTTGCGGACAGTCGGTGAAGATTCACAGGGAGTGGTGACTGGAATAGAAACAGTTTTGCTAACTGAGCACTAATTTGCTGGTGGGTGCCAGACAATTCTCTCCCAGCTAGAGTTTTGGCGTATTCCACATTTATCTCGGTGTAGCTCATGTCAAGCAGTGTTCCTTTATCACAAGATACGTGCCCTCATCTACAGAGCTACGTGCCTCTAATATACCATGAGGAGATTTGGAGTGTCCCCACCCTTTCCCACACTTAGTTGAGGATGTGTGGCAATTGCCACTCCTCGCTGTCGCTTGTTTTATTTGACCATGAGAGCCAGAAAGAAACCATTCTGTGTTGCCTCTTTGTCTCATAAACTATCACCTTTATCATATCAAGTTCATCTGAAATGAGGTTGAAAAAGATTTATATGGGTTTGAAAATTTTTCAATCTTTCCACGCACAAGAATAACTTCCTGAAAAAGGCTGTAATTTCCTATTTATTTTTAATTTTCTCCTGTGTTTGTGTCTACTAAACTATTTATATGGGGGTGGCAGCATCTCCAGTCTAAAACAAAACAAACAAACAGCCATCTGCCTATATTTTCCAAGTTCCATTGCCAAAAAACCAAAAAACTTCACATAATCTGACAAATGGGATGTAAGTCACCAAGTAGGCCATCAAGGAAAGAAAACACACTTGTCTGGCTTATCATTTCTTCCGTCCCCTCTGTTTTTTAACCCAGAAACATAATGTCTAAATCTCTTGCATTTATTTTGTGAACATGAGGAGCAGGCCAACATCATAAGGGTTTTGGAGCGGAAAACTAGAAGCAGCTCAAGACATTTGCTTATGAGACTGAAGTAGACATAGCACGTGGAATCACTTATTTTCTCTGAGTCTCCACACCCCTAAAGTATAGTATTACCTCTCTTAGAAGGTTTTAGAGGATTTAAATGAGTGAATTTGTTAAAAATGACTTACATGGATCAGTCAATCCAGTCAACAAATAAATCATCCTTTCATTCTTTTTTACACTTCTAATCAGATTTCCAGACTCAAGGGAAAATTAAGCCAGATTTACTTGCTACTAGCTGGCACTTTCAAAACAGGCTTCTGTCTAAAGTGTTTTTTGACTTTATGTCAACTGGCACAGAACTGTGCTGAGTAAACAAGGCCCCAGGCATGTGAAAAAGATTCCCTTCAAGGTGAACAGCAGCAACCAAAAGTAAGTAGCAGGTTGGGCCACGCCAGGCTGAGGCAGAGTCAAGGTGTCAGATTGCCATGGAGGACCTAAGAATATCTGAGACAGCATAACTAGCAGGAGCTTTCCAGATGCCTTGACAACCTAAAATATTTGCCCTTTGCCCGACTGTGTGGCTTCAGGGCCTGGAGACATTGTTATAAAGACAAGGCCTGCCATTCGTTCCTCACTGGACAAGAAAACACATCATTTCGATACTTCACATGCATGCTAATCACCTGTGAATGGGTGACTCCTTTCCAATTTTTCCACTTTTTAAGAAAGTTATGGAATTATATAATTTGTCTTTTCTAGCCAGCAGTTCTTTGATACACATAAATCTGGTAATTTTCTTCTCTTTAAAACAGAGGTCAGCAAACTTTTCTGTAAGTGATCAAACAATAATACTCTAGGCTTTGTCACCCATGGTGTCTGTTTCAACTACTCTTCCCTTGTGTAGAGAAAACAGCCATAGATACCACATAACGAATGGACATAGCACTGCTCCAGTTAAATAGTACATGCAAAAGCAGGTGCCTATAGTTTGGCAGTCCTTGCTTTAAAGGATTTTGGAACTATGCAAAACTAAACAAGAAACATTTGGTAAAAGAAAAACTCACCCTACCAATAACCATTACCAATAAACTAGAGGGCTTGACTCTAGCCAAACAGAAGTAAAACAGGCAAAAGAAAGGCATTCCTATAAAGTGGAAGAGCCTACCGTGTACAGTCAAAGACCTAAGTGTTCCACTATCAGTCTGATGTGTGACCAGCAAGGAAAGGCTTAGGATGCAACCTGATTAAAAAACAAAGTTGATATAAATAAAGGAATAAAATATTCCATGGACACAGCATGGAAATTTCTCTTCAAGGCCAAGGTAACTCTTAGGAATGAATGGAAAATGCAGATAAATTTCATCCTTGAATGTTTAAGCATAAAGATGGTACATGAATCAGACACCAAGTAGACACTTGTGGCCTTATCAGAATCCAGTGATCAAACCAAAGCCCTAGAGATATCTGAGGTCCCCTCCAGCCTGGCTCATATGACATTGGTGTCATTGCTTTGCTTTCTTTCCTGGCTCATATGTAAATGGTTTATCTGCTGCCAATAATTACATGGGACATGACATGTGATGAGACTAGAAACATACAAAATGCAATGGGGAAAAAGTCAGAAGAGAATCACTGGGAATGGCATGATCAGTCTTTTAGATGTTAGGTGTATATTGCTTTCACCTCAAACGCAAATTTTATTTTAGCTAATTTTCTTGCTCTGAACTCTCCTCTCACTTTTCTTTATGAATCACAGTCAACACTTAGGCCATTGTATACTGTGCCAATATTCTAAACATGTTATAGATAATATACGTTGATCCATTTGAACCTCATTACCCCATAAGGTAGGTACTATTATTGTTCTCTTTAAATAGATGACTTAACTGAAATACACAGAAGTCAAATGAGTTTTGGGGGGACATACCACAAATAAATGACAAGTGGGGCTGAACCCAGACATCATAGGTCTAGACTATATACTCACACCCTTCTATTACCTTGAGTTCACAGAGTCTGATTCCTCAGACCAGGCACCTCAGACCAACAACTGTACTCCACCCTCTGGTGGGTAATTCGTAGGTAATTGGTAAATTTCTTAAGAAAATGAATTACTACAACTTTCTGATATGATCATCAATTTACAGAAAACAAAGGAGATAGAAAAATATGTTAAAGGTTAACATAGGGAAAATCTCCAAAATCCAGACTCTAGGGAACTCTCAAAGACAACAACTTAGTTCCTCAACAAATTGCAGAGAGGAAGCGAAAGACAGAGAGATCAAGGAGCAAACAGAGAGAATAATTTTGATTGTACACATTAAAAGACACTTAAAAGACTTAAAAACAATTGTAATACGTGAACATTATTTGGAGGCTGATTCAAATAACTAAAAAATCAAATTAGGATATTTATCAAATGATTAAAATTTGAACTCTATTTGAATATTATTTAAAAATTGTCAATTTTCAGTACCATATTGTGTTATGAATGCAACTGTATTATGAATATATTTTAAATGCTTATCTCTTGAAGAGTTACATTGAAATATAATGAATAAAATGAAATGATGCCTGAATCTGCAAAGAGTAATACATGAGGAGAAAATTGGATGGAACAGAAATGAAACGAGATTGTCTGGGAGTTGATAATTACTGAAGTCAGGTGATAGACATGAAATTTTGCAATACAAGAACTTTATAAAACCACAAAGATTTATTCAGGAAAAGAAGGGGAATGAAGAGGTAAAAAATAACACTCCTTTATCTCAGAATTGGAGGAAAAAAGAAAATCCTTAATGGAAAGGAATGTAGGGCATTTATATTTGTGATACAGTCAAAATATTCATGAACAGAGTGTTACATTCAAAGTATTGACTCAAAATACCTGGGTTCAGGACCCCGCCCCACAATTGATCAATTTGAGCAGCCACTGATGATCACTTAGCCACTATAGCTACTCTAGCCCTCACCTATCATGCCTGCCACCTCGCTTCCTTCCTAGGAAGAACCATAATGTAAATGATAAAACTAAAGATTTATGCTCTTTCAACAAGCCTGAGAACACCATTCCCCAAAGATCATCCAGTCTGTTTAGCTAGAATTTCCTTGAAATATTACCACTAAGTCAGATATCCTGGGTCCTTGCAAGACAGAGAAATAAGGTGAAATTAGTACAGCTAGGAAGAAAATGCATGCAATAAAATGAAATGTGAAAAATGATATGCCTTACATTGGGATTAATACTCCAATATGGGTAAATTATAGATGAGTAAGTGAGTTTTCTATCAAGATACTGCCTACTATGCTTTCCAACCATCTGCATGTCTCAACTGTCCTGAAAGTAGCCTGTCTTTCAACAACTGCAACAGGTATCCTGTTGGACAAGACACACTCAACACTCGAAACCCAGGTCAAATTATGTTGTCCCAACTTACAGAAATCAGCCTTCCAGACACAATGCATGACTCTGCACTTGGCATCCCAAGACCAAGCACAGCTGCACATCTGCATCTCAGTATAGATGCATAGTATATATTAGACCTTAAAATTCACCATGTTTTATCATTAGATCTCCAACAAAGTCTAAGAAAATAATTGGCCAATCTGCTAAGTGACCTTCAAAGAAAGAACAAGTCACTGGAAATGATGAAGCCTATTAGACTGAATTAGCTGACAATACTTTTAACTTTAAATTGCAGTGATTGTTCAGTAATCCAGGAGCACTAATTCTCTCTGCTTGAAAAGCCTAGTTATTACTGTGCTTATGCTTTTCCTTCTGACATTAAGTACCTCTTCAAAAAGCAGGGAGGTTTTCAATGACATTGCCTCAACTGGTTTTGACAAGAGGAGAGATGAATCACAGGAGCAGCCTGGCACCATCTCAATTCATAATACTCTTTACCAAGGACTGAACCTCAGCCAGCTAAATGTGCTTTTGGTTTCCCTTCCCCTTTCTCCTTTCCTCCTTCCTCCTTCCTCCTCCCTCTCCACTTCTTCTTCCTACACCACCACCTCCTTTTCCTCCTATTCTTTCTTCTCCTGTTCCTCCTCCTCCTCCTTCCTCCTTCTTCCTAGGGGTGTTCACTAGGCTTCAAGCCTACTCGATATAAATAGTAGAATTACTGGAGATTTTGCTGACAGAGTTGCTGTCAAGGGTGGATTTATGTATAAAGAAAGACGAGCCCACATAGGTTTTACCTGATCATCAGGAAAGTTTTCCATGAGGGCCTCAAAACTAATCTGAAGCAAGAGATGAAATATTCAACATAATCTTCTACATAATGGAGGTACATAAAGCTAAATACTTCTGAGATTCCTATGCCCCACCTCCCTGAGCCCACTACAAGCCAAGACATTCATGTTTCTTCTACTGCGAGTGTTCTTTCTTGAAATTTGAAGATGTGACAGCAAACTTTGATTATCTGCACGACAGCCTTATATTCAGCCCAAATGAACCCGCCACCCGCTATGTCTGGGTTGGCCTAATTCTGAGGCAGGTGCTTTTTTTATGATCACACAATAATCGTGTAGCATTGAAAGACAAACTAAAAGAAAACAAGAAATTGTGACTAGGACAATGCAGAATGAATAATATACACAAGGAAATAGGTGAAAAACACAGCAAGCAATGCCATTAACCCAACATGTAACCCACCAGGTTACATGATTATAATCCTAGGAGAAAAACACTGCTAATAAGTAATTCATAAATCTCCAGGGAGGTTGGGGAAGAAAATTTATACTCACTGTCCAACACACCATGTCACTCTCAAATGAGTGTACTGCTGTATACTTTAATGTGTACATGTCTCCTGGTACATGCGTGGTGGCATCTACATGACTGCAATGTAGTCAAGATAAGGAAAACCTACCAACTTGATTGTGTTTTATTATTATATTTTGCCTGGGAAAATACAGTAAGTATAAAGTACATCCATAAAATGCATAAAATCTGTAATTGGGCATAGGCATACGAGATACAAAAACAGTGCTTCAGATGCATTTGTTTTTGCACTAAATGTTTAAGCATTAATAGACCCTAAATGCTGCCTGGTATCACTCGGTATACACCCCATGACCAAGAAACAGATAATACATGACGCTTCTAATTATGTGTTCGAGTTTTCCAAAAATTGTATGTTATTGTATATCATCGTTGTCTTAAAAAGACATGAGTACAAGCATAAAACTGTGTATCTTATTTATCTATGTAACTACATGAAATAATTCTGAAGCGTAGACTTCTTCAAGAATCAGATTTCCTTCTTTTTTTTACATCAGAGACTGGGAATATTTTATTTAGGGAGCAGTTTTAAAGAAATATTTGATAATCAAATTTTAAAAGTCTATTCTTAAAAGAACAGTCCTCTTGAAAATATAACATACCAAATTCCTTCTCACTTCCAAGAAAGGCTAGTTTTATTCTAAGTAATAGCTTTCATGTAGCACAGCAAATCCTCTATCTCCCCGCCTCCGCTGACACACTTGGCAGCAAAGATTGTTTTCTGCCTACAGAATCAGTGAAGCCAGAAAACGCCCTGATCACTCATCCACTGGGAGGCCTAACTTTATGAAAACACCATTTTCCATTTTATCTTAAGTGTACCAAATAACGGGCATTGCTACAAGATAATGTGAATGTTTTCTGTCAGCATGCGCTCTGATTTCCTGTTAGCATTCTGTTTCTTTACTTGTGGTGACATAAAAACTATTCTTTATGTTTTTCGATGTCTCCACCCTTTGTAAAAAAGTAGGTTTTTCTATGTTTTAAGTTAATTTTTGCACCTTGTTTGCCAAATTCCCATTTAATTCTCAAAACTTTTACTTAGGCAACAGAGTTTTTGGTTCTCTTATCTTGAGTTAGAATATACATATAATGCTTTTTTTTCCAGTTTGTCCCAATTGTAAAGCTTTCCATGGGAGTCCTTTTAAACTGTGATATCAAAATGCACTCCTTAAATTTTTTTTTTTTTTTTTTGTACCGGGATGGAACTCACGACCGACCGCGCACTTGAAAGGCAGGCGCTTATGCAGATGAGCTAAATCCCCGGCCCTAAAATAATATTTAACTACTCCAAATACATTTTTCCAAAAATTTTTCAAAATCAGCAGAAAAAGGAAAAGCTGAGTTATAAGCAACATTAACAAGCATTAGTTCATAATGTCACATTAATGAATTATGTTTAAAGATAACTCTTTCCTCTACATATAAACATAGCTTTATGTCAAGTAGATCCAAGAGCCCAGTTCACTGTCTGCTCAAGGGATTCATTTCAATTACTCCTGTCTCTAGCAGAAAACCACCATATGCCTAAAGAAAACAGCCTTTTCCATCTTCCTATTCTCAGGAATGATCAGCAGTGGAAACAGACCTTAGTAAATTTTTAAATGCACATATGGGATACAATGTCCTCATTAATCAGTATTACTTATATATTATTTTCACACAAATAAAAAAATCAGCTTCTTCCTCACATTTCCTTTTGCTTTTATTGTATCAGTTTATTTCTCAGTATTCCAATCCTCCTATTCCTTAATACTATCCCTCAGTTTTTTCCCACCGCTGACCATTGTTTGGATTTGTCAATCTGATAAACTCTAATCAGTCTTTCTCCTGATTATTACAAGGTCACTGCCTGAAAAATAAAACAGGTTTCATGGTGGCTAAACTAATACAGACATTAAAAATTATACCCCTTTGTCATTTTGCAGTCTTAAGATTTCTTACAAAAACAGACATAAGGAAAGCCAAGAAATGTTTTAACATGATGTAGGCATGAGCAGGGAAGAAAAAGAAGCCTTGTGATTTCTCTTTTTCTTCTGCTGGAAGTTACTCTTTGTGAATTCTCCAGTCTGCATGCTGTTTAAAGTCTATATCCAGTCTTATCTATAACTTCCTAATCTTTTGCCTTAGTAATGCCACATGCATTCCTGTCTTCATTCCTTGGTGGAACTCACACCTGCTCCTGGAATGTCCTGTCCCTCCTCCTAATCAGTGAAGAGCCACCCCCATGTCCTGCCTTAGCTCTACCCTGTCCCTCACTTGGACTGCAGACTTTGTTTTCCATGCTGCCTTCCTCCTGAGGAGCCTAGAAATCCTGGGACTGCACCCTTCATTTAGCACTTCTCATGTTCTGCCTTTTAGAACATATACAGTAAGGCTCACCTTTCCTGAAAAACAGCTACATGTACTGATCTGGGCATCCCAGAAACATTTCTAAGTCTCTCTTTAAATGATATTAGTATCTCTACTTTTCTGAGGAAAATGATCCTCAGTAAATTTATGTGATAGGTCAACATTAAACTTTAGTAGAATTAGAAGATAAATGCCCCTGTTCACTTGCCTTTGCAAATCATGTCTGTTTCATTATGCTATGTTCCATTTTCTTTTCTTTTTGGTCTGTGCTGGGGGGATGGACCCTGAGTCATGCATATGCTAAACTTGTGCTGTATCACTGAATTACATCATTGCTTATATTTCTGTAGTGAAAGTAAAGTTTTTAATGTCAGGTCTGTGTCTTATATCTCTTTATCTTCAATTTGTACTCTTAGGAGGGCTTATTGAGTATTCATAAAAAGTTTTTATTCAAATAAGATTGAATTTTCTCTCTATATATCTACATAAAGAGGGTCAAAAGGGAGAAGAAAGAAAGATTGGTATTAAAACTTTTGCAAATAATCCATAGGGTGAATGATGCCCAGCCCTAATAATCCAGTGTTGACTACATATCCAGTTACACAGAGGTCTCCTGTCCCATTTCACAATGTCAGGGCATAAACACTAGTGTTTATTTCCATGGCTGTTTCTGCTCATGCAATGAGATTGCAGGACCTACAATTAATCCCCAGTGGATGTTAGAAATATTATGACAACAGCTGGAACTGTCATTTGCAGTATCCAAAATGGAACTTCCATTTTTTTTTTTTCAGTAAGATTTATGTGTTTCTTTTCAACTGCCAGGCTTACTTCAGAATTAAAACCTTCACAAACTCAATTTTCTGACAACACAGAAAAATGGCTTTATAACATCAAATTAGCCTCTGTGATATAGACTACAATACATCTGTGTTTTATGGTTCAGAATTATAAACATATTCATGACCGTTATTCCTTAACCTGTGTGCATTAGTCTGCTTCTGATCGCTCTGACAAAATATTTGAGAAAAAACAACTTAAAAGGACAAATGAATTACTTTTGTTCATGGTTTCAGGGTTATTGTACTATGAGCATGTAGATTTGTCACTTCTGAGTTATGGGAGGCAGCACATCATGGCAAGGAGCAGCTAGTAGAGCAAGGCAGCTTACCTCATGGTGCCTTGGAAACAAGAGGATTCATTCCGTTTTAATGATAAAGTGCCTTTTCCCCAAACCCATTACATGCATTCATCAATGGGTTAATCCACTGATGAAGTTAGAACCCTCATGATTCAATTGCTTCTCAAGGTCATATCTCTCAACACTACTGCACTGGAGACCAAGGCTTTAAAAATAAGCTTTTTGGGAGGTGGGGGAAATGCATTTAAGGTTGAAATTATAATATGTTATTGTGTAATAGGAAGATGCAGTGTAACAACTGCTACCATACTGTGTTTGGTAGAAGTTGGAAAGCAGTCTTTATTTTAGGGAAAAAAAGGAAGAGTAAGGAGGGGCAAGACTATTATTTTTTAAAAGTATATAATAGCAACTTCAGTCTGTATAGACTAGGCAGAACTTTGAGGGCTAAATCAGGTCTACATTAAAGTCAATGGGATCTTCAATAACATACAGTTTAACCTTTCTAATGGACATAAATTAGAAGTGTCACTGGGACATGTGTCAATCCCAGTATTTCAATGAGTTCTATGAGCATCCCAGTAACTAAAACCTATTATTATGATTTAGATTTAGAGTATCTCCTAAAAAGTTCATGCATTAAGAGGTGAGGTGTTTGGAAGGGGATTGAGTGATAGGGGTCTATACTCACCAGTGAATTAATTAACTGAAGAATTCAGAGGTGAATGTGTTATTAAGAGATGAGGTCTGGTCAAAATAGGTGGCTCACTGGGGTGTGACCTAGAAAGGTAAATCCCACTCTGCAGGCTCTCCCTTCATTCTCTCTGCTGTCTGGCTGCCATAATATGACTATCTTTCCTCTGCTTTGCCCTTCCGCCATGTCATTTTTGCCTTGGAGCCGGCAGACCACAGAATAAGCACACTGAAACTGTGAGCCAAAATAAACCTCTCTTCTTTCAAGTTATGGGTGTTTGATGTTTTGTTCCAATGACAGGAAAGACACCATTCCATAAGCTAAGAAAAATTTTTTCCTCTTCCAAGTTGTACTAGTCATGTACAAATATTTCTCCAATTTATAATTTTCTATATGGGAATAGTGCTTAACAAAATCCTACTGTCTTTTCCTTCAGAAACTACTATAATTTTTTCTTGTCTTCTCTCAGAGAAAGAGTACTTATGAGAGAGAGAGAGTGAGAGATAGGTATTCACATCAGATTTAGAGTTCAAAGTTAAATTATTTGGGAAACATTTTATTTAGCAGAACTTAAAGCTGTTGTCAAATATGTTTTCTGAGTTTGACCTATTTTGAAAGTTGACTAATAATTATGAATGACCACAACATCTTAATCTGGAGAGAAAGCAAAATGCTTAAGTCCAGAAACCCATGCTAATAGACTTATAAGACAACTCATATCAATACACAATAACCCTCGATCATCTCTGAATATAATAAAACAAATGAAAGGATGCCAGATTGTAAGCCTATTAATGCCTCTATGTGATAGTGTCTCAAAAATTCTTATACAGGTGCTAGTGATATAGCTCCTAATAGCCTGCACCTATAAGGCTATGGGTTTAATCTACAACACTATGATAAAAATATTTTTTTGTGAGCTGTTGTATTATCAACAATATGCTGCTCAGTAAATGGCAATCAGTACATAAAGCAAGTGTGTGCATGTGTGTATGAGCATGCATGTAGGCACACTTAACATGATCAAGAGAGCAGAAAAAGTCCTACTTAGCTACTTAAAAGTTAAGGAAATTAAGATACTGATTATCTATGCTTCTAATAGAAAAGGTTAAGAGATACTTCTTCATTCAAATTTTGTAATTCTCTTCTTACCTAACAAATTACCATCTTATTATGGTCATGATCAGACGTTGCCAAGAGAGTTAGAGAGTCCATTACTACTACGTTTAATATTTTTAAAAAGATCTACAGCTATTAAATTTTCAAAATATTTTTTAGAAAGAAGAAAAGAATAATAGGAAAATAAGAGGGAGCTGAAAAGACAGAATAAGACAAAAAGGCCAAATTTGAGATACAGCATGGGCCCAGAACAGAGTGATGATTGAGCAGGTGTGGAAAGGGTAGAAAGTGAGAAGTAGAGAAACAGAGAAAGGAAGCAGAAAGGACAGATGGTGAAGAGTGGAAGGAACGGAAGAAGGCAAATTCCAGAGTCCACTGACAAACATATGGTGGTAAGAGATCTGAACAGATTGGTGTTGCATAGATTCAACTTCTACTATGTAGTAACAGTGAATCTAAGTTTTCTCAGCCTTGGGGGTAATAGAATCTACATTATAGGTTTATTTTTTTTTAATTTTAGAAACAAGAATAAAAATGATGATACAGCATTTCAAAACAAAACAATAGGATATCAAGAATGGTTAATATATTGCATATTGTTATCTTCAAAGTAGTTGTTCAGATTACAATATAGATGGTTATTGTGAAGAGTTCATGAAATAATCCATACAAATGCTTAGCACATGGCAAGCATGATCCTACTGTTCAACTGGGACAATTATACATGCATTTCACTCAGTAGACATCCCTAAATGAGAAACTTAAGAGCTCCTGTGCTCCACAAACCTATTTTAGAAAGGAAGATAAACTATGTAAACAAAAGAGTCAGAACTATACAAAATGAGAACTATTTGATGAGTTTTTCATATTAACACACATGCTGAAGAGTTTAGAACACCCATACACTGCAATGTTTCCAAACTGAAAAAAATTAGGAAGTCACAAAAGAGAGCAGATGAAATGTGAAGAAGGTGTTGCATCATTGAGGATTACAGTTGCTGTGGGTGGGTTTTAGAACTGCATAAAGCTAGGTTTAAATCTGAGCTAAATCATTTACAGAAGAGGTGACTAGATATTTTATTTCCTGGGCCTCAATATTCTCAAAGTGCATAAATTTGGCAAAGCATTTTGATAAATTTGATGATATCATTGCATTATTAGCACTTAGTACTCGAACCAGAATTCACAGAAGAGTTAAAGAATATTTTATGAGAGGAAAACAAATAAAACCAGGCAATCTAAGTTCAAAGACAAAAAGGCAAGAACCAGAACAGAGGCAGAACAAACAGAGGCAGAGCAATAGTCCTACTGGACTGTGTGCACACGATGTGTTAGGCAGTAGGAGGCAGGAAAAAAAGCACATTAAGAATTATTATCACCATAGATGGTGGCACACTGAAGGAGGCTGAGGCAGGAAGATCCCAAGTTCAAAGCCAGCCTTGGCAATTTAGCAAGACTCAGGTGTCTCAAGTTTTTTTTATTTAATTTTTTAAAGAGCTGGGGATGTAGCTTAGAGGCACATCACCCTTGCATTCAACACCTAGCATGAAGAACAAGGCCCAGGAAGGGTAGAAGAAAGGAGGACAAGTCAGCAGGGAGGAGAGAAAGAGCTGTCCTCAGTTACCACTGTGGCCAAGCCAAGTCAGAAAGAAGTTTAAGTTAAATATTGACAGAAGGGTTTCAGGACATGTACATGCTCAGTCACTGACAAATATCAACCATTTAAGCTTCCTTTGGAGAATTTTAAAGATATACAGATAATAATATTTTAAATGCAATTCTACCTACAGGTTGATGGATAAAATCCCTCAACAGGGTCTTTCTGAAACAGAGGACAAATCATATTTGACTTTTCATTGTAGCATCATTTTGGCAGGTAAGGAAGAAAGAGTGAAGAACAAAGAAGGTCATTTGTCTAGCGAAAACACATTATGACAGGTAGGTTGTGTTGATTTGCGGCAATTTTTCCATCTGGCCCCCTAACTTGGGCTGCGTTGCGCACGTGTGTGTGATAGTTCGTAACCTCTATTTATTTTAATCCTATCTATTTATGAACTGTATAGTGACAGCTAGGCCTAAACTTTATTAAGTATTTAGAAACTGAGTCAGAAGGAAGTTAAACTAAATGACCAAAATAACCAGAAGAGACAGACCTTTTCCTTGCCCAAATCTGTTTGCCAAGGCTTAAGTTAAATCCACATAGTGAATTGACAATAAATTATAAGATGTAGAAAATTCTACAGGTTAATCACCACCAATACCAAAATCAGAAACCTGAAATGCTACAAAATCTGACATTTTGTGAGCACAGATGTGATGCCCTGAATGTAAAATTCCATAACTTACTTTATGGGACAGGTCTCAGATAAAACAATAAAAATGTCATACAAAATTACTTTCAAATGCACTAAAAACATACAAAATTACCTTCAGACAATAAATACAAGGTATATATGAAACACAAATTTTGTGTTTAGACTTGGGTCCTATCCCCAAATAGTCTCAGAATATATATTCACATCACCTAAAATCCAGATAACTTGGAATCTCAAACATTTCTGGTTCCAAGCATTTTAGATAAGGAATATTCAATTTGTATTAACAATATAAGATAAGAACTTGTGAGCACATAAGTATGACTGGGTAAGATTATGATTCATTATAAGTAATCAAGTAATCGAAATTAAATGATATGAACGCAAATGAAAAGTTATAAGTGATCATCAGCAGGACAAAGCATCCTTATGCAGCAAAAGTCCTTAAATGATGAGCACAATCATTAACATGCAGAGCAGTCCCCTGTGAAATGTATCAAAGTACATTAGTCATTCCCGTTCCCATCTCTGTTGAACAAAAGGCCTGCATGTCCTTGTTGGAGATACCTCGCCGTCAATACTCAGGCATTGTGAACCAAGTGTGCTCCAGATGGACTAAAGGCACCATGTCTTAGAATACAGAAATGCACAAAGTTAACTCTCCTGCGTGGTGGGTGTCTCATTAGCCTCCTCCAGCTACCTCCATTAAAAAAAAATAAACGACTTGATTTTGCTTTCTGAAAACCAATTTATAAATCCTGAGTGAGTTAAATCTAAAATTGTCAGATATTCTTACAGGATATCTTATAGAAAGTAATTATTTTTCAATCATTTGATATATTGTAAATAGTACACCTGGGAAAGGAGCAGTTTTGTTGGTACAGTAATAAGAAAGGCAATACAGTGGCTCATTAAAAAATCCAAATGCTGAATCAAGGTACTGAAACAGATGAAATGAGAGGAGATTAAAAACACAGGAGAACAAGGAGGTTAGTTAACCTTGAGCAAAGAAGAACTTTTCTCCAAATGCTGGCTTACAGAAGGTGAGGAAGGACAAATTCCTAGAGAAGTTTTGTGTTGGAGGAGGCACGCAGGATGGCTTAAAGCAGGAGTCACACTGTAGTCCTTGGACCAGCTGCATTGCCATCACCTGTAACTGATCAACAGAGCAAATTCTCAACTCCCTATCCTTGACCTACTGAATCAGTATCCCTGGGAAAAAGGATCCCCAAACTATGCTATAGCAGGCTCTCCAAATGATTTCATATGTATTAAAGTTTGAGAATCATCTCAATTAAAGCAGTAAAGCAGATCATCTGCCAAGAACAGGAGCTGGGTCTGGATTTAAAGTGCCAGGAGGAATGTAGGGGGTAGGAAATTAATGAAAGCCTAGTACTCATGTGACATTAGTTGGCATATCTTTCTGAATTAAATCTTCTTGTGGGTTGGCTTCTAATTTTCATGCACAATAGTAATGTGACTATGTAAAGCTACCTTTTTGATTTTTATACAGACTTTGGAAGGAGTTTGATTATTTTAGATGCTGCTCATATATTAGAAAAATTAACTTAAAAAGAAGAAAAAGTCTACATTTCGATGACTAGAGAAGGAAACCTTCTAGAAGAAAAATCACCATATTCAGACTGAAGTCCATAACTCTTCTAACTGTGTGGTCCTGGGCAAGTTATTAAGCTCCAGAGGTTTTTTTTTTTCCTAACTGAAAAATTGGATCCAGTATTCATTTATTCAAACAGTAAAGGAAGTAAGAGAAACAAAGTACACTAGAAACCGTATCCTAAAAGCACATTATGATAGAACCTATGTTGGGGCTTAAAGAACAGAGAAGAATTAGCAATTAATTCTAGATAAGAAAAACTAAGAAACCTTCAAAACAAAGACAGTACAGCTAGTTCAGAAAAGATGAGAGGAAATTCCACAGATGGATGACTATAAAAGTAGAGAATAGGGGGGTGCAACTTGCCTAAGGAGAGACATAGTCCTGTGTAGATTTATATCATTGAAAACATGTGAAGGGACAAAGTCACTTTCAGCTTTAACATCATTTTTTTCAACAATTTTTAACAGTAAAACCACACACAAATTTGAGTGTCATTTCAGCAACCAGCGCTAGGCCACTTTTTTTCATTTTACCAGAGTTCATAAATATTGAACTCTGGGTAAATATCTTTTTCTAAATTCTTCTTGACTGGCTGCAAGGTAAAAGAAACAAGGGTAGATTTCTCAAAGGAGTGTCCATTCTTACTTTTTTTCCATATTCCTGACATGGAGATTATGGGTATTTCTGGGACCACTTAGGTTTGCTTGCCACTTGGGAAACTATGGATGTCAAAAAGCCAGAATTGAAATGGATTTCATCATAAGAAAGGAAGAACACACTATAATAAATTTTTGCTTAACCTTTTAAAAGTGTGCCAACTTTTATTCTCATAATAAAATTCATATACTGACTCTGGCAAGGGGCTTTTTTCAACACCCCTTTCCTGTCTTGTGTCACGCCTCAGAGGAGCTGAATGAGCAGAAAGCACTCTTGAGTTTAAGTTCCAGCCTCTCCTTGGGGCAGCGTGATTATTCTTAAGACAAAACAGAAGTAAGCTCCGAATTTCTGGAAGAGAACGCAAACAAAACATCCTTTTCACACTTTGATCTGATTTCATGTTTCCAGGACTAAGTAGCAGGCTGTTCAGTCACAATATTATGCATGTGTTCCTCTTCTGGAAAAATGTTTATTTCTTGGTCACATTTTACCTCTAAATCTTTTAAATCATCAGACTTCTAGGGCATCTAATGATGGGAAATTGTGGTCCTACTTATGGTAAAGCAAGAACCATATTTTTAGTTCATGAGTTTATGCCATGCACATGCATCCTGAAAGTTTAGTCTAAAGAACAAAATTTGTCTGGGTTTGAAGTTCACAGATCATTGGCCACATGCTGGGCTACTCAGATACCTTTTCTGGGTTTTTCAAGGGTGCTCACAATACAAAAACATTGAACAAGAAACAATCTCCCCAAGGCAAATCAATCCATGTGACAGCTGTGGCATGGCTAAGCTCCTACTCCGTACCACGAAGAAACACACTAGCAGGTGGTTTTTAAACATAAGACAATATTGTTGCTTTTATTTCACATGTTCAAATAAAATATACATTTAAGGTTTCACAGCAATTTGCATTATAAACTCACAGGTGAGGCTGAATGGACATTCTCAGGCTTCTTGGACAGATTCATAATTTGCAAGCTGTGTATGCTCACAATTAAAACAGAGTAAGTATAAATGCCAAGAAGAACTACAATTATGTGTGAGAAGAGATGAGGCAGAAGGTAGAAAATATAGGCATCCTCTACCAGATCTTATTCATGGCCGAATAGAAAAGGTAGCTTTCTTACTTGCCTTTCTCTTTGCTGTGACACAAATACCTGACACCCCAAATTAAAAGAGGAAACATTTACTTGATTCGCAGTTAGTAGAGGTTTCAGTTCATAGCTGGCTGGCTTCAAGGCAGGGTGGCATGGCAGAGGGACAGCACAGGGAAGATAGAGCTCATGGCAGGCAGAAGATAGCAAAAGTAAGTGACAATCTCTTTTTGTTCCTTATATCTTATCCAGTCTATCTGCCTTGCGGGCAGGTAGCACTTACATCTTTAATCCTAGCATTGTACCATGAATCAATCCCCACGTCACACCTCCTAAATCCAGTCAGCTCTGAAAAGCCCCATCCATGACCTCATGAGAATTTGTGGGGACATCTAGGCACAAATTTTAACAGTAACATTCCAAACACTCTGTTATGTGCATGAACCTCGGGAGTCTTTCTGCTGATTTTTTATTGTCAATATGTGTCTTTCAGAAACAAACTAGGAAAAGATTTTATAATTATGTAAAATATCTGGAGAAAAGAAGAGTAGTTTTCAAACTATTTTCAGCTAATAGAACTTCATAATTGCTTTTACAATTAATTCACCAATTTGTATTATTTTAAAAAATTGTCTAGAGGCCTGGGCCACCACCGTGAGGTAAGTTGCAGCTCGCCGGTGCAGGCCCGGGGAAAGTTTGGGACCATGGATCCTGGTGGCTGGGTGCCTGCCCAGCCCCCTAGGACACTGGACTATGCCCCAGAGGTTCTGTGGGCTTGAGTAGACCACGCCCAGCGACCGACCTTCATTCAACCAGGGGAACCAGACCCACCGTGTGAGGGGAGCCAAAGCCACGTGAGTCCCAATAGCGGAGGGTGCAGGAAGTGATTTCCAACATATCCAGGGAAAGTTTTGGAACATCTCTGGAAACACGGAAATATAGGAAAATGACAAAACGAAAGACCAAAATGCAATCTCAAACCTCCAGCCCATCCCAAGAAAGCCTAGGAGCCATGTACATAGAAGAAAATACTAGCCATATACCTGAAATGCCTGAAATGATATCAACTGAAATAAAGAAGCAAGTGTGGGAAGCTATGAGGGAACTCAAATCAGAAATAATCTCCCACGTAAAAGAAGAAATGATAAAAGTAGTGAAAGAAATACTGAATGCATCTAAAGAAGACACAGCTAAAAAATTAGAAGAACAAAGCAAAATGATAGAATCCCTGAATGAACAGTTTAAGAAACAAACAGAATATGTGAAGCAGACTCAAAAAGATATACAGGAAATCAAAAGTTTTATTGAAAGTTGCAAAAACTGATTCAACAAAAGTGAAGATAGAATCTCAGACCTCAAAGATAAGATTGCAGCTAGTGAACAGGAAAGATCTAAAAATAACAAGAAATCAGGAAATAACAATTCAACAGCTGCAAGAGGATGCAAATAAAAACAACATAAGATTAATAGGGATAAATGAAAAAGAAGAGGACAACACAAATGATATCAAGAGGCTATTTACAGAAATAATAGCTGAAAACTTCCCAAACATGAGTATGGAAACTAACATACAGATTAGTGAAGCATATAGAACTCCAAATAGCCATATCCAAAACAAAACTACACCCAGACATATAATAATCACCATCCCAGAAATCCAATAGAAGAATACAATATTAAAGGCTGTTAGAGAGAAAAGACAGCTCACCTATAAAGGAAAACCTATCAGATTCACAGCAGACTTCTCAATACAAACAATGAAGTCAAGAAGAGCATGGAGTTAAGTGTTTCAGATCCTAAAGGAAAACGACTTCCAACCCAGACTGATGTACCCTGCAAAACTGTCCTTCAAAATGGATGGAGAAATAAGATACTTCCATGACAAAGAACAGCTGAAGAACATGATCACCAAACCAACCCTATAAAGAATACTGAAAGACATTCTAGATACACATAGGAAAAAAACACTAAGCAAGACAGACAATTAAACCGAATGGAAAGTTAAGATACAACATCAGAAAGATAACATGTCAATAAATCATTTCAAAATTATTTAATCCAACCTGTTTTTTCTTAATACATGAAATTGTATCATACAAAAGATATTCTTGCTTAAGACAGGCTGTAAGCAGAAAGAAGTCCCATTTCCCCACTGTCAAATGTTAGTAGGAATGTGCATTCCAGTTCACTCTCACTCAACCCAATTTTGATTTCAGACTCAGAGTTCATCTGATTCTGCTGCACAGGCAACCTATTAATTGTCATGCACTACATTCCTATAGGCAGGGGATGATCTGCAGTCTGTGCGTGTAACTTTTCAATTCAGTGAGGGTGAAGGGAGCTTTTTAATGAAAGAAAAATATGCAAATACACTTATACATACAAATGAAAAGTGCCCAGGACAACTTTAATGTCACTCACTAGAAAAGAAAGCACAATGATGGAAAGTTGAATTGGAAGAAGACAGTGATTTTAACCAGTCACGGTTGAAATACATTGTTTTATAACTTGCATAAAAATTTGCTTCTGCTCCCACTTCAGTCTCCATTGCTATCATTACACCCAAGCTGGGGTGGAAATTCCAGCCTAAGGATAATCTAATTCTCTTCAGAAACTTTTCTTTCCTTCTCTCTCTCTCTCTCTCTCTCTCTCTCTCTCTCTCTCTCTCTTTTTTTCCTTTTCTGTACTGGGGATTTAACTCCTGACTTCGCACTTGCCAGGCAGGTACTTAAGCCACTGAGATAAATCCCCAGCCCCAGAAACTTTTCTTAAAAGAGATACAGTTAGAAATTAAGGGTGAAACATTAAAATATTGTAGAAACAAACGTTTAAAAATCAAAAGTAAAAAAGGAAAGAAGAAGAAGGAGGGAAAGTTTGACAGTAGGAGAAAGATAAATGGACAAGATCAGTGCAACATATATGTATGTGAATACAACTAAGTTCTAAAATTAACGTGTTAATTATAATAAAAATAACTAAAATGAACAAAAAGGGGTTTAAATGAAAAAATAATGTAGAAATGATATAAGTTATTCTAACTAAAATACAGATTTCATACATTAGAAGACACCTCCATCCTCCTCAGTCATCTTGTCTGAAGGATTTTGTTTTCATAGGGCAGAATGTCACAGCATTAAAATATTCCTCTTCATCATGTTCATGTAGTCAAAATCCACTTCTTGCTCAAGTTCCCCTTTCTCTTCTTCCCCTTTCTCCTCCTCCTGCTTTTCCTCCTCTTCCTTAAAGTTCAAGTAGGACCCTCATTCCAGGTTCATATCAGAGAGATAATGCAGATAAGCCTCATTCAATAACTTAACAAAGACCTCTGCCAGACCCAGGACTACTGAAGTAGTTCCTCATATTCATGTTTTAGGTTACCTGTAGTCAGCTACAGTCCAAAGGTACTAAGAGGAAAATTCTACGTATGAATCATAGCAAGACTCCCAGTAGCATGATGAATTTTCATAGCACATTGTTTGTTCAGTGAATCTATGCTGTATATGCTACCTGCCCCTTAGTCACCTAGCAACCTTTTCAGTAAGCATATGAATTCTTGCAATATCATAGCATAGGTTTTCAAGTTGCTCTTATTTTACTAATGATAGCCCCAAATCATAACAGCAGGGATTCTGGCAATTTGGTGATGGTCAAAGAAGCTGTAAAGTGCTTCCTGCAAGTAAAAATGTGAAAGTTCTTAATCTAAGTAAAGGGAAATATCGTATGCTGAGGTTGCTAAGATTTATGATAAGAACAAAATTTCTATTGTTGAAACTGTGAGGAAAAAAGGGATTTTCACAAGTTTTGTTATTGCAAGTCAAACTGCAAAAATTACATCTACAGTATACCTAAGTGTTGCATTAAGATGACATTGAATTATTTAGTTCCACACTATATAAATTTTCAGGCATCCAGTTGGGGTATTGGATCAAATATTCTATAGGTAGGAGGCAAATGTATTTGCCATGCCTCCAACAGAAGAAGATGCATTTTTTGTCTTTTTTTGAAAAAGGGTCTTTCCATGTGCAATTCAGACTGGCCTTGAATTCATGGCGATCTTCTTCCATCAGTCTCCTGAGTTCTGGGATTACAGGCATACAGCACCATACCTGTCTGAAGATGTCTTATAAAAGTCCAACCCTAACTACATTACAACAAACAACATGTTTACCAGTCAGCAGCTACAATACATTGCCACCCTGAACTTCTACAGTGAGAAGAAAAACCTTCTCAGAAGCATGTGGGCAGACAGATATGCTTCATTAGACCTTCTAAAATTCACTTACCAACCCTCCTGGGCTTTGCTTAAATATTAAGGCCTTATCAAAATATACATGGTACTATTAACTACTATGAATTCTCCAATTCAGCTAAATTCTGGTTAGGCCCTAGTATATCCAATAAGCATATAAAAGGAAAATTCTAACTAAAAAGAAAAAATACTACCTTTGAGCCAATCATTTCTTTCTCAATGACATCAACTTCCTTCTTAAACTCAATAGTTTATATGGAAAAAAATGATGGTGACTATTATAGCAGTATACTCAATCTTCAGTTATAACCTGACTTGTAATATTACCTAGTGTAGCCAACATAAGAGAAGCAATGAAGGTGATATTTAAATCATGAAGTCACAGAGTAACACGTAGTCCTTGCAGTATAAGGAGCCTCAGAGGTGATCTGGTTGTATCTCCCATCCACTGGTCAGATGCTAATCCCTGTAATCCAAAGCTGCCTCATCTGAACACATATACTCATGAGAAATTCCTTCTCTTAGAGGGTAGACTGCTCTTTTGGGGATGTATCTTAATATTTTAAAATTTTTCCTTCCATTTTCCCACATACAGGCCTTGGTCCTCCATCCACTACTCACAAGTTAGAAGCAGCAAAACATAATTCCTTCTTACTCTACCGATGACAACCTTTCAAATTCCTGTGGATTATATACTAAATTTCATCTAGGCATCTAATTTCCTTTCTATTATTTGATGTGATTTATTGCCCTTTCACTATTGCAACACCTACTTCTAAATGGTCTATAACAATATCTCTTTTAAAACATCTCACCTAGACTTGAGTCATTACACTAGATGTGGTCTGACTGTAAATAATTATATCATATACCTTTCTCTGTGTAATAGCATTTATACTATCCATGAATGAGTTAACTTTGAGAACAACTGTACCACACACTTGGCTCAAACTGAACTCATTACATGTAAAAGGAGAACATTGTCTAAACCAGGTTCTCTAAGCAGAGAATATAGTGTGTCTTCAGAAGTGGTTAAAGCACTACAAAATGATTGTCTTTTGGTTGCTGTTTAAAGAATGGAATCTCTTTATATTGGCAACTTGTCAATATAAAGTCACTATGCTCATTCTCAAAGTCTACCTAATGTCCACTTGGTACTTCACTGTATATCGAAGTCCAAAGTTCAAAGTAATTTAAGACTACTGAATTGGCCATCGTTCCTCAAAAAAGACAAGTTGTCTAACCCAGGTTAAGTAAATGTTCTATAAATTTATTTTATATTTTATTATTATAGCCACTAATATTATTATAGGGCCAAGTTCCAGAGTAAACATTGAATAGTTATTTACTGGCTAAGTCAGTAGACAAATGAATGTTTGGTTCCTACTCCCACCCTCTCTTAAATAATGTTGATTGTTTTTCATTAGTGTATTTTATTCCCTCAAGAGTCCTCTGCTAGGATCCTACACTATGATAACATTATTTTCTCTGTCATTAGCCAATTTTGCTTTTCTTTTAAATGCTAAGTCTCTCAAGATCCTTGTTTGTGCATTTGAAAAAACAATCCTAACATTTCATATATTATCAAAACAAAGACTATAGAGTACTTATAGTCATAGCTCAATATTAATGAGATATAGATCCTCATTGTATGTCACAAATGTGTATTCATTTAATCCTCAGGAAAACCAAACTGAGGCATAGAAAGGGTAATTTACCCAGGACATATAGCTAGTGGGCTAACGCTGGGTTTTGTACTAAGCCCTCTTGCTTTTGTGTGTGTGCTTACCCGCTATGCCATGTTTGCATGGGAAAGAAGATTATTGGTCATATTTAATACTTGACTCTCTTAGTATATCAAAAAGTGCTTGATTTTCCATCAGTTCTTCAGATGCTTATCTCTTAGTATCAATTTATTGTTAAAGTTACTAGCCAATGGAAAAAAAATCATTGAAAATACAAAGGCTTGAACATAAATTAAATATAAATACCTTGAATTCATTTGGGTTCCTTCCAGTAACAACTGTTGGCAATATTTACTCAAAATGTTAAGGACCATGAAAGCCAGTTGACCTATTGCCAGAACAACAGCAAATACAAAAAGTGCTACAGCAGGAATCTGAGGGGAAAGGAAAAATGCATTTTCTCAGAAAAACATCGAAGTGCAGGTTATTCCAGAGCTAAGCACTGGTGCACTTGAAGAAGGAACAGAATGGTGCTCAGGTGTTTTCAGAGAATTAGAATTGTGTGCGTTGACTTCTATCCTCACATATGAGAAAATCTGAGAATTTATCACCTTTTTCCTGGCTACTACACACACACACCCAGACCTTTTTCCTGGCTACTACACACACACACCCAGGAAGTGGCTCAGCTAGATACTGTAAATACGTATAGGTTTTTTTTTATTTCCTAACATTAGTCCTTAATACAGTATAAAAAATTATTTATGTAGGATTTACATTGGCTCAGGTACTATAAGGAATGTAGAGATTAAAGTATACTGGAGGCCAGGCATAGTGTATATGCAAATGCTATGCTATTTTATATCAGACTTGAGCATCAGTGGATTTTGATATGTTAGAAACACTCCCCTATAGGTACTGAGGGACAATGGTACACTTACTGCATTTATCCTAAAGTGAATTTTTTTCAAAACAACTACAACCAGTTCACAGAGGTCATAAACAAATTCCTCAACAATGTGGTGTAGGGCTGGGCATGTAGCCAGTGGTAGATCACTTGCAAAGCATACACAAGGCCCTGAGTTTGATTCCCACCACTGCAAAAACAGAAAACAAAACAAAATGAAATGAAATGAATGTGGTGTGATAGTAAAAGGAAGGAAAGTAGTCACAGAAGCAGCTCCACTGAGTGGTACATTTTACCTCAAATTTAGATTTAGGCTGAATCCAGATTCCTTCAGCTAAGCAAGAAGTATATAGGCATTTCATTGAACCACAGCCCTAGGGAGAACATTTGACTGTGGATCTCACGAAAGACATGTTCTTGCAGTCCAGGGTCAGAGGCTGTGGCAAACCTGAGTTTAAGTTCAGAATTCTGTGCTGGAAAGTTTATTTCTGAAAGGAGTTTATAGTGATTAATACTAGTGGCCTAAGTCAAATATCATTTGAATGAAGCACAACAATAACAGCAACAGAACATGTGGATTCCGCACTTGAGTGTCATAGATGGAATGAACCAGCAAGATTCTGGAGGAATCTGTTGGGACTACAAACATGAATTTGGATTCTCACCCTTGGTAAGCTGAAACATTCCTCAATAGGAAAAAAGGACAAAAGAGCAGTTAAGATTGTAAGACATGATTCTAAACAAATAGTGCAATATATATGAAGATATAAATCTTTGCGCACACACGTATTTTTCTCCTACTTCATGCTCATTTAAATGAAACTGTTAGGTTATTGCACAAAGCTAACTTTGGTGTTTTTCCAAAAGACAAAATGAGTTTTTTTTCTCACTGAGTACGTGTCTCTGGGAATGTTTCATAAAAATATTCTCATGCTGTACAATTCAGTTAGAAGATAATGCCACAGCCCAAATAAAGCCCAAACCACAGGGCTAAAGCATAGCTCATGTTTCTGTGCTAGTTCCAATGGTTCCATTTCCCAGTAGTGCAGATAATATAGACATCATGAGAATCAAGTTCAGGGATGTCTTGGCTTCCTGGGTGGAGGATTCTGCCCTCCTCTGAGCACTGCCCTGAGTCTAGCAGTGTGTCTGTCTTGTAGTGAGGGGAAAGATGCTTTCACACTGGCAAGAGGAGAAATTTCATTAGACTGTAAGATAAGGTGTTTGGTTTGGCTGAGGTTAAGGGTGATGAGGGCAGAAGCAACAACAAGGGAATAGCAACCTCTTACTACCATGATCCTTTTATTTCTTTCTTGGGCATCTCCTCCACTATGGTCTGAAGCAAAAAGCAGACTGGCATGTCAAAGTGAAATATGCTACGTTAGAAGATCTAACTGCAACTCTTTATCTACAAAATAGGAATACTTACGTTGTCCCTTCCACCTCAAGAGTTTGACACGAAAATCCTGATACGTGTGGCTCACACTTACATGTCTTCCTCTATCAATTGTATACAGATTCTATCAGTATAGAAAGTCATTTTCCTCTTTTCTCACTTCCTACTAGGCTATCACAGGTCCCCTGGACAAACTCTTCCTAGAGAAGATGGAGACAGTACTGTTCGTAAGCAGCAAGTAATAAAATAAACCATACCTGTGTGATCTCAAGTTCATAAGCTGTATCTCTTTCCCAGAACAAGAGGAGCTTTTTTGTAGAATAAAGTTAACTGGAACTACTTCTCAATTTATCATGTCATAATGGAACATAATTTTTATGAACTTTTACAATTAACTTTGGAATTTACCTTGCTCAACTCTTACTGACATATTAAAAAAAATCTGTCCCTCAAAAGCATCATATTCAGTCTAAGAAAAACTAATTTCATCCAAAGTTACCATTCTGGCTTTGCCAACTTGCTGCAGCCTCTGGGCCCATTTGCTCTGATTTGTTTTCTGGTTCAGATGTTCCTTACTCAGCAGCATATTCACTGCCTTATACCAAATGTAATTTCAGGACCAGATTCTGTCACACAGCTCCAGAAACACTAGAAGCTTTCACAGATGGGATTTTTAAGATGTTCAGAATTGTTTAACTGACAAGAAAAAAATTACTTCTTGAAAGATATTTTTCTCTTATTTCATTTCTTCATTATTCTCTCCTAAATAAAAATATTCCAGTGCATCATTTCAATCAGTTTATATCACTGTAGTGTTCTATTTCTTCTAATGTGAGAAGGAGGTTCAATTCTTTATTTGCAGGGGAGAAGACATAAGACACTCAGAATGACACACATTGCACACAGCCAATCACAATTTAGGATATTAGCTCTGCCAAGGACTCTAGGGATGACCTACTTCAACCTATTTTGAGCATTTTATAACCTTAATAAAATAGAGGTGATACAGCTGAGACTTCCCTGGTCCTTTTCCTTCTTTTAGTCCATCAGTACACACCTACAGAATAAGTTCGTGAGACTTCTAATTTTCTTCTACTTCAAGCTGCCTTTTTCTTCCCTTTTGATCAGGTCCATGATCTTTGCAACCTGCATTTCTTCCCATCATCTCAGAGATCTCATTTGTACATACAGTGCAGCATTCATACAAAGTTCTTTCCATCTAGATGTTTTGGATGACATGGCCCTGCACTAAAAATTCAAAAGTAAAAGTAAACTAACTTACAACTCTGTGTTGCAGATAAAGCAAAAATACACATTTAATCAGAACAGGAAAAAACTAAGTTTCGAGTCAAAAAGTAAGCTCCCATTTTCCCTGGGAGTGTTGGGAAAGGTACGCATACATCATAGATGCTCAGCGAATGTGAGCTAATCTGATTGCTGAGGATCTATAAGGACTAAGAAGCAGCAGGTAAGAGACAAAAAAGGAAAGTAAATTAGAACTTGGAAGATCTAGCATCTGGTACAAGTGGAGTATCCTTTATCTGAAACGCTTGGGACAATAAGTTCCTCATATTTGTGAATATTTGTACATACATAATAAATCTTGGAGAGTAACCCAATTTAAACACAAAATTGATTTATGTTTCACATATATCTTACATGCATAGCCTAAAAATTATGTTATGTAATATTTTAGTGCTCCTGCATTTTGGCTACAACTCATCACAGGAGGTAAATGTGCGACTTTTCACTCATGATATCATATGTGCTAAAAAAGTTTTTGATTTTGAACTAGTGCAGATTTCAGATACGTGGATTTCCTCAGACTGATCCGGTTCTGAACAAATTAAATCGTGTGGCTATGAACACAGTTTTTATTTCACAAAAGCAGTGAGGTACCATTAAATTATTTTGGGCTGGGGGTTTAGCTTAATGGCATAAGTGCCTGCCTCCCAGTAAATTATTTTAAGGTTTTTTTTGTTTTAAAAATTCTATGATAAAATGTATTAATTAAACCTGAAGTTTGAAAAGCCTTCAAAAATTTTTATGGCCAAGCCACCTACCTCTTTCTTTCATTTCAAGAAAGATGATTATTTATCCCATTTGGAAATTTTTTAGAAAAACCCTTCATATTCCTGTTATCCTCTAAACAAAAATTTTAGTTAAAAAAATCATTTCCAGGTTTAACCTAAAACCCATTTCTGTATTTATACTGTTGTTAACCAGTTTAGGACTTAAATGCCTAATTATAAAATTCCACAATCTTCATATTCTTGGGATATAATTTTATTTTCAGTGCAAGTATTAAAAGATACAGCCAACTAGGCATAAAAATGTTTTCCCTGATATCTTATCATTGAATAAATCATTAAGCTTATCTACTCTGCTTCTTTCCTGATATATACTTATAGCAAGATTTGATTAATTTTCTCCTAGGAAATACCTGTTTATTAAATTAAACCTTCTTCACCATGACTTCTCATTCATCTCAGTAATTTTTAATGGAAAAATAAGTGAAACATGATTATATAAATGTTTAGAGAGATGACAGTAACTTATTCTAAATTAGATAAAGAAAAGGTTAAATAAATATAATCTTTCATAATTACAGCATGAAACTGAAAAAAAATCATTGCTTCCCCCTTACTTCTTTAATAACTTATTCTTGAAATATTTCTCAGAATGGTATTGAAATTAAGTTATTGTTTTTTGGCCTTTTCATTTTGTTTTGCAAAAGTTTAAGTTGGATGGAATATGAATTCCTACCCAGAACTTAATTTGAATATTATACTCATTTTTAACACACATACACTAGTCTTTCATTTTAGTAATATATTTTAGTGTATCCCCCATATAAAACTATGTAACAGGAAGTGCTGGTATATCAATCATCTATCATATTTCCTATAAATACACAAGTTCATACATATCACACTCACACACACCTGTGCATACAAACATTTGTTATAAAATATATATAAAAATACAGTCTCAGAAACACAATAAATCGAAGACTAGGGAAGAATACATCTTTCAAGAATGAATGACTATATAACCTTATATAAGGCAAATTTTAGGTAATTACACAATCTTTTTAAAAACATATCCTCTGTGGAGAAAAAAAGAAATAGTTCATTTACATGTCATGACAGAGGGGTTTAAATCTATGTCTAGACTAAGGAAATCAAAAAGACTGGTATGTTTCTTCTTGCTGGAAAACCAAACCAAAACAAAAAGTCTGAAGTACTGGTAACCTTCCCTTAGCTTTATTTGATAGGGAGTGGCTTCATACTTCCTATGGCCATTCAGAAAAAGACTTGTGAGTTGAGAAGCATGAAGATTAATCTCCATGGCAGAGACAGATCTATGAACTGTATTGAATGGACAGGGGGAAACAAATTCAAATAAGCCATAAATTGAATATTTTCCCGTTTGATTCTTAAACTCAGTATCTCTATTTGAGTTGGAAATGTGAACATCAGATTTGATGTTCATTTTTATGACTCCACTTCCTTAACTTGGCCTGGGATAGTCTCAGGAGGATGTGTCTTACGAGGCAGTACTTGACTGTGAGTACCATGTCTCCAATAGGACGAGAGGCTCACACACCTCAAGAAGCGCATCTGTGACCTCTTGAGAATCTGTGATTTGAAGGGGGTCTGCCCAAAGCAGACCTGCCTATAGTAATTCTCATTCTTTGTGCTTTTCCATTTTCTTCATCTAGTTCATCATCCTTACAGCTGGTTTCCCTCAAATTAGACTCTTAGGCTTCATTTCCTGTACATGAATCTTTATGGGTTTTTTTCTCCTCTTTTTACATCCCCTCCATAAACACTAACAGAGAGAACTTTGGAGCTGAAAAGAGTCAGTTCTGGTGGCTGGGAAGTCTAGGATCAAAGTGCCAGCCAATTCAGTTTTTGGTGAAGGTTGAGATAACTGACTTCTCACTGTATCCTTGTGTGGTGGAGAGAGAAGACTGGTGTTTTTTTCTCCTTTTAATAAGGGCATCAGCCCTTTAAGATAAGGGTTCAACTCTTATGACCTCAATTAGCCTTTAGCATTTCTTCCCAGGCTGTAATTCGAAATACAGTCACACTGCAAGTTAATGGTTTCACCATGTCAGTTTAGGGATAAACATTCAGTCTGTAACACATTGCTAGAAAGCTCTAATTTAAACTGTGATCTCAAAAACTCAAGCTGGATTCATTTCTCATGTTGTTCCTCTCAAAGTGTGAGGTGTATTATTTGAATTTCAGAGGCTATAATATTATCATTAATGGTTTAATACAATGAAGTTGTTTATCATATCTCTAGCCCAGCTAGCAAACACAAATACATAATCATTTATCACATTGTTCTAGCATCATAAGCATTATTTTTTTATTTTCTTCAGGTAAGAATCCTTGCCTTGCTTAATATATGACTTTTAATATATGACACTTACTAGAAATATTTACAACTATACTGAAAATTCCTATTTTATATTTTATATAAGGTAACAAAGTTTAGTAACCAATCTGTAACTGAAATCCAGGTAAGAACAGACATTTAGGGTTTGAAACTAAAGTATAAGCAAGGAGATAGATAATTATTGTACTGGGAATAGTAAGAGATTAATTTATTACTACAAGAAAACAGATATTTTATGGTGTGACTTATAGTTTCTGAGTTTAGCATCATTTTCTTCCATATTAGATACTACTGACAAGATTGTAGTATAAACCTCTTTAAGCAGAGATTTTTATTAAAACTCAGTTGAAATAAATATCTAGTAAAGCTTGTATTAATAAATTACCCCTAAAAAACTTAAAATTATCCTGACACTGACATAAAATCCTTAATGAATGTTAAAAATACATTTATAAAAATGTAATGTACACTGT
This sequence comes from Hydrochoerus hydrochaeris, assembly GCA_004027455.1. Taxonomy (NCBI): domain Eukaryota; kingdom Metazoa; phylum Chordata; class Mammalia; order Rodentia; family Hydrochaeridae; genus Hydrochoerus; species Hydrochoerus hydrochaeris. Next base: position 43,899 of record PVLA01002795.1, read on the forward strand.
ATCTTATAGGCATATTAAAATACTTCAACATAGCATTATCATTATCAGCATAAAATTACTCTATGAGTCAACAGAGAGTATTTAGCAAGTACTAAAGCTCACTGTAAGAGTTTAAAAATGTGAATTAATATATGTGTCAGAGACCTCTATGAGAAGGCTGTTGTAAAATAAACATTTTAGCCGAGCATGGTGCTACCCACCAGTAATCTCAGCACTCCAGAGGCAGAGACAGGAGGATCATCCTAGTTCAAGGACAGCCTGAGCTATATCATGAGTTCAAGACCAGCCTGAACTATATAGCAAGACCCTGTCTCAAAAAAATAAAATACTTGTTTTATTTTACTCTACTATGGAAGACAAGTAAGTTTGTTGGATAGGTGAAATACTTAGTGGAAATTACACACCCCAGCCTTTTTGTTAGTGTTGTCATTGTTGAATTTGCCAAGTTAGTCATATTTAGCAGTAGTTACAGTAAATGTGTACATGCACCATATGTCTGTAGATATCTACATATTTAAGTATATATGTGCTTGCGCAGAGACCAGGAACAGAATGTGGACTCCTCTTTTCAGTTCTTTGCTTTTTTACAGGTAGCTATTTTTGCCATAAATATAAATAGTTATGACAAACAATGAATGAAAGCTCATTGTTTTAAATTACTTAAAAGACAGAGAGATATTGGAAAATGAATAAAAATAAAACTTTGAGATCAGTGATCCTTACCTGTAAAATAAGAATAAAAATAATACCTATTTCATAGGATAGTTGTGAAGAATAAATTAGACATTTGTATAAGTTACTTTGAACACTACTGGTTTATGAATGATAAATACCATTTTTATCATTGGCATTATATACAATATATTACAATGTTGATAATGTAAATTTTTAATACAAGTAGACATACTGGATTATTGGCCTTGGATAAGAGGTTCTACACAATTCAAGTGCCTATTTGCAACTAGTGCAAACTAGAATCTTATGAATACAAATAAGCCCACATAAATCCCACACCCAACAGCTCCTATAAATCACATGTACAGCTCTTTCCATCCAAGTCTTTGCTCCTGGCAGTGAAAAACCACAAAGATGAAAGTCACAGGGAAGCTAGAGAGGGCAAGAGCCTCAGTTCTCCTGCAGTAAGTGAAGAAACAAGTAAGGAAAATCTCTAATAATCACTTCTTTGCTCCCCAGAGAAAGCCAATCATGTCCCAATTAATGACCCAGCTTCCAAACAGGAAAGATAAAAAAGTGTATGTGTGATACAGTCTCATTAAAATCCTTAAAAATGAATTATATCCTCTTCCCCTCCCTGCTCCCTCTTAATTGCAAGCAGATGTCCTATACACAGTGGCATGTATGCTGAAGTGTCTCTTCCACTCGACCCTGGGATTTGCCCACATTTAAAGATTAATTTTGCTTTAATTTCACATAACAAGTAGTTTGTAAAGTTGTAGCTTGTCTACCACCATTCTTCCAGTTTTGAAAACAAGCAGTTCACATAAATTGAGCCTTGAATATCTAGCTTAGTTTCATAGCCAGGCATACTGGTACATACCTATAATTTCAGCACTCTGGGACACTGAGAAAGGAAGATTTCGGACTTGAGCCTGGCCTATGCAGTTCAGTGATTTTATAAAAGCTTGTCTCAAAAATAAAAGTACTGAGTATGTAGCATAGTGTAAAGCCTCAGTTTCAATATCAGGTATCATAAGAAGAAGAAAAGTTCTCCGCTTGCTTCCTCAGAGTTGCAGCTACAAATCTGAGTTGGCTTTTGAATACTATGGATAAAGAAACAGAAATAATAACTCAGAGATTAAGGCAACCTGCTGCTAGCAGGAGAAAAGAATATAGATCTAACTCTTCTGACTTCTTAGTCCATCATAGTTTTAAACTCTAAACTTCTACCAATAGTCTGAAGTTTAGTTTTCAGTAAAAATATGAAAATACTTTGCTGGCAGAAATGTCAGTTCTTTAGGCTAGAGTCTTGGTGGGGTTTTTTTCCAGCTTTTATTAGCACACATTTGCAGTATGTAATTAATTACATTCACTGAATGGAATTGGTAAATGTACATAACACATTTCAATGCTCCCGCCCACTCATCTGCCGGAGTCTTTTCTAAATCTAGTGTCTATTATGCAACATTTACATTGAATTGTAAAGTACATGAAGACAAAGTCTTGCCCACTATAATCCCTGAACCTTAGGAAATACTTGTTCAATGAATGATTTTATGAATTTTTCAAAGTTCTATCCCTCTATAAAGTAGGAAGTTCCATGAAAGTACAAAATCAACCTCATACAGAAACATGATAGTGAACAGATGCAATTCACATGAAACAAATGATGACATACTATCTGCCTAAGGGCATGGATCACTTAGGTTGACAGAGTACCCTAACAGCAGATGAAGAAATAACAGACGTGGTGCTCACAAGAACCCGTCTCATTATATTTAATTAAAGCTTCCTTTCCAACAGCACAAAAAGATAACTCTTTTCACACCAGTATTATTACTGCCAGTAACTCAGTGTCTTTATTTCCTTGGATGCTGAACTCCTGTGGATACCAACATGTGTCAGAGAACTGTGACATTCAACTGATTGCTTGCACTTTTAAGTATTCCTTTACACATCCCATGGGGGACAATTGTCCTCATATGTGGACTGTAGCTTTGCTAAATGTTATAGTTTCATCTGAAACGGCTTGATGATAAACCCTAGATTCCATTTCCTCCTATGAAGATGTTGGCAAGATTTTATTTGTTGTGTAAGAGAAGTTATTGCTCATTTGGTTCACTACAAATAATAACACACCTCTGCCCTGTCAATCAATGTGATCTATCTCTTTCCTTCAAATTATGAGTCGTATGTCTAAAATAGCAAATCCAGTCATGTCACTGATACAAGAAATTCTGATGGCAGCTACCTACTCATTTCCAGAAAAGGCCTAGATCCTTGATAGGACATAGGAGCCCTGCCTATCTTTCTAGTCCCTTTTTCTCTCATCTGTCCTCCAAAATCTCCTGGCCCAGTCACTTCAAACCGCTTGACATTTCCCTAATACCATATCCTCTTTTATATCTCAGTGTTTATGGACTCTCCCTTTTAAAAAATGTCTTTTCCCAACTTGGGGTATTGGTACCAGCTCTCAAGTTTGAGTTCACCCTGGGCATGTATGACCAAGAAGCAAAGACTTGTGTCAAAATAAAAGATTAAAAATGGGCTTGGAGAGACAGCCTTTCAGTGCAAAGGCCTTGGGTTTAATCTCTGGTACTTAAAAAAAAAGATTTATTTTGTTTCCTTTTTGCACTTTTTTCTGACAGTGACCCCTTAGAGAATTAAGAATCAGCTCAAATGAAAATTTTCAAGAAACAGTTCTTCCAGGTATAGTCAGTCTTTGCTGCCTTCATCCCTCCTGTCACCCACTGAAGTACATTATGAGTGCAGTTATCACATCCCTGGGTTCAGGTGTTCATCACATCCCTAAGGTCTGATTCACCTTGACTCACAGGGTGCTGAGTTCAGATAACTGGTGCTGCCCCACCTGCATAGATGAGAGGACAAAGATGGACTTTCTCTGAAGTTCTGTCTTCCGTGGCAATGAAGGCTTCTTCCCACAGTGAGCCTGCTAGTATTCATAGTTATTTTGCTTATTAATGTTTTAACTTCCACTTCCTATTACAAGTCTTTCTTGTCTAGATAATGGAAAAGGGATTCTGTCAGGTTTCAAAATGCAAAGCACTATCCCCAAGAGATAAGGATTGGAACATACACTAAAACAAACAAACAAACAAACAAACAGAAACTTGATTCCTTATTCCTTTCAGCATAGTGCTTGACAGAATATTGCTTCTTTATTCAGCATAATGCATGACAAGAAAATGTTTTATGAATGGAGCTACATTTTTCCAATCAGAAGACACTACTGTAGACAATCTGTCTTGATATTTAAATAGAGATCAAGGATATTTTCAGAAAACTCATCATTAGAAACAGAAGGCACTGTCATGACAAGTTTATGAATTTAAAAATTATAAACACTAAACAATTTTTCCTGGACCACCAAATTCTTTTTCTAGGAAAACAAGATGATCACAAACATTTTAAGTGCATACAAATAGCTATGAAGGCTCTCAGAGAGGGATATTTTCTGATAACATCACCACCAATACTTTAGAACTTGATGGTGACACAGTTCCATCAATGATTCTGACTCATGATTGATTCATGTTTCTATGTTTTGGGTTTTAAAAGATACCATAGTTCTTTCAAGATGAACACTAACAATAACAGTGCCTTTGAAACAGGTATCATCAAACAAATTCTTCAGTTTAAAAGCCTGCAAACTGAATCCTGTTTGGATTCAGTTTGAATCTAAAACAGAATAAATCCATCAACTTCTAATTACTGAATGTTCACTATAAACCCATTCTATGGAGCACATGGCTAAGTATCACAGAGAATACCAAAAGTCAACACATAGCTGTTTCATAAAATTAAAAAATCATAACATAGCCTTGCAAAACAGGTCCCTTCTGTTTTGAAAATGTTCTTTGACTTTCTCAGTAAGTGTTTAGAGGGAACATGCTTTTTGTAGTGAGGCTACAAGAGAGAGTAGATGCACATCCTGAATTCAAACCACACAGAATAAGATGACACAGACAAAAGAAAAAGTGGGAGAGTCTTAATAAATATGCCAATAGAGTGTTACAGAAAAACAAAGAAGGATCTTGTAGCTGAAAGGAGAACAGCAGAAAAGAAGGAAAAGCATTGGGGAAGATAATGGAGTTTAACATTCTATATTTGATTCCAGTCCTGTAAGATAAGTAGAATGAGACAGGTAAACAAGAAGGAGTGGGAGAGGGAGAGGAAAAGGAAGAGAGAGAGGTAGAGAGAAGCAGGGAGATTGGACGAACATAATAGAGCTGTGAATATCAGGTTTAAAAATCTGAAAATAAATTCAGAGGCAATAACAGTTTTCATGGGAGTGATCAAAATGACAATTATTTAAGAATAGTTTGGCAATACGAGATGAAATTGTAAGGAGATAAATAAATGTTGTGGAGGACTTTGCTTCTGATCCCAACCCAGGGGTGAGTCGAAAACAGTAGTGAGCCTTCTGGTTTATGTTTACAGCTTCTGTCTCTTGGAACTCTCTTAATTGCTTATAGCTTCTTGTTACATAAAGCTCATCATTATAAAGTGTCTTGTCACTAGCACCAGGAATTCTGGATACCTTCTGCATGCACAGAACTATTCTAAGTGATATAGACAGCACTTATATATGCCATAGCATTACATAATATGTTCATATATTATACCTAAATAATACCTATTAATAGTGATGTGAATAATATACATGTATAATACCAATATATGATAGCATATTCTAAAAATGTCATGCTTAAAGGAAACTAAGTTTACAGTATAATTTCTATGACCTGCATAGCACCTGACATATATTACACACTCAACAGCTATTAATTGGATTCTCTTTTTGTTGATGTTTAATCCAGAGAAGATAGTTTCCATAATCATCCTTTGCGTGATGGATAATTTTATACATCTACTTGCCTGGCTTACAGGTGCCCAGGTATATGAATAAACATTTCCCTGGATGTATCTGTGAGAATGTTTTGGATAAAATCGTGTTCTGGCTTGCTTCTGAAGTTTGGTCTGTTTTCAGTTCTCAAAACAAACTGTCTCAAGTTTATATACATTGCTTTCAGTTCTCAAAAATACTAGGAATTTTCCTGAATCCTAGTCCCTCTGCCCAGAATGCTATCCTCCTCATTTCTACTCTTTTCGTCTCAAACATCACTGTATTTTGAAACCATCCCTTAACCATCGAACCCCAGTATGGGTCAAATTCTCTTTTATGTTTATTTCACATTACTTACAGCAGTTTTTAACTACACTTGGCTAATGTCTCATCCTGAAATCATGAAACCTGATAGAGCTGAGTCTAGGCTGCCTATTATATTACCCTAGTCCACTGCCCCAGAGAGCAGAGTATAAATGCTCAATAAATATCTGCTTGATTAATGATATTAATGTGTGTCAGTTAATGAACAAAAGAAATGATAAGTGACAGTGATGGTAATGAGTTGTGGTCAAACGGGTGCTATTGCTGAGTCCAATTCAATATAAAAAGTGGCACAGAGAGCTCAGGAAATAATCCGCCTGCATCATACTGAAAGGCAAGGACCGAGAGGGTTTGACCTGTGTTCTTAAACCAGGGCAAGAAACACCAGCACTATTACTTTGCAGCCATTCTGAATACTAAACAAGAACTAGCCACATCTACTGCATGAGTGAATTCCTGAACTAACTTAATAAACATGTAAGAAAAAAGCTTAACTTTCACACCCTATGAAAAAGGCCAATCAACCAGGGTCTTCTGTAAGAACTTAAAATGCTATAAACTCAGTACCTATCTATGTACTCAGACCAACACTTATGCATCTCCTACTTTTCAGAATTCATCTCTGGATGAGTTTATACTAGGATATTCTTAAACCTTACACAAATTTATATGCTCAAGCTCTAAAGATATTAATCAAAGTCCAAGTCATTTATTAAACTTCATGTGGTCATAAAGCAGACTTAATGCAATTTGTTAAGCAGAACAAACCAAGAAATTCCTTGACCTATGAACTACCAGATCCCCTTTGAAAAACTGATTAAAACCACTAGAGAAGAGGTTAAAATTCAACTTAGTTTTATATCCTTCTTTAAATCATGGAAAGTGCAAGCATGGTCCTGACAATTTAAGACTATAAGTGATAACTTGAGAAACAGAATACTTCCTGAATTTTCCCATGAGGAATTTTTAAAAGTTCAAAATGCTATCTTCAGCTATGTAGTTGTTAATATCCTTCCTTTTGAAATCATGGACTGTTAAAGCAACTGTCCTTTGACTTACAAAATTGCAAATTCTTGAGAAGTCTTTATAACTGTTATACTCATTGGTCATTAATATTTGCACTACTTAAACATGGAAGCACATTTTTTCTGAAAAAGTATCAATGTTTTAAATTTTAACAATAGTGAAATTAAGATAAGGTCCTTCTTAAAAAGTGACCAATGCAATGTTAGGCCGAATTAATTATCAACTGCTCCATAACAAATTACCCTAAAATTTAGCAGTTTAAAAGAACAAATATCTTTTATCTTATTGTCTAGTGACCTATGAACAGATCAGCTGGGTGGTTATGGCTAATGACCTTTCATGAGTTTGATTCAAACCATTGATGGAGGCTACAGTAAACTCAAGGGTGCACTGGGGCTAAGGCTGCACCTCCAAGCTTATTTTTGTGTAGTAGTTGTCAGCAAAGGGCCTCAGTTTTGGACTGGATACAACTCATTTGGTGGTGACCATTTGGAAATTCCTCAATCCCTTTGCCCCTAGGATTTTCCACAGGGAAGTTTGAAACATGGCAGCTGAAAATTCCAAAGAGTGATCCAATAGGTATGGGAGGGAGAGTAACAAAGACAGCAGCTGTGGTGTCTCGGAATGATCTGACTTCTAGAGTTCTGCCTCTTCACTTCCATTTTATTACATCCATTAGAAATGTGTCACAAAATTCAGCCCACATCAGAGGGGAGGGAAGTTAATGTCATTTCCTGAGTGAAGGACTATCAAAGGTCCATCGTTTAGGCAGTGGTTAGAAGCATGAGACTTAGATGCATGGAGAAGCAGGAAGAATCTGTATTGCACTCTACCCCAAATGTGGGTCCTTTAAAAATTATTTAACTTCCCTATGTCATAGCTTCACCAAATGTATAATAATATGGATCTTGAGGTTTTACAGGACATTAAATAATATAACATGAGAAAAAGACTTGGTATACTTCTGACCGTAGCAAGAACTCCCTCAATGTTGCCTACATAGCAATGATTGAGCAAATAATTTGAGTGCTTGCCAAGTAAAAAATACACAATCTTTTGTCCCATAAGTGCTGATAATCTACCACTTACAAAATACAGTTTGAAATTTAGACATAGAAAACTTTTGTGATTTTTCCTCTAGAATTCAGAGGGATTTCTAGGGATGCATATAGAAAAAACATCCTATGCAACATAAGAAAATATATAAAAATTTAAACTTTTTTTAAAAAGAAAAGTGAATGTCTTTTCAACTTGTTTTATCAAAAGCATCATATACAAACAGATGAAAGTATAGACTCTGCACAGCCGGAGTCATACAGGATAGCCAGTCTGGCTGTATTGTCTGGATACCCCATTGCCCCCTGAAGTGGTTTAGTAGGGTGCAGTTTGTAAATGTGCATTCACAGACCATGCCTGTAATTGCATGTACAAAGGATCAAAGGTCATGGTTTAAAAGCATACAAATTTTTTTATATATTTAAAAAACTTTATTTTTATAATTCCCTCAACCCCTCCTTTCTCCACCCATTCATCTCTGTGTACTTCCATTTTGAAAAAAAAAATTGTCCTCCTTACTTCTAGTATCTTTTATTTTGCTCTGTATTTCTCAATAAGTCCATGCCAACCTAATATAGCCATACAAGTAAACACCCATACATCTGGTTTAAAGATAATGCTATTTCTTCTTCACAACTGTGCAATGTTTCTAATGTTAGAGTCTAAAAGGATTACCTTTCAGTCAATCCCCATGTAGTCCTTCTAAGGGAAAATAAAAGCCCATTTTCACATCATGTTTTTTAAAATTTTATTTTTATTAATACATGCTTGCAGATATAATGATTACATTCATCACAGGGAGACGGTACATGTACATAGCATATTACAATTTTATGTCCTTTCCCCCTGCCATTCCCCTTTCCTCAAACTCTTGGTCCCCTTCCCAGTTACAAAAGATTTATCCTTGATATCTTAGAAATTAGGCCTCAGAATGAGGCTTAATTTGTGTTTCATATAGATTTTATGTTATTAGATACTAACTCTAGGCTTCCAACAGCTTGCAATCAAAGCAAAAAATAAACAAAAAACCCATAATGCCCATTTTAGTTTGAATTTAGAATTAGAGGTTAAAAAATTTCAGCGTTGGTTAGCCTAGATACCCATGTTGTTTATCTTCCCAGAGTCAAAGCTCAAATAATTTACAAGAATTCTTACTTCTGAACTTTATGCCCAGAGTTCCAAGGCAACCAAGGATAATTTTCAGTTGGGCCACTGCACATATAAAGATTAGTCAAAGATTTTATTAAACAGACCAAATCCCTTATGAAACACTTAAAATTTTTTTAAAGGAGTAACTATGGCAATACTGAGAAATGGAGATCAACTGCTCAAACTCAGACATTTTACAAAATGATAAAATACTTTGAGTTATTACATAACATCAGTGTTCTGCCCTTTGGAGTTACTTGATTGGCCTTGTATCAAAACATTGCTTATTAATGAAGTGAACTTCTGGAGATTTTTCTGATCAATCCATGCAGATATTTGGATATTAGTTACAGATTTTACCAGTGGAAGATACACTCTGAAAGTGACCCACAAATTCAAGGCTGATGCTTAATCCAGTTTGATAATACAGAATTTTAAAATATTCTATCCCTTGAGTAAAGTCACCAAGGATTAGGGTTGAGCAAGTAGAGAAAGTGAGAGTGATAATAAAAGACTGCAGGCTCTGGGGTCAGGAAAACATGTTTTAGTCTCAGCTTTGTGATGCATTATTTGTGACTCTTTGGGCAGGCAGTTTAACTGCCATAAGTCGTATTTTTCACCTGTCTGTTCTCTAAGGAAACATACCTCACATTTAGCAGCAGCGACATGTAATACACGCATACAAAGCTAGCTACACTACACAGACTCAGTTGTAGCCAGATCCAATGTGTAACTCACCATTTTTGGCCCATTTTTTTGGGTGGGGGGAGTGTTGAGGATGAAGGAGAATTGTCATAGGTCACATGTAAAACATATAATATAGTTAATATATATAAATAACAAACTTCCTTTTAGAAAATGTTTTTATTATAACATAAAATAGGGAGTAAGAAAGGTGGGCTGCAGTTTGGATATGGCTGGTGTGCGGTGCCCTAATTCACATAGGACCTTCAGGTTCAGATACACTTACCCCTATTAATATGGTTTGGCTCTTCTTGCTTTGATGATACTAGTTTTGAGAACACACTGTGTACTCATCATGATGTTGTATTTGACAACACTGAATCTGCCCCAGTAGATTTACTCTGTAGGTGCAAAAACCAGTTACTGAAACACATGAGAAGCCCAGATAAAAGAGTACATACTGAGTATTTAAAATCATAAAACTCAATATGATACAGTATTCAGGACTGAATCTCAGAACAGAAAAAAGGACATTAGTGGAAACATTGGGGAAACTTATATAGTTCGTGGTTTAGTAAGAGTACGGTTGATTTCTTACTTTTGAAAAATATATGTAATTACAAACTTTAACATTAGGGGACATTAGATGAGACATCTGTATGAACTCTGTATAATCTCTGAAATTTTTCTGTAAATCTATAATTAATCCCAAATAGTGTGAAAAATCATATAATATTATTCAGTGTGAGTTACTTTTCTTCCCAACCACACACCTCCTGATCCCTACTATTTCATACCACCTAATTTCCAAACCAGTCCTACATTTCTTTGCCTGATGGTTTTCTTTGCTCTACTCAGCACTAGAGCCCAGGAGTTAATGACTGATGGGAGTTGTTGGGTGAATAAAGATTCTAACTTTTTAGACATTGGATGAGAGGACTCTGAGAAGTGTGCTTTGCCTAACTCCGAGTCTCTTCAAAAAGATTATCAACTTCTCTACATCCTAATGTCAGTAGCTTGTTTACTCACACACCCTCTTTTGACCCCTTTCCTTCCTCCTTTCACTTTTCCAAACAACTCCTCTTACTTGAATTCTTGTCTAATGGTCTCTTTCCGTTCCAGAGGAAATCTAAACCAAGTCATTACTCCCATCACCACTTCTGCGTATTGGTAGTGAAGTGACTACTGAATGTGACAACTCAAAGTTATTACCAGCAGATTTTATAAGCATCCTGGATTATTTTTGACCCTTGAAAAAATCTTTCACTTCATTAGAGAGAAAATCCTCATCAAACTGCAAATACATTGGGAATCGAAATATGAAAGCCACAAATTTTTGACACATGCAAGGAAAATAAATGTTTGGAAAATGCAAATAAGACTCCCCATTGAGGACTAAAATACATTCATTTAACTAAAATTTACTGAGCATTTTCTAGAGCAATGATGGTGAACTTTTTAGAGATTTCAATGATAACAAACAGCCCACTGTGGTATGCATGCCGTAGGTTCGCCGCTATCATTCTAGTGAAGCAGACAGAAACTGACTCCAGTTTTGTCATAGAATTGGACAAAAAACACCCCACAAAACAAATTAATAAACATACAATGTTAGTGATAAATACTGTTCAGAAAATAAAACAGGATCACGTAAGAGTATTACTTAGTTGTGAGTTTTCTCTAGTGAGGAGTCAGAGAAGCACTTTCAGGGCAGCGGACCCTTGACCTAGGCCTATACAACAAGACAACAAAGTCAGTCTTGTAACAGTCTGTATTTACTGATGCTACTTTGTTGAAATCTTTGTTCCATCAAAATTTGCCTACATGTTGTAAATAAATATAAATCTAAGCCTGAAAAGCAGGTAGTTTTCTCATACAGTATACCCATGTGTTTGGTTAAAAATAGGGAGCTTCTTTGTTGGTGATGCCTCCTAAGGTATTTACACTTACCGAAGAAAATACAGAATAACTTTGAATTTGCTTTAAAATATGCAAGGGCAGAGTGGAAAGATGAAACAAGATTAGCAAAATACTGATAACCGTTGAAGCAGAGTAATAGGTACTTGGGAACACAAAATATTCTTCTTTTTTTTTAATTTTGCAAGTGCCTAAAATTTCCTGTAATCAAAAGTTTTAAACTCAATAGATATCTGGGAGATTCAATAAATTTCCAGGATTATAGCAATTTTACCTCATCAAATTTTCATCAGCAGATTAAGAGGTTAAGCAGGATGGTAGCCAATGGAGTCATGAAGCTCTAAGGAGACACTCACTGCTAAAATGAGCACAGGAGATTACTAAATGTCCTTTCAAGAGAACACTGGTAATTGTGAGGATTAGATAATTCTATAGGATTCTGAGTTTTTGTCCTTGAAGATGCTATTTTCCAGTTATGAGGAGTCAGAAATTAACTTACAGAAAACAATTTTTCCCATATAAATTCAAATCAGTTGCATCCAGTGTAATAGATTTGATTTTTCAGTGCATTTTAATATTCTTTTACTGTACATGCATTTGTGGCTCTTTTTTCTCTTTTGAAATAGTTGTAAAACCTTTTCAGATCCCATTAACTAACATCTGTTCACTGTACATCTGTAATACAGCCCTAAATTTACCTACCTTTAAAGAGAATTATCCTTTAACAAAGAGACAACTTTATTTATTTATTTTTTTAACAAAGAGACAATTTTAAAGTGCTCATATAATGGTAAATCATGAACCTATGTCCATGTCTGCATATTTCTTCAAAGTCAATGATTAAAACACTGTTAGTCTTCTCTGTTTGACTTCCTGTAGGTTTTCAATCTTACAGCAGAACACCTTTAGCCAGAAAGCTCTTTCACAACAACACCCCACTGGTGAAGTTGCGATTAACCCTTAATTTGCCAAAAGAATCACCTTGCTAGAAACAGAAACACTGGAAACATCACTAGAAATAGAAATCTGAGAAACACATCGGGGATGATATCTAAGATTGATGTTAAAATTCAAGTTTCATAAGCCTCCAATAACTATGCGTATATATTAGCCTGCATTTTTGTTACAATGGCAATAGTTTTGGTGTGACAGAGAAGTCTCACACACAAAAAAAAATATGTGTGACCAGCAGTAATTTTGTTTCAATACTTCAAACAAAATTATCACTTCTGGAATTCATTGATGCCCTAATTTGTTTTATAGCAGCATGATGGAGAGAAAAGAAAAACACAGTAATTGGTGTCTAGTGGGCGTTTTATAGTAAAGGCCCTAAATTTCACTCTCAGACCATTTCAAAAAGGTGCTCACTGCAGAATATTCTCTCTGAGCAGTGCTCAGCATGTGCAGGCACTATTTCAATTCAAACTATAAAATTCTTCTAATGAATCACTACCCCCACTTTTTAGATAAATTGGAGAGAATTTCATTAACTTGCTGAAATGTGAAAAGATAGTAAATAAAAACAGGTAAAGCTGAATTCTAATCCAGTTGGTTAAGCCAAATTTGTGTAATTCCGAAGTCTACTTATTGTCCTTTCTCGAATACTAACCTATTTATGATCTCACAGGGTTTCACATGGCAACTCAGATTTGCCAATCCTAACTTACAGCAAATCTGTGCACGTTCCCAATGTGGGGGACTGCTGATCAAATATCAGGTTTATTAATCCACCCACTGGGATAATTACCACAGCTTTCACTCTTTCATACAATGACAGAGATAGACAATATGTTTGCTGTGATTTGAGTGTGGCCCCCAAGGGTTTATGTGTTGAAATTTAACCCTATTTTGAGGTAATAAAAGAGTGGCTATTTGACTCAAATAGAGCCGTTAGTTGCTGCTAGGATAGATAGGGTCATTCACATAGAGTCTCCATGAATGATTATTCCTGATTTTATAGGAAGAGAAAGAGAAGAGACACACATACATATTTAACAGCCTCTTGCTATATGACACTCTGTGCTGCCTATGGACCCTGACAGCACAATGGAAATTATCATGTATGACCTGCTGCCTGTAGACCAGGATTGTTAGCTAAACCTATTTTCTTTTTTATTTACCCTATCAGTGATGTTATTTGCAATAGATGACAAACTTAAAAATGCTACTTGACTCTTAAATACTTAGTTATTTTTTCATTAGTAAGACAAAATACCTGACACCCAAAGTTAAAGGAGGGAAGGTTTATTTTAATTCACAGTTTGTAAGGGTTCAGTCCATAGTCCGCTGGCTCCAAGGCAGAATGGTGTGACAGAAGGGCCTCACAGAGGAAAAGTAGTTCATGGTATGCCAGGCAGATGGCAGCAAGCCTGCCTTCCATCTTTCCCTTTATTTTTCCACTGGGGCTGCAAGGATATTGGTTGGTGCCACCCCCACCCAGGATGGGTCTTTCCATTATGTACTCTCAGAACTATGCTGAACCAATCAGTGGACTAAATTAATTATCATACACACACTCTTAATTTATATTCACACACCCTAGATATAGCTACCTCCAAAAAAACCTCACCTATGAGTGCAAGAGGCTTTGAGGGGACCTCTAGATACAAGCCATATGCACCACATTAATAGGAGCTAATATGATATTGTAAGAAAGAGTTATTGAAAGAAAGTTAGAACTGAGTTACCAATCTCTCTACCAGTCCTAGAAGGAGGTCTTGTCACTTCTCAAGGACTCTCATTGTCTCACCTTTAAATAAAGCAAGGATGTTGAACTTAAAAGTTTCAATAGAGGTCTAAATGGCATTTAGGGAAGCAAAGTTCTTTCTTCTATAGGACTGCTCCTGGCATTGTACGCACTGACTCTGGACATTGAACGCTTATAACGTTTTCCAGTTCTTACAACTTCCAAATGCTCCTACGCGCTACCTAGCATAGAGATAGCGCTTTGGCTGAGAATCTCTAGTAGAGATGATCTGAAGTTCTGCAAAGCCTTGTGGTTCTGTGGGTCAACTCTCAGTAACAGCATGTGGCACAGAAGTGGGAGAGGAGCAGGGAATCTCAGGCTAATTCTTCCATTGTAAGACCAATGCAAGAGCACATTCTTAAAAGGAAGTCACATTGGTGACATCTTTAATAGTCTTTTCAAAATACTGCTAAAGAAAGGAGTTTTAAAGTTGAATTTATACAATATTCAGAAAGTATAAACATGCAGAAATACCCTGCAGCAGTCGCTACCCACTAGCAAGCACTATGCTCAGGATGGCTTCCCCAGAAAATTTCCAAATGTTTCAAAAGGTAGAAACAGGATTCACTTTTGGAAGCTGGTAATCGAATCTTGATACCATCATCAATCTAAGGAACCAATATCAAATTTACATTATAAGTTTATCTCCCACTTACTTTCTGATCCTATCAGCAATCTTCTACCTCTAAACTTTCCACGTTTATTGTCAACAATTCAATTTCTCAGTATATTTTATTACATACTAAATCCAGTTATAAAATATTTATTGATTATCTATGATCAGAAAAACATTGTTTTGTTAATATCCCTAAGGGAAATAAGATGTTACATTGGGAATATTAAAGAAGTTATTTTTAATTTTTACTTTTTTTTTTAATCTTTCTGACTTACTAAGCATAGACATGGTATTTTTCTTCATTCATCATCATCTTGCCCAAACATTCTGGTATATTCTTTTATTCCTAAGGGGATAACCCATAGAAGAGGCTTTATCTTCAAAATTTTTTTATAGTTTACAATTCACATATTTTGTCAGATTATTCTTCACTTTGCTTTACCAAACTGAGGGCTTATGGAATAACAATCACTCATTTTGCCACATTTAGAGAAGCAACCGATAAAGTCAGTTGGGATCCTTTGCCATGATACTGACCAAAAACATAAGCTACTTTCTGACAAATGGCAAGCAAAATAGAAGTTCATATTTCCCACTAGCCCCCATCAAAGTCCAGAAAATGGCTGGGGATGTGGCTCAGTAATAGAGTGCCTGCCAACGTGCATGAGGCCCTGTATTCAATCACAGAACCACAAAAAAAAAAAAAACACAAAATAAAACAAAGTCCAGATGAGCGTACTGTATCACAAAATGCTTTTAACCTTCTCTTTCAACAACCATAAGGAAAGAACCACTTTTAACTTTGTTCTGCAATGATCATGTCCCATTTTTCTTATTATGGTAACTCAAAGGGGAAAATGGATATATTTCTTAGTATAATAAGTACATTTGAAAAACAAGAAGAGAATAAAATTTTTTGTTTGGATCAATGATTTTATTATATGTCTACTCTATACTAATGGGAGAGAAAGGATGGCTGGTTTATGATATTTTAAATTAATTAAATTTTAGTTTTTTTCTAAACTTGTCTGGAAAAATGTAAAGAGTTGTTGTTGCAAATGTATTGAAAAGAAGATCACCTAACATAGAAACATTAATAAAAGGAAAAAGTTCAATTTGTAACATCTTCTCGTATCCCAGAGCTGAATGAGGCTTCCTCGGGGGATTCTCTATTACCTGCTTGGATTCCCATGAAGAAAGCTTCTTCCTTGAATTCCAAGTTGAAGTCCAAACAGACAGGGAGAGGCTCACAATCTAAAGAAATAGAATTCTTTGGGATTATTACATTAGTCTAATGAAAACTAGCTGACATCTAGTCGATATCAAAGAAGATAGTCCTCATCAATGCAGTAAACACATCTGGAAGTTTTAAGAACCCCGTGGAAGAAATTATCCACTGATTTTGGAATGGAGTACTTGAAAGTAAGTTTAGATAATTAAATTCCCACAGCCCAGCACTTTCTGACAAAATCACTCCCTTTTTGAATTTTAAGTAAAATTATTCTGATCTGAGGCTCCACTCACTGATATTTAAAGGTAGTGGGGAAGCACTACAGAAAGAAGTCAAGACTATCAAATAAGAACTCTTTTATCCATCATCTTTTTTCTAAGTATGTGATACTCACCATAGAATTTTCTTTTGCTTAAAACAAAACAACAACAAAAGAAAACCACTTCAGAAAGATTTCCTATATTAAATGATGAGTTGTATTGTTTTAGAATGGAAGCAGAATGACAGTTGTGAAAATATGCACTAATATTTTAACCTGTTTTATCTAAGTGTTAAAAAATTAATGACAAAGGAATAAAGCAACCAGACATATTTCTTGATAATTATGTTCAAAATCATTGCATATCATTAAATAAGTGATGTAAATTAAAGTTCAACTGTCCAAAGCATTCAACATCAGTTCAGCTAATGCTTTTACCATATCTGCAGTTTACAGCATTCAGTAATGAATCAGAAAATATTAAAAAATTAAAATTTAGTTAATGTTTATCAGGTACTTAGAGTCTAGCAAAAAAGATAGATATAAAGCAGACCATGAAACTAAAAACTCATCAGTTGAGTAAGTGTTAACAGAGAGATTCAAGAACAATGTTAAAGGAGCTGACTGAAAGAGAAATTTGAAAATTAAATGTATTCAAACTGTAACCTTAAAGAAATTTAAGTAATAGTCTTGTTTATCATTCCTTTTTCATTTGTGTTTTTTAATATGAAAGAAATACGAAGCTCAGAAAGTTTAGTTTGCCAAAGTTAAAAATAATGCCAAACTAACTTAGATAGTCTCTGTATCAAAGTAGAAAATAATTTGCAGTTGCATGACTTAGCACTTAGCAATGAAATGCTGTAATTTGGGAGGTGGATGTAAAGGACAGAATGGCCATACAAATTTTGAACTTTAAGAAATAATTTTTTTTTTATCAGTACCGGGGATAGAACTCACGAGTGCTTGCAAGGCAGGCGCTCATGCCACTGAGCTAAATCCCCAGTCCAGAAATACATATTTTCTTATCATGTCTTCCTTTCTTTATATGAGAACAGAAAAAAAAGAAACAAATGTATATGATTGGAAACCACAATGAAGAATCTCATTGCAAACATACACATTCATACCTAAAAGCACAATATTATCATTCTCAAACCAATGGTCTCCCCACAAAGTAGGGACGTCACTGGAGTCAGTTGATATGTAACAGATAGTTTCTCTCTTTTTTATTTTCTGCCTCTCTCCATAAAAACACAGTGATTTCACATACTGACTTGTTAAATAAAGGAACACTGTCACCATCATCCACTACAAACTTTTCTTGCAGGAAGATGTTCTTCTAATAGATTCTCAGTAGATGACATAGGGAGCTCATAATTTAGTTAGGATACCCAAGCCAGATTCACACCAGATAAATCAATCACACAATGTAGGTGTCTAATCCCATTACAGATCAGAGATGGTACAAAGCTTGTGTGGAAATGCTTTCACCCCTGAAAGACAGGTATTATCATGCTTCAGCCCCGAAAGACAGGTATTACCATTTTCACAGAAACAAAACTAAGTCTCTTCTGAGCTATTCTACATGTTGGTGGAAAAGCTGAAATCAATGAATCCCAAAATGCTATCCTTTGAGCTACACACTCTGAGTATTAAGCCAGCTTGGCTGCTTTTGTGCAATACAACATGGATTTGGTAAATTTGGAGTAACAGAGGAACTGATCAATTCCTGTCCAGATACAAAACAAGTCACGAAAGCCTCAATTCATACTGATGCCGTGATATAGCTTCTTAGAAGAAAGTGAGCAGTTTCAATTTCCCCGTGACATTAGCAGTTATTTATCTCCTGAAAAAGAGCAGGTCATTCATTTAGTCACGTCCCATGTGCACACCTCAGGTCCCAGTTCCCTAAGGAAGCATTTCTGTCTGATGTATTTTCACCTCACTTGGGACCAGATGGCACGCTTTCTGGGGCTTAGGCAGAACGACCTTCAATAAATGCTTGATTGCTAGTACTGATTCATGTTCATGGAATCAAACGTAATGTGATTTGTGAAAAAATACATCATTGTCTCTACCTATCTATAAATGCAGTTTCAACTTGCTTATCTTCAGAACATTCTACATCCAGAACTATTTTGATTGGCAAACGTTGATAGGAAGAAATTCAAGAGTCATTTGCACGATTTATAGAATTTTATTTACCTGTCCATTATCATACCTTCCATAGATTTATATTAATTTCAGGCAAGAAACAATTATTATTAAGCTAAACTATTATTATGCATTGAGTATAGATGAATAATAATTTGAAAAACCCCAGGTTATTACTTGGCTCACAGGTTTGAAATTTTTCAATGGTGTAATGAGATGGCTAAAACACTTGTGAATATTAAAGACAAAGAAGGTCACCAGGGATTTAGCTCAGCTGCATAAGCACCTGCTTTGCAGGCATGTGGTCATGAGTTCAATCCCCAGTACCCTCCCCAAAATAAATAAAGAATGTCTGGAAGTAAGAATTCTAAATCTGTGTTTCAGACATCATTCAAGGTGGAGGAAAAGGGGGGACTCTATAGTGGGTAAAGAACTATAAGAACAGGCAAAAAATATTAAGAAACGAGGAACATATGCCTGCTTTCAAACAGTATGCTCAAGAGGAAGACATCAGATTTATTATGTGAACTCCCAGGAACTGAAGGGTAGGAAAATAGATGTAAAAAAATGTTAATTCAGTATAAGGCAGAACTTTCTAGAAATTAATCCCTATTAGACAAGACTGGGCAGGGATGAAGTGAGATTTGTCAAATAATTATTTCCAAGAAGAGATAGACTGGCCCATTTTCCTGCATATTGACGTAGAGGTTGATGTGATACACAGTTACTTTTTAAATAAGTTATCCTAAGCATCCACTTTATTGGACACATTATTTTTTTATATTTTTTCCAGAAATTTAAAAATCACTTTCCAAAAAGATATATATATATATATATTTTTTTTTTTTTTTCAGTACCGAGGATCAAACTCACGACCTTGCACTTGCCAGGCAGGTGCTTATGCCAGTGAGCTAAATCCCCAGCCCAAAAAGATATCTTATATTGTTTTATTTATACACTTGGCTGAGAGATTGACTCCAGTTTAATCAAACTTATATACTTACCAATTAAAGACCAAAAAGATGATTAGGTGATTTGAACACTGATATTACTTAAACTACTACCACAGATATTATAGATTATTGGGCTATGTTCTGCTACTGAGCTACAGCCCAGTTCATGTATTTAATAAAGGAGACAGAGAGAGAGAGAGAGAGAGAGAGAGAGAGAGAGAGAGAGAGAGAGAGAGAGAAAAGAAGGAAGAGAAGGAGAAGAAGGAGGAGGAGGAGAAGAAGAAAAAGGAGGAGGAGAAGAAGAAAAAGAAGGAGGAAAAGGAGGAGGAGGAGAAGGAGAAGAGGACACAGCAGCAGCACTGGATTACATGAACACACTATGAAGTAGAAGTTATTTTCATTATTTTCATTACTGACTGATAGCAAACAAGACTCTGTAATTTTGCAGTTTACCAGTGGAATGACCAAAGGATCTTAAACTTTAGGTTGTCAAATTAAAAAAATACAGCTCAGATCTACTTTATCTAAGCTGTACAATTGCTGTCCAACACTCAGATTTATCTTTACATTAACAATGCTTACCAGTAGATAGCCAAAAAGACTGGCCAAGTTGGACCAACTTCAAGACTTCTTTCTACACTGGGTACTTCATGTACTTGGCAGCAGTAGGCTGCAACTGTGGCTTCATTTATTACATTAAACTATAAACATCATGTCCTGGGTTAACAAGACACTCAACATGACAGTACCATACGTTACCAGGCACCATAAACATTTGTTAACGCAGGCACCAGAGATAGCATAGTGAAAGCCCGTACTGTTCATTTTAAAGTGGTTTATGATGTGCACACTGCTGTTTAAAAACTAATAATGAAAAACATAGCCCCAGACTCTGGCTAGAACAAATATTTGCAAGGTAAAGTTATGCTCACTTTGGGAAAAAAGTGAACTCATGTCATCACGTTGTCATTGAATTTATCAACTTTTATTTCACATCTTTGCCCCATTAAGTGTTGAGCTTTCTTTGGTACTTTTGGGGGACCAAAGTACCAAAGATAATAACTTAATGGTGATATATTTATTTCAAAAAAAGTCCTGAATGTTGACTCACCACCTTTCCTTAGACTATTGTGAAGCCAAAACATTTTAAGGTTGGAAGAAGATGAGAGCTGAGACAAGCTTTTTAAGATCCAAATGATGTTTTCTCCATGTGTGCAGGCTAAAACCCATCCTTCTAGCTAGCTCCAAAGGTCTATCTGAAAGCAAACTGCAAAGGACAGGAGGCCCCTTGACATCTAATCAGAGAACACTGACCTTTGCTTCTCTCAAAAGGAAAGAATACTGTGAACCTCAGAAAAAATAGATCCAGCAACCCTATTTGTTAAGTCGTTTCTATTCAACATTTTCATTTAAGGAAATGTTTCAACAGTTGTTATCTCCAAGGGAACCCAGAAAAAAGAGATTTCCAGAGTGATCTAGAAGGAAAATAGTCTAGAACACCAGTTGCTGCCACATGTCATTTTGTGAGAAAAAGTGCACGACTTCTCAAGCACACTTCAAGGAGTTTAAAGGTTGAAGACCCCTAAGACTACCTATATACTAGATATGGTCAGTGGCACCTTGGGAATCTCAGAGTCACAGCTCCAACCTGCCCTTGTCTCTGAGGTTCAGTATTACATAGGCACACCTACTAGAACTCAATGTTGTGCCATTAAGTTCTGAGAATTCCAGAAACCCCACTTCCAGTCTCCTGTCCTGTACCCTCTGGGAGCATCCCGCCCCTCCAAGGCAACCCGCTGAATTATGCCTGTGGTACTTAATCCAATGCAGGAACTCCTGTGACTTTGCAACCCTGTGGCCTCCCATTACCTTGCCTGTCCCTTCCAAGATCTTCTGACCTTACAAATAAGCAGGCAGCAATTCTGTGGTCTCCTCCTCCCGCACCATGCACACCCTGCTGGCTCAGGCGCCAGCACACCTCCCAGGTGCTCACACTCAATGGTGTGTGTGTGTGTGTCCGTGTGGCACACGCAGGCACACCCATTGAGCACGCACACCCACACCCGGCACCAGACCACTAAGCCTCACAGCCCAGTCTCAGCAGATGTTCCCCTGGGTTTGGCATAAAGCTCTTCCCAGGAAACAGCCTTCCCCCACAACCCCCTCAATGGATGACTCTGGCCCGCACTTCCACAAGCAGCCTGCGGGCTTACTCTAGATCTGCAGCTATCCCCACTCACCCGCAGCCTCCAAGCTTTGGTGGTTTTGTCAAAACTTTCAAGTCTGGTTGATTGCAGAACCACGTGTGTGTCCAGGGCTGAGAGAGTTTAGCTTGCCGCAATTTCCACCCGCCTCAGTTCATTGGAGTCTCTACTAACCTCAGCTCCGCCAGGCCAGCGGCCAGCTGCAGCCCGCACAAACATGCAACAGGCCGCGCGCACGGTGTGAGCTCGGTGCAAGGGCTCAGCGCCCGGCCTCCCCAGTCCCTCTGGGCACGCTGCTCCAGCCCTCTCCCAGCGCTGAAGCAGCAGCTGCAGCAATTCCTGCCCCAGCCCGGCAGGCTGTTGATGTCAAACAGAAACATACTCGCAAAACTTGTACGACTTTAGCACAACTGTCTTGGGAGGAAACCCCTCCTCGCACCGCACACAGAGGGAGGAGCAGACGCCTGAGTGTAGATGGTTCTCTGATCGCCGCCCCTCGCCCCCAAGTCCCTTCTGCTCCCATCAACTTACACACACATACACACACACACACACACACACACACACACACGTCCACAGCACTGATCGGGTTACAACAAACCATCAGCACAAAACAACAATTGGAGAAGGGACCACATCCCACCCTCAAGTTACCCAGAAAAAAAAAAACATCTGTGTAACTCCATAATGCAGACCCCCCCCATCCCCATTTTCATAAGCAACTGGCACCACAGGACTCACTTTCAAGCTCTTTGGCATAAACGGGAGAAAATAAGAGCCCGACTCGCGGAGCCCCCTCCAGCACCGTACCTCCAGCCTTCGCCTTCCAAGACCGCGGAAGTTCGCGTCCGCGCGGGGCCGATGGCGCGGGGGCTCCGGCACGAGGGGCCCCGGCCCGGGGTCCCCGCCGCCCGGGCTCAGGAGCAGTCTCCGCCGCCGCCGCCGCCGCCGCCGCTCCCTAGACCGCCTCCTCTCCCCATGGCTGCGCCCGGCTTGGCAGCGCGCGGGCTGTCAGGTTCGGGAGGAGGCGGGGGGCGGGGACCCGGACAGGCGGGGGGCGGAGGGAGCGGGCTGTGGGAACGGCGGCCGCAGGTCCCCGTTCACCGAGGTTCACCTCGGGCCGGGCCCGCGGCTTCCCGGATCCCGGCTAAGGCAGCAGAGGGGAATTCAGGGCCGCCGCTCGCAGGAGAGGCCGAGCGCCGGCGGGGCCGCGCATTCCGGGCGGCTGCGGTGGAGCCTTCCCCGCCAGGAGCTGGGGTTGGTGCGTGTCACTCTCCTCTGGACTGCGCGGCTCCTCCTAGAGGAAAATATTGGTAGCTGCGGAGCACTTCCTCTCTGCTGTAGCTCGCAGAAAAGAAGGAAAGACCTAGAAGAATGTTAAGCCTGGTCAGATTTTCAAAGGGATGCTTACTGCAAAGTTCCCTGCCTGCAGGAATGGCAAGAAAACCGAAGAAAACCAAATAAAAGAGCTTGGAGGAGCCTTCCAAACATTACCTGCTCCCCTGCCTCTGATTTCCAAATTCCTCCTCACTGGGCTCAGTGAAAGGATATCAAAAATTAGGAAGAACCTTATATTAGAGGTTTAAAAACGGAAAGGGACTGGGTAACTTACTAAGGGCACGGGGCTTGTTGGCGGAGTCTAGAAGCCAGAGCAGAAGGCTTCAGGAAGAGTAGGCGCAGGTCTCAGCCTGAGGCTTGCTCTTGTGTGTGACCTAGGAAAGGGTTTTAACTGCTTGCACTGGACATAGTTCCTCTTCAAATATGGGCCCTGTCTACCTCTTTTTGCCATGGGAAAAGCAGAATGAGACAAGAAATTGTCAGTTGCTTCAGAAGGTCAAAGTTATGCATAACCTTGTCATTTTCGTGAAGCATCAGTATGCTTTTCTTTATAGAGCACAAAAGTCTGTCAAGTGCAAAGTCGTGAGTTCGATCCTGGGTACTGGAAAGAAAGAAAGAAAGAAAGAAAGAAAGAAAGAAAGAAAGAAAGAAAGAAAGAAAGAAAGAGTACAAAAGTCCAGTTCCAGACTATCTCAGATTTGAGGGAGCAGCTAGTCATGAGAGTTTTCCACTATTTACTTTTTACTGTCAGTTGTAACTTCACTTATCTATAAGCTTCTAGCAGCTTTAGCTTACTGGCTTTTTTCAAAACAATTTCCAGACATGCAGCCAAGTTTAGGCTGGGAAAAGAATGTTTAAGTAACAATTTAAAGCAACCAAGCTTCTTAGCCTTAAAATAAACGTTCCATGAAGCACTGAGTAGTACATGGGGTGAAGGAACAGAAAACTAAAGATGTGGGGTGGCCGATATCAAATAAAACACCTCTATTTTCACATGAACCAAGTTAAGTGGAAAACTCTTCCTAACTTCTTCCAGGGGTCTCCTGTTTGTGGCCTAACTCACCAACTTTCTAGGTGAAGACTTACAGACTGAATGAAGGAGGAAAGATCATGGAATGAGTGTGTTTCATCGCTGTTCCACCATGGAGCAGAGGTACAATGTTACTGACCTTGAGCTGACCTTTTTCTATCCTATCTAAGTGTAAGCAGGAATTTCTTTTCCTAAAATTCCAACAAATCCCATAATTTCCGGGGTTTTGTTCCTTGCTGGAGCAGAAGGAGTGCTCTGGGATATGGAGCTTTTTAAAAAGGAGTTGCTCACAGAAAGAAGCTTGGAAAAGGAAATGATGAAGGCATAGTTGGGCAAAGCTCCTGCTGGGTGGTCCGCGGATGCCAGGCTGGCTGGAAGGGCAGTGCTGGCAGGAGCAGAGACCAGGCAGCCCTGAGATGCTGACTCCACTCCTGTCTGAGATGATCTTCCAAGTTGGCATTCTCTTTCTACATATATCTGTGCTCTTCCCTTTCTCTTCCTTTTCCCTCCCCCTTTCAGAGTTCAGAAACCTCCGTCTAGACCTAGACTAAGGAAGTGTCAGACTCAAAAAAGATTTTCTAAATTCTGTTGTTTATTCTCTAAGATGACTTTAAGGCTAAGCTTCCAAACATTCTTTTTTCTCTGTGCTTAGCTGTAACCTGCATTCTGTAAGACATAAAAAATAATGACTACTCAGGGTCTGCACTCTGTTTAATTCAGAGAGAGGTCACTGTGGGCAGAAAGCGTAGGAAAAGATACACCAGTTAATATACACTGTTAAGGAACCAGGTACAAACTTTCATCATAAATGCAGAATAGCCTTTATTTTTAAAATCCATGAATAAAGTTCTTTCAATTTCATGTGTGGCAATGTATAGATCAATAGTAGTGTGCCCCTCTTTATATATTCAGAATTTCTGGGAAGTAGATCAGGTACTCAGTTGACTAATTTGTTAAAAGTTAAGGCATTTCATAGCACATTTATCTTCTTTAAAAGCAAAACTGCATTTACTCATATGACTTTCACTCTGCCTGGAATACCCTACCCTTTCCATTTAGAGAAATTATCTTTAACCTTCAAGTTCTAGCTCAGCTCTTCACTTCCTCTCTGAAGCTCTTCCTGATTCTTCCCAAAGATGGAAGTAGTTAATTTTCTCTGTATCAATATCCTTATAGGCTGTATGCTTTAGATCTGAAGGGTCCCTCAGATATCACTTTGGAAAGTAATTGGATCAGACAGGTGCTATAGCTGAGTTGCTGTTAAGAGATAAGACCAGGTTGAAAGAGGGACACTGGGGACTTCACCAAGAAGGACATATTCTTGTCCCTGGTACCTCTCTCTTTTTCTCTGTCTGTCTCTGGCTCTCTGTCTGTCTCTTCATTTCTCTCTCTCTCTCTCTCTCTGTTTCTGTGATTGTCTCTGTCTCTCTCTCTCATGGTTCCCACGCACCGAGTGCCTTTTCTTCTGCCATGCCTCTCTCCCCAGGCTACCATCAACTGAAACTGTCAAATTCTCCTTCTTTCAATTGTGAATGTTGAGCACTTAGTTCCAGCAAAAAGAATGCGTCTAAGACAGACTTGTATAGCTCCATCTATTAAATATTGCAATTTTTGTTGATATGCCTGTTTTCCTTGTTAAATATATGATTCATGGTAGAAAAAACAATACATTCTTAATATGTATGCCTGTGATATCCAGGTCAGTGCTCAGCTAATGGTAGAGTGCTAATAAATGTTTAATCAAATCAATTTCTTTAATTTATATCTCAACCCAGATCTCTTTTCAGAGCTCCAGGCAGCCATCTGGGTATCTACTTGAACATCCAGCATGTCTACATCTGAACTCTGCTCCTTTCTTCCCAAGCAGGTCCAGTCATAGCTGCTAACATCTCCATTTCAGTACACCGTAACTACTTCCTGCCAGCTACTCAGGCCTTTGACATCACCCCTGCCTCTTTTCTGTCTAGCACATACACTCCCACCTGACTGAGTCCTCTGTCCTCCACCTCATCCTCTGCCACCTTCACCTTCCTCTGTGGGCTCCAGACGCACAGGGTCCCCTTGCTGTTTCTCAACCCAGAACCTTTGTTCCAACTGTTACTTTTACCTTAAATACTCTTCCTCAGGTGTCCATTCATTTGCTCCCTTATTTCTTTTGAGTCGTTACTCACATATTACCTTGTCAATGAATTCTGTCTTGACCAACCTATTTTACCATATTGCAGGCTACTGTTCCCCACCATGGTATACATACCACTAGAGCCTGGCTAATATAAACCTAATTTTAGAGACAATGGAAACCATTATAGCAACTGAGATTATGTATATTAGAGTGAAGATATTTATGTCAGATTATTAGCTTCCCAACTAAGTAACTCCATAATATAAGCTCCCTAAATCCATCATTATTTAAGTATAGAATATTGCATTGGTCACTCTAGTACTATAAAGTGACTTTTTTCAATATAAAAGAAACCAAAACACTGAAAACAGCATTTTGTAGCTGCTTCATTTTATAGCATTTGAAAAGAACAGAGAGTCGCTTGTCATAATATCTAGGGTCCTTCATGGATCTCTGTGACCTTGGGTAAGCCACTTATTCCAGTGAATCGAATTTCTTGTACTATAAAGTAAGGAGTTTGCTGTGAAACATCATTTCAGCTGTATAATTATTGGATTGATTTTCTGTGATTAATTACTTGTGTCAAATGTGTTAGGCAATGGTACTTAGGTGGTCAAATATTCTAAATGTTTTTGTGAAGATTTTTAAAATAAAATTAGCAGTTTTTAATTTTAAAGGGGAAAAAACAATAAAAATGATAAAGAATTCAAAACAAGATGATAGGAGAGTAACAATGATTGATACATTGTGAACTGTTATTTTCAAAGTAGTTGCTCAGATTTTCTATCCCTTTCACAATACCAATTGTACATTTTGGATGTACAATTAAGTTCTTTCCAAATTTTAGCTATTACAAATCATGTTGCTATAGACATGGGTGCACATATATCACTATAGTGTGATGATTTTAATTCTTCTGAGAAAATACCCAGGAGGCGAATAGCTAGGTTACATGGGAATTCTAATCACAGATTTATGAGGAATCTCCACACTGATTTCCACAGCAGTTGTACAAGTCTACCTACCCACCAAGAGTGGAGAAAAGTTCCTTTTCCCCATAACCACATAGGCATTTGTCATTGGTTGATTTCTTGATGATAGCCATTCTTTCTGGAGTGAGATGGAATTTCAGTGTTGTTTTAATTTGCATTTCTCAAATGAACAATGATTTATTTGCTGTTTGTATTTCTTCATCTGAGAAGGGTATATTGATTTCAGATGCTGATTTTTGGATTGGGTGTTTGAATTTAGGGCTGTCTGATGTTTTTGAATTCTTTATATGTTCTAGAAAGAAGTCCTTTATCTGAGGTATGGAGTTAGCTAAAACTTTTTCCCACTCTGTGGATTTTCTTTTCACTCTTTTGGTGATTTCTTTTGATATATAAAAGCTTTTTAATAAGATGAGATCCAAGATTTATGTTAATGTACAAATTTTTTTTTTTTTAGGAAGATGAGATCCCAGTTTTTGATTCTTTGAAGTACTTCTTGTGGTTTGGTTTTTGTTCATGAATTCTCTGTTTACCTGTATGTCTTCAAGATTTCTACCTACTTTCTCTTCCAGTAGATTTAGCATTTATGTTTTAATATTTATATATTTGATCCAGTTTGACTTTAGTGCAGTGCATGGTGAGAAACATGGTAATAGTTTTAGTCCTCTGCATGTGGAAAGCCAGTTTTTCCAACACCATTTACTAAAGGGGCTACTTTCTTCCAGTGAACATGTTTGACCCTTTGTCAAAGGTAAGATGATTGAGTGAGTTTGTAGCTGTGTCTACATCTTCTAATCTGTTCTGATGATCCTCAGGTATGTTTTGTTTTTTTTTCTGTTTGTTTTGTTTTTTGCCAGTACCATGCTGATTTTATCACAGTAGCTTTTTACTATAATTTCCATTCAGGGATTATGATTCCTCCTGCCTTACTTTTGTTGCCCAGGATTGCCTTTGATTTTCTAGGTCTCTTCTATTTTCACATGAATTTTAGAAATGTTTTCTCTAGATCTGTGAGGTATGCTAATGATATTTTGATCAAGATTGCATTAAATTTGTTTAACAGTTTTGGAAGTATGGCCACTTTCACAATGTTGACTCCTCTTATCCATGAGCAAGGGATATCTTTCCATTTTCTGATATCTTTTCAATCTCTTTTTTTCAGAGTGCTTTAATTGTCAATGTTTAGAGATTTATTTTCCTTTGTAACCTTGATTCCTACATATTTCTTTTATTTTTAGATGTACTGTGAAAGGTTATTTAATAATTTTTCTCTATGAGTTTGTTGATTTTTGAGTGTTGACTTTGTATCCAGCTATACTACTGAATTTGGTTATTAATTCTAGAAGTCTTTTGGTGGAATTTTCGGGGTCTTCTATGTAGAGTATCATGTCATCTGCAAATAATAAAAAATCAACTTATAAAAAAATCAACTTATTCTTTTCCTATCCTTATTCTTTTTATTTCTCTCTCTTGTCTAATTGCTCTGGCTAATGTTTCTAGAACTATATTGAATGTGAGTTGTGATAGTGGACATCTTTGTCTTGTTTCTGATTTTAGAGTGAAAACTTTCAATTTTTGTCCACTAAGTATGATGTTGGCTGTTACTCTGCCACAGATGTCTTTGATTAGATTGAGGGAGGGACCATCTATTCTGATTTTCTGTAGAGTTTTTATCATGGATTAGTGTTGGGTGTAGGGCTGTGGTAAAATTATTACCCCAGAGCTTCCCAGTATTGGTATAGAAGGGAGAACAACTGATTATGACATATATGACATCCTAGCTAAAGAGGTAAAATCAGCACTAACAATAGCAATCACAATTTAGAAACAAAAAATTGTTGAAACTATTGATTTTGCATGTAAGACAATAGGAACAAAATCTGTAGTTATATATAAATTAGGCATTTGTATGTAAAGTGTTTACTCTTGGTAGAGCGGTTTTGCCTTCTTATGGGGAAAAGTACTAAAGATGGTGTATAAAACAAAGATAAATAGCAAGGAAGTAGAAGCAAGACAGGCACACAAAAATGAGTGTGCAAGGCTTGGAAAACTAGAGAAGGGGACTGAAAAAAAGAATAGAGGAGTATCTGAGGGGTTACCTGAACTTGGCCTCTGAGTTTGGGGGATGTGATTAGTTTTCTGTGGTTGGTTTCTCCCAAGAGCAAACAAGGAAAAAAAAGAAAAGAAAAAGAAAGAAAAGACGAAAACAAGAGAGAAAAGTACTAGTTACTGAGTCCTGGGCTTTTCCTAAACTGGTTGCCAGTTCCACAGAGGTTTCAGTCATCTGTTGACTCATATTGTTATTGTTACTTTGGATTTTTCACACCACTAGTCTCATCTGTCCATCCTGTGCACCTTAGTTGGGAACCTACCATGTAATTGATGTTCCTTCTGGTCTCTGTGCCTTCCCAAGCTGTTCAGCAGTGGCAGTAGTGAGGGGAGGGATTGTCTTCCTCTGCCATGGCTCACCTGGGTTCCTATAGTGGTCAAGAAGTGATGAGAGGGGTATCTCTCCTCCTAAAGTTAGTATTTAAAACTGTGGACTTTGAGTAGAGCAGATTACCCTACAGAATGTGAATGGGTTCATCAAATCCCTTCTATTAAATTGAAAAAGAAAAGGACTGACTTCTCCAAGGAGAAAATCCTGTCAGTGGATCAACTTTGGATTCAAATTGCAACAACTTTCCTGAGTCTGCAGCCAGACAGTCTACTCTGTAGATTTTAGAGTTTCCATCTGTTATAATTTAATTAGCCAATTTCTTAAAATAATTATCTGTCTCTCTATATGATATATATGTACAATGTATGTCATGTGTGTATTACTCAGGTATATACACTTATGTATCTATTCATGATTAACATAATATTTATTATTAAATTTAATAAGATATTAAAACTGAAATATACAAGTTGATTGTCTGTAGCAGTAAAGATGTCCTCTCGGATGAACATATCCTTTGTAATGGCTAAGTTTTGAGCAGCATTGCTAGAGCCCTAATCTGTGCAGAATTCAAAAATGTTTTCATCCACAAAAAATTCCCTAGACTTAAACATGTTTTAGCTATTCCTTCTTAATGATTTGGGGCCATAATCTGTTGTTTTGGAAGTTTTATAAAACCCAAGACAAATGGGCTGGGAAGAAATTGAGGAAAGCACCCCATTGATTGGTGGGGCCCAGGCAGGGCCTTCTAGAGGTTTTTCTGGAAAAGTAGGCCTTCCACATCGGTTTTGAATTTACTTTAATTGGCCTAATGATATTATCTACACTTTGGACAGATTATTGGAGGTTTTGTTGAAGGGACATATAGTGGCTCTGTCGCCACTCCCACAGGTGCAGCAATAAAATTTATGGCAAAATGTCCCTTTCCCCTCCCAACAAAAACAAGTAGCTTTGTTTTTTTCCCTTCCTTTAGGCTATGAACTGATGATCTGAGTGATTACAATTTGTCTCAGACTACTGAGGATTCAAAATTTAGTAACCAAGTAGATATGTTGAAAACTCTCCATGTACTCCCCTGCCCTTCTGGCTTCTCCTAGCCCAATTGCAAGTGAGACAGAGAAAACTGCTCTGCTTCCTGAGAGGCAGAAGTTTTAATCTGTGATATAGCAAAATTTCTCTGAGTTGAAAAGGTGGAGGTAGTTGCTTGTGGTTCAATTAAAAATATCAGGTGTTGTAAAATAGAACTTGCAGCAAAGCTCTCCTCTTGGGGAAGAGTTATCTCCATCTTTCCTTTCTTATCTAATTGAGCAAGGTTACAAAGCTTACTAACCTTTATCAGAATTTTGTTACTGTGCCGTCTCTTCCTTGCTTGAAATTTGATTTTAAAATATTGCTCTGAGCTGATTTCCTTGTAGCCTTCCCAACAAGCCCACAATCATCAAGGCACTTCGTAATCAAAATCCACAAAAGAAAAGTAAATGCAGTAATCAGGCATACAACAAAAAGTTCCATATACATTTGTGATTCTTTAAAAGTTGTTTGTTCCATAATTACACCATTAATGAAATCAATATACCTCCTTCCCTCAAGGAAGGAGTTTCTCACAGACCCATTTAAAACTTTCCCTAGAGAATAAGGAAGTTTCAATGCCCCAGTCTTTACACCTGATGCAGCCACTATCAATGCACTCCAGTGATGATTATTGACAAGTTGTGCTCAAATAAGAAGTGCTCCCTCGCCCTCAATCTCTTATCTTGTCCATGTTCAGGTACAATATGCTGTGACTCAGAGGTTTTTGAGGTTCTTGAGTTGAAGAGCCATGAAAGGATGAGAAAATAAGGAAGAGACAAGACTGGGTCAGGTGGAGCCCTTACTCTCCTGATGGGAGGAAAGGAACTGGCTCCTCACTGCAGGGGTGTTTATTTATACCTTTTAGCAACTTAATATCATACTGTTGTCCTAGCAATGCACTGTTCAGATTTTTCTTGGGGTTAGGTGTTCTCTGGGCTGAAGCAGCTTCTTCATGTGGCTTGTCCCAGACACTCTTTGTTCTTGGAATGGTCATGCTCCAACCTTGCATGAGGAGTCAATTTCCAGGTTCCATGGCTCCCAACATTTCCCCTTTACGCTTTTTTTGCTTTTTCTGTCTTCTGACACCA
This sequence comes from Hydrochoerus hydrochaeris, assembly GCA_004027455.1. NCBI lineage: Eukaryota > Metazoa > Chordata > Mammalia > Rodentia > Hydrochaeridae > Hydrochoerus > Hydrochoerus hydrochaeris. Next base: position 75,841 of record PVLA01002795.1, read on the forward strand.
TGAACTGTTGCTCCTTTGCCATATCATCCTGCTTTGGAGTCAGCTGATTATAAAACTCCACAAACTGTGAGCTAAATAAAACTTTCCCTCTTTAACTTTGCATGTTGAGTATATTGTCCCAGCAATGAGAGAAAAGTAACTAAAACAAGTTTTTCATAAAATAATTTAAGAACCAAATAAAATGTTTCTACTATTATACTTTTGGATTTAAATTTCAATTTAATTAAGTGTACTTTAAAAACTTAACATTTTTCTGAGATTATATATTGCAAACGCAATCACATAAATTATGTCATTTCCCCCCTCCCAAAATAGTCTTATGAAGGAAGTTTAAATATTGTCTCTTTATCAGTGAAAAAACTCATTCAGAGATCTAAAGCAACTGGACCAGGTCACATAAGGAGATTGACAAAGGAGTGAGTGCACTCTAAAGTTTTTCTTTGGACTCCTCCAACAGCCTCCACAGAGCCACACTGATTTACCATGTCTGTCTCATTTTAAACCATCAGGCTGCCACCTGCTATCTGTAGCACAAACTTTAAAATTGTCCTCTAAATTTCTAGGAATCAAATGGTGGTGGTTGGAGATTAAGAGGAAGATGAGTGGCACCTGTTCCATGTTTTAGTACCTGGATTATTAGTCAGCTTTCCTGTGGCTGGGACAGAATACCTGGCATCTATAATTTAAAGGAGAGGAGGTTTAATCTGATCACAATTTCAGAGGTTTACTACATGGTCACCTGGCTTCTAGGAAAAAGTATGCTAGCAGAAGGCCTTGATGAAGCAAAGCTGCTCAATTCAAGGCAATCAGGAAGCAAAGCACAGGAGAAGAGAGCCTGTGAAAGAGAAAGCCTCCAAATTGCACCCCCAAATGCCCACATCTAATGAGTTGCCACTGTTAATAGTGCATTCTGCTATACACATCAGTGGATTAACCCACTGTGATTATAGAAGCACATGATCCAATCACCTCCGTAGGAATCTCTTAAAATTCAGTCATATGAACAGTTAAGATTAAGTAGCATAAGATTAATCATCACATGGAGATATATCAATAACCATTGTAGGGTTTGCAGCCAGGGACAAAAGGAACCTGGACACCACAAGTCTCAATACATAGGTCATATTAGAGCAACAAATTGTTAGATAGAGTCTGCTCTATATCCTCTCACATAAATTTGAGAATCGTACCTTTGTAATGACCTGGAAGGACAAGTTTGAATTTAGGTTTCTCAAACTTCTCAGAGATCTGCACCAGAAAATAGTAATATAAGGTGATGTGGCCTTTGGCTTAATTCTCAGCCCCCAACTGTGTACTTTTTTTCTGAATCCTGTCTCTCTCTACATTATGGTTTATATCTAGATGTCACCCAGAAGCCTCATGCACTTAGAGGTGCGGGTTTTAGGAAGTGATTGGATCATGTGGGTATTTTATTCATCAGTGTGAATTAGTTCACTGATGAGTTGTAGCTAAATGTGATGCTGGGAGGTGGATCCCTGGGGGGCATGGCCTGGAAGGGCATAACTTTCTGTCTCTTCCCTTAATTCCTTCTTCAATTTCTGTCTGCCTTGCCACAAACTCTTTCTCCTCTGCCATGGCCCTCTGTCATCCCACTGTACCTTGGAGCCAGCCAAGGACCGGCTAAAATCTCTACAAACTATTAGCCAAGTAACTCTTTCCTCTTCAGAGTTGAGGGTGGTGGATACTGAGTCTCAGCAAGGAGAAATAAAAAGACACCCTAAACAGAGTGAAAGTCTCATGTAAATGCTTTTTGGTCACCAAGTTCTGGTTTCCTTTTACCCTACTCCTGGGGCTCTAGGACATTTAGGCTACAAACTGCAAAGCTTGAGATTCCTTGAAGAGGAAGCATAAGCCATTGGTAGTCACAAGTCATCCATTCATCCAAAGCTCCATATCTCACACATGGGGACATGGCCAGAGGACAGTTAGCCCGAGGACCCTCTGGCATGGGCCTGAGGACATTCCTTATTGTGTAACCTGATTTAGGCCCATGTACTCAAAGGCTTGCACAGGTTACATTCCAGTCCTTTTTTATTTTGAGATAAAGCCTTACTAAATCAAAAAGATACACAGACTGGATTCAGACTTGTGATCTACCTTCCTCAGTTTCCAAAACTAAGAGTATTATAGGCATCTGCAGCCACATCCAGTTTAATTTTATGTTTAAAAGCAAATCTGGTATTCACTATTGAAAATAAACCTAAAAGAAAAACAACAAATTATAAGATGTATCTGAAATATATATATCAAGAAGACTTGAACAACTTTATAACAAAAATGCTAGCTAGCATTTGTATGTATTTGGGTAGATTCTAATTTTCTAATATTACAAATAAGTTCACTACGTACATTCTGGTACATGTCTCTTGTTGACATTTCTATTGAGTATATATGACCAAAGAAAGTTTGAAAGTGGTTGTATAAATTTAAACTTTTGTCACCAGTGTGTGCGAGTCCTGTTTGTTTACAACCTGACTAATTGATATTTTCATCTTCTTTATTTTATTCTGGTGCTTATTTAATAGTATTACATTGTGGTTTAAATAGCATATCTCTGAGGTCTAAGAAACTTGAGTTCCTTTTCATGTTTATCGGTCATTTGGATATTTTCTTTTGGAAGTTTTGGATTTTCATCTATTTAATATTTATTAGTATATTATATAAATATATATATGCATTTACACACAAATAAATACATATGAGATATTTATTTTTAATGATTTGGAAAATTAGTAACTGTTTTTCTTCTAATTGGCGAGAATTTTTGTAAAATGGGAGGGAGCAAGGTTTTGCTTTTTTACCTTTCTTTTATATTTGTGGTAGATTGAAACTGGTGGTTACCTTGAAATACCAAGTGAACTGAGTCAGCATGGTGCAGAGTATAGATTGTCCACCTGAGGATTGTTGGCAACATTAAAGAAAAACTGGAGAAGAGGAGATATTTTTGGTTTTCCTGGTTGTTGTTAGTTCTCCTGTTGCCACTGATTTTCCAGGAGGAGATTGTCAAGCTTTTTCCTGATGAACCTGGCTGTTCTCATTGTAAGAGGAGCTCAAGACCTTGTCACTGAGAATGGTTGCAGTTAATGGGGTGGGGCCTTTGATCTTTACTTTGTGCATCCTTCCTGGTTCCAGAGGGGAAAGTGTTATGCTGTTCAATCTTCTGGAGAAGATTGTCACGCTGGTTTCCTGATATAAACCCAGTTGTTTTAATTGTCATAGGAGCTTCACTGAAGATGGCTGTGGTACTATTCAGGGGAGCTCTGGTCCATACTTTGAGCATTGCTTCTTGGCTCCAGTGTAGAACCCCTAACCTACAGGCAGAGATCCTTTATCCCACTGTCACAGACTTTCTGGCTTTCACTGCTGACCTTTGGGCCTTCCTATCCTAGATCCATGAAACAGACTTGTGTGAGACATTGTCATAGGCTCTGGGTCTTCAACCGGACTTATGCAGGACTTTGTCATGGGATCTAGACCCTCAGCCTTAGTGTGTGGACAGTTTCCCTGAACTTTTTGTATTTGACTCTTAGAGTGACTATTATAAAATAATACTATAAATTATATGTCCTATATTAAATTGTTTTCCTTGCAACCCTAACCACAAAAATATCCTATTTTTTAAAGCCAATCTTGAATTATTGAAAAGTTAGAAGCATTGAACATAGCTTGGTAGTCAAAATCAATAGTTTTGAATTTCTACCTCTAGTAATGACAAGTGTGTGAGAGAAAGGGGTCTTTCATATAATGATGAACAATTGATTAGTAACATTTTAAAAAGGCAATTTGGTAGCACACATCAAAGTTTAAATTCTGCATATGCTGTAAACTATCAGTTCCAGTTCTGAGATTATCTTGTAGTAACATTTACCTGACTGCTAAAACATATGAACAAAGATGTTTGTTTTAGCTTGAATGGTAATAGGGGAAAATGGATGACATTTATAGATCACTTAAACAGAAGTTTAAATGATAGAGTATTACGCAACTATTAAAAATGAGATGTGACTATTCAGTGATATGCTGCTGTTAATGACATATTATTTAAAAAATACTTGCTTTTACAAAGGGACATTGCAAAACATCTGTTTCCTCCTATGGAATGAAAATAGTAGATGTAAACAAGCAGCCAGCTTGCCACTCTGGTAAATGACTATGGCCTGGCAAGCCACAGCTGCTCCAGGGTGAGAACCATCAGCATCTCCTGAGATCCACACCATGTTGGAAGTTGGGGTGCTGGAAAAACAAGCAGCCAGCTTGCCCCTCTGGTAAGTGGCTGTGAGCCTACTGGCACACGGGCTAAGAATCAAACATCTATCCCCCCACCCCCCCATTAGCAAGTGGGAGCCAGAGATCTGAGTATCTCTTGTGAATTTGACTATATGCAATATAGCAAATAAGGGGGATTTCCTTCTACCATCTCTTTGAAGGCAAATATTTTTATCACTGTTTTGCTCTGTTCTGATTAATGGTACTGCGCTATTCAATATTCTGTTTTTATAAGTTCGGTATTTCCTTTGATTTTGCTGTACCTGATTGAAAGAACAACTATTGTGAAGAATACAAGATATACTATTGTACCTATTGCTGTTATCTCAGTAACCTACTGTGAAGTTCTGTAGCAATTTCACTACACTGTCTCAATTGGCTTTGTTCTGTATTGTTCTGCTGTATTTTACTACCTTCAAAATAAAAAAAATAGATAAAATAGAAGATGTAAAAGGTGAATATTCACTTTTTTATATTATTGTTTGATATATGATTTGAATTTTTTTCCAACAAATATGTAAAGCTTTATAAATTCATTCTTTACATAGTTTTGCTTTATTAGGAATTTTTGGTAATAATAATTTCTGTAATTTTTTTAAAGGAATGATTTGTATGAAGATGAAAGTAATATGTCTGCACTGGTTTAAGAATTGGTAGTTGAGAGTATTACAAAAACTACCTGCTTTAGACTTTATTTTCTCTACTTCTTTGTATGGGAAGATGTATCCTTGCTATATAGTCCAAATGCTGGGATAAATCTTTGAAGCAATCCAAGATAACTTCCACTAACACACAAAACAAAAGATTAAAGAACATTTCTTTCAGTAAGAATGGTGTACATTCAATTTTGCATAGTTATTAATGCAACTTCCTTGAGATTCCCTAATATGATTAAAACAAAAGTGAGACAGAGAGAATGGTGGTTGTGTTAAAAATCCACTTAAAGTTTCTCTTGGATTTATCTTTGCCTTTGGAGAAAGGAAGAGTTCAAAGTAGAATAAGGGTGGTTGCTCTTTCAGCTTCTATAGTTGATCAGTTTCTCTTGTATCTTGTGAGCACTGTCACCCAGTCTGAGTTGCTGGAAGAGTATGCTCAGGAAGGGATCCCCTAACCAAATGTTTTCTTTCCCATAGAAGAGTTGTCAGAATCTTAGCGTATCTTAGGTTCAGGTTGGATCATGCCACCATGGTTAAAAGTTTTGCTGAGGAGGCAACCTGTATTGTTACTTCATCCTGGCTCAGGCTTCCTAGAGGAAAAAACTACAATTACTGTTTCCTAATGAATTTCTAAAAAGGCATGATAACTTTCTTTTTGGAATGTGCTAAGTATGAAATATTTCATTATCCTAAATTTCTACCCAGATAAAAAAAATTTGGTTAGACACTTGTGATTATTCTTTCACAAACAAGTGTTCTAGACTCCACACAGGAAGGTGGCCCAGCTGGAAAGTCTGAAAAAGGTGCTAGTGTAGTTTAAGTTTAATAGTTAGGTATGAAATGATGGTAAAATTTCTGGACAGCTGCAGTGATTTAACAGTGCTGTACAGTGCAATTGACTACAGTACAATTTGTTTCTTCTGATTCAACCTTTGAAGGAATTTTTCTTCCAGAAAACAAGGACTTACACCTTTCCCAAAAGTCCTTCCACCCTGCCTTCTGTGTAATGAATGACAGAAGTTCAGAAATGCCAGGTCTTTGCAGGATCTTGTAAGAGTAAAAATTCCCATAACATAATGTTTGTCACGAGTGGAAGAAGAACCATTAAATTCTGTGAAATAAAGAAGAGTTGTTGAGTCATTAAAATAGTAAACAGAGACAGCACTGATGAAGTAGGAACCCTGTGCAGTTGAAACTAAGAATTTTTAGTTTTGTGATCGCAGTAAGGTTACTTGATGCACGGTCCACTTCAGTCTAGAATTACATAAAATTCAGATAAAGGGAATGAAAGAAATCTGAGCTAAAATAGCAAAGAAGGAAATCTGGGCAGTACTGAGACAGAAATCATCATTTGAACCATATGAGGCCAAAAGGACTCCCAATTCATTTTGTAGGAACTAGAAAGTAACATCTGAGCCCCTGTTACTGCCCACAATTTATTGTACATAATACTGTGTATGGTAGGCTACATGCAACTGTTGTTTCATTCATTAACAGTCTTGTCTTTCAAAGGAACCCAATTAGAGAGCTCTTGTAGCTATTTTAGGAAGGCAGCTGTGGCAGCAGTGAAGAGCACTGCTCCTGTGCACCTTCAAGAGAACTTTCTAAAACTGTGGGGGCTATGAGGATTGAGTGACAGTTCCCAAAGGCCACACCATTGTTGACGCAATGTTTTTATCAAGTCCATGCTTTCATAGGCTGCTCCCTGCCATGTCACCTAAAAAGTAGCCTTTCTCCTAGAGCTCTACTGACATCACTGAGTTACAGAGCTACATTACAAATAGAGTCACTTCCTACACAATCATCTGTCCCTTTCCTTCTTTCACAGGTGCTAAACCTGTATCCCACCATGAACATTCTACTTGCTTACACTTTCTCCCTCTTCCTGTGTCATTGGCATGGCCAATTTCTTCTTGGAATTTTCTAAGAAGACTTGAAATGATGCAGGATTTGAATTAAGTGGAAACTAGCGATAGTGATTAAAGTTCTTTTAACTTTTAAGCTGTGTTTTTAAAAATCTTTTTCTAACAAGGGTCATTGGTATCTGGATATGTTTTAGGTTATTTATTTACAAGGATGTCCTGAATAAGAGGCTGCTTAACAGAACAATGGAACTGTTTTTATTTGTTCTTTAAAATGTAGTGAGAGACTCTCAAGTTTTTGTTTTTTTCCATGATTGAAGTACAATTTGTCTATTGACCAAAAAGAGATGTTTTAGTGCTAGCTGGCCATAACCCTGGCATCTCATCACATATACTTTGTAAAAATATATTTGTGGTGCAGATTAGGAATTTGAACATGAAGAACCCAAATAATTTGGATCCACTAAAATCTAAAAAATGAGTATAAGATTTTTTTTATATTTTGTCTGTTTAAAAAGATAACTTACTTGTTAAGGATGTTGTAATCTGATTTAAATATGAGCAGATTTAAATTCAGTTAATGAAGAAGAGTAGATTGAGAGAGTCAGTGTAATTCAAATTTTCAGTCAGATATGTGTGTATTCCTATTATGGTTATCTATCCTGCGTGTGGGTGTGTGGGATCACCTACACTTTCACTTACATGGACCTCCTTTAAATGGTTTGGTTTTCATATGCATTTTGGATACACACGTGCCCTATGTTCAGTATTAAATTCTAACCAATTAATTAGAATCACGAATGTAATTTAGTCTAAAGAATTTCTTGAGAAAAATCCATGTAACTTTAAATTTTGAATTATTCATAGCAGAATATTTTTATTCAATTTTACAATGCCATTGGGAATTTCAGCACAATAAATTTATACATTTTCTGTGTTATTTTATTGTGTATTACTTTGTGATATGGCCTATAACAGTGATTACCTCACATAATTCCCATTATAACCCTGTATTTTATGCCATTATTAATCTTGATTTAAGACACAGAAGGTAGATTTTACAAAAGATAACATGTTTAAATCATAGTTATCAGGTTAACAGAGATTTCAGTGTGGCTAGTCTGATCCCAAGCCTGCACTTTTACACACACAGACCATATCTTAGCCAAATGTTCAACAAAGTAAAAGAGAGGCCTTGGTATGCATTATTATAAGCTAGGCATGTCCCTTAGCTTCTCCGGGAGAATTTTCTTATTCTTTGAACAAGTTGGTTGAGTTAATTTAAAGACCTGTCAGCCTTTCTAGGGTTCTTTTCCATCCTACCATTTCTTTATTCTATATTTTGTGTGCTCTTATCAATACATAATTTATAAAAAAAATTATTTGTTATGTAGGGTACAAGCCTCTACCTGTGCTGGTTAGATGTGCCAAATTCTTAAAATTTTGTTTCTATTTCTTGTATCTTAAAATAGAGCATATCTGGTAAAAAAGAAAAAAAAAACATGGTTTTTATTCTTGATAGATGAGTGCTCTATACTTCTTCCAGAGTTTTTAATACCAGGAGACAATCCAGAACAAATTTTAATTCAAGCAATAGTGCTTGGAGTGAAAGATTTCTTATATGTGCATGCCTTCACTTGTCCTCATCCTAAACTGACTAGTTTAATACTGCTAACATTATGATTTCTCAGATAAAGTCTATTTTGATCTTAAGTGGCTGCTTTAAGCCTATTTAAAATCAGTGAATGATCCAAATGAATCACATGTTTTCTTTGTGTAATACATACCATAAATTATTTTTCCTCTTTGAACAAGGATTAGAATCTCAAAAATTTTGCTCTTGAAAATATACACTGTCTGCATAAAATCTAGTCAGCTTTCTGCCTGTATTAGCAGACTGATGTCTTATGGACAGAGGGTTATTTGACAGGCCAAGGGACATAAGAAAACAATTATATTGTTCCCTTCTCAGGGTCCTCTTCAATTTTATTCATGCATCTTCATAACTGTAGGTTGTAAGAAACCTCATATTAGCATGGGTACTTTTAGCTATAATACATTACTGTTGAATAATCTGCTGATCTTACACTTCTAAATGTTAGACAAACAATAGGGGTACTGGAGAGCAAAGTCAGCATTTAATTTCCCAAAGCACAGAGAATCCTAAAAATTACTGAGATTAGGGTTTGGTTTTTAAAATTCTTCCTCTCACATCTTCTCTTCATCTATTACTACTGTTTTATAATTTGTTTCAAAATCAAGCCAAAACTTTTGCCTAATATCCTGCCAATGAGTTCTTAATATACTCAACATATCTAGCATCATATCAAAAACATATTGAATCATCAAAATGAAATGCATCTGTGAAGTTTACTCTGTCTTTCTTGTTTATTTATTTTTTTCCCACATCAGTAGCTGGGATAAAGATGCTTTCATGTTTTTCAGAAACAGAGAAAATGATTTCTTTTTATGAATGCATTAAGACGGGCCTAAAAATAAAATTGTTTTCTTTTCCCCATGAGAGAAAATAACCCAGATTTTAACTTGGCCATTGGGTCTGTCTAGCCACATGATTCTCTTTTGATGGTGATGACTCCTTGCCATGCACTGTCACCAATATGAAGCAGAGGGGCCTAGAATTTTCTTCCCAAATGAAATGAATAATTGACAAAAGTCAATGAACTAAATTTCAGTGGAGTTTCTGTCTTGTCTTGCCAGAAACACACATACTCACCCTTTCCCTGGAGATGCACAGAGCTGATATGGCTCTTGTTAAATAGTAACTAATAGCAAAGAATCAAGAGTCTGAAAGGAAATTGACTTATAGCTCTCAATAGCCAATTTTAGAGGTTTTAATGAAAGACAAACAGAACAAATATGTTGTAACTCAACATTTCAATGTTAAGTCATAGGAGATAACTCTTGGCATTTGAGTTTTCTAAGGGCAATGAATTCAATCACATCCGTATATTTTTTCTAAGCAAATAATGCTTAAGTTTTTGAGTGTTTAATTTTTTTACTAATGTTACTTGACTTTTAACCTGAGCCCATTGGGAGTGAATTGCCAGTTATATACAAAAGTATAACATTTATGATGATTATTTCACATTTTTCATTTCCCATCAAACATTCAATGACTTCTCTGTTCTTACTTTCAGCTTAACTCATTAAGAAAATTGAAGGAATCAAAAAAGACCTTTCATACACTGCCTGTTTATCGTCTAATCTGCCATACCTTCCAGCATCTGTCCACATGTAAACTATCTTCATATTTATTATCATCAGCTTTTCTCCTGCTAAAATTATATTCCTTTCTTGTGCTCAAGATCCCATGTCATCTCACACAGAGCATTGCTGCTCATCTTTTTGCCTATTACTAGTTTTGTTTTCTTCTGAATCATTCCAAGAAGCAGGCAGATATATTACCATGTTTTTGTATTAAGAAGAAAAACCACTCTTGAACTTAATCTCCCTGCCAGCTGTATCATCTATTTTTTTCTCTGCCTTTGGCAGCAAAACTCTTTACAAGGATTTTTTTTTTGTACCTATAATTTTCAATTCCTCTTCTCCCACTGCTCTTGCTTGATTTTACTCAGGTATTTGCTCTAGGACTCCACTGAAATTCTGTGACCAATGATCTTCTCATTGCTAAATTCCAAAGTCAATTCTCAGTCCTTATCTTAAGGTGACCTACACAGCATTTAGAAAAGCAACCTGATCACTCTCAGATCCTTGGTGTTGCTTTTTTCTCATTAGGCAAGAGGAAATATCTAAAGAGTCATTTCTCTTCTTTTTGTCACTGATCAAGTTGGCTTTTGCTTAATGAAAGAATAACCAGATACTAGCTTCTGAGTTCCAGACCTGACTTTGCAGTCTAATCACTTCCCAAGGAAGGAGCTTCCACTGTAGTAATCTAAACACTTAGCATATTCCTATATGTGCTAGAGAATTATAGGGCTGGTGTATTTCTCCTAGAGTCCTGTCTGAGAAATGAGAGTTGAGGGGATCCTGTGTACTTTATCACTTCTTGGTTTGTGAGACTTTCTAAAGTGAAATCTACTCTGTATAGAAGAAGTGCTCATAAGAAGTATGTACATGAGAACTTTTCCTGTCAACTGGCTCCCAGAATTCCCCAGTCTCAGAGTTTTTCCCATTACTCTGGTGGCCACTGCCTCGGTGATTTCACACATTCTCATGGCTTCCATCTCTAGACCAACAGTCTCTATTCATTAGAGAGGACATAAATGTGGTTACTTGGGTATCAGGAATGTTTTAAACCCAGATCTGGGTAGTAGCTAACTGGGCATGTAAGAATTTGTCGAATTGCACACTTACTGTGTTTTCACATTTTTGTGTGTATGTTATCTTTCAATAAAAATGTATCTAAAAAGTTATTCTAGACATTGTGTCTTATCTTTAAAATGGAAATAATGTTTATCTTATTGGAATGCTGTGGCTATTTAAAAATTACACATGTGCAAATAGTATAAGTTTGCAAAGTGATGAATAAGTTTTATTTTAGTTCTCTGTACTATTTGTTCCTTTTTATACAAAGAAAATTTTCTCTTACATTTAAAGAACTACTAGGTCTTATGGAGGATACTTTTATCTCAGGCTGAAGTGTTGACTCACCATAAAAACACTAGTTGAGGATTCCAGATATTTTAAGGACAAAGGAACATTGATTCTAGGAAGGTGACCAAGAGATTATGAAGTGTTGGGTGTGTGTGTGTGTGTGTATGTGTGTGTGCGATTAAAAGAAAAAAAATATATATATGAAATTTTGAAAGACCAAAGGAATTTGTACTGATATGGAGCCACTGAATAAGAGAGAGAAATAGTGAATAGTACATGTTACCACACCACACTGTGTGTGCATATGTGTGTACATACCTATGTGCACGCATGTGCATACAGGCAGATTATTATTTGGTTGCATATGCACAGGTAGATAACCAAGAAACTCATTTACCTATGACTTATCTCTTCTACACATTAATACCTGAAAGAAAAATAAAACCGTCTCGTATTTAATTCATTGTGAGATATAAGCTTTTTGTGTTTAGAATTAGTTATTCTGCTATAAAGAATATTAAAGTTGTTAGAAGTATAGCTCTGAAGTCACTCAAGAATTCTGCTTCTTCACAATTATAATACCTTTCTTGTTAATTAAATAAGTTTTTTAAACTCCAGTCCTTGCAACTTTGACTGTGTTCAATAACATCTTTTTCATTGTATTGCGAGCACTAAAAGAGATGATTCAAGGACTTAGAGTGGCTTACCTGAAATATCATTTGACAAGTTTTAACTAGTCGGTATTAATATTGTCTATTAAGCCATAAAAAGGCTTAAATCTTATTATATGTTGCTACTGGACAGCAACAGTGGAAAAGTTTGGACAGAAGTTACATAAGATAAGTGGAAACAGGAAGGAGGAATTAAGGAAAGTTCATGCTAAACTCTTTTGAGATGTTTTGCTGTCAATACAAGACTTATAAAAACTGGGTTATGAAATAGGGCATTAAAAATGAAGACTCTTATCTAATTATTTTGGTTTTAAGTCAAAGAAAATGTAATATGTTAAGTCTTATGAAAAACTCTAGAAGAAAAAGAAAATTAATGAGATATTAGTAAAAGTTAAGTCCTGAATTTCACTGGATGGAATAGAAGGCAGAACACAAGTGAAGGACTGAGGGATTCATCTGTGTGGGGTATTGTAACAGAGATGTCCCCTGCCCCAACCAGAATACTTCAGTTTCTTAGTTTCCCAGGTTATAGTTCCTGTTCCAGTTGCAGTTGTTTCTGTCTCTCAGAAAAAGCTGGTCACTGTGATGTATAACTTGTCACTATGATGTATATTGTACAAACCAATCCCCAAGTGACAAGCCATTCTGCCTCTTTCTTCCTGATGGCTTATATCATATAAGCCCTGGACCACCAGAGATTAGGGCCTCATATTTTGGGAATGACCCTTATCAGTGCCCATCACCATAAATAAATCTGCCTCCAAATCCTGGGTGTCATTTCAGAGTTTCTGCCATTGCACTTACCAGGTCCTGGTGCACTTACCAGGACACTGATTGTGCTGACATCTTTGGTCACTGGTCAGGGCCCTCGCAAACAGAGCAAGAACCTCTCTAGGTCCCATAGGGAAGGTACAACCTTGAGATTTCTTGAGTTCCTTCAGAAGCCTGTAGGAGGATTCCTGACTCCCTGCTTGAGGGGTTTACATCAGACTCCAAAGGGAGGAGGACACAATCTGTCTGTCTGTCCATCTGCCTACTTGCCTACCTGTCTGATTCTGATAAGACTTCTGGGAGCTCCCCCATTGGTCTGTCAGTCCTGCTCAGGTTGGGCAGAAGGGGAGTCTGATCAACTTTTGTTAATGAGGACCACCCTCAAAGGAAGGGGGTTGGAATGTTTAACCTCTGGGTATCTGCAGAATGAATGTGTGAGTGAGAGGAACAGACAGTGTAAGTAAGCAATAGGCTACTTCATCTGTGCACCAAGACTGAGAAACACAGATTATGGTGGTTGATGATCTCTACGGTTTCACAGCAATCAACATAAGGGAGCCTTGCACCCTCCCTCACCTGTGGTTTCATGGCATGGCATAAGGGAGGTCTCATCCTTCTCTGCTAAGCCTAAGTCTTCACTCTTTGTCTGTTACACCATCCTTAAAGGGTACACAACACACACATAAGAAGTCAGAGATAGGAATCAATTAGTCAAAACCAACAGTCCCTGACTGCAGATAAAAGGGCTTTTATAAGAGTTAAAAATGAAGCCAAACAACTTTCTCCATCTCATAGAAAAAAAAAAAGAAAAAGAAGAGACCCATTCATCCAGAGAATTCCACCTTGGCACCCTCCTTGGCTGCCACACTTGCTGTTGACACCTATACCTTCACTTCCTGCTCCCAGCTCATCTACTTCCAGCCAACTGAGCTGACTACAGTTAGCCAATGCTGTATTTGGCCACAGAGGCCCTCCTTCCAGAGCCCTCTGCTTACATGCTTAACCTGGTCAGATGGTGTCATCTAATGCCCACCTGAGATTACTGTCAGCAATTCCTTCTGAGTTCCACATTTTGACTGAGAAAAATTGGACCATCAGCTCTGATGAATGAGTTGTCATGGTCTTGTTCAAAAGGTCACCTCAGATACAAACACAGTCAAGTGCTTCTCAAAGACATTAAAAGATATCAACATTTCCTGAGATATGCGACACACCATGTTGGACCTTGAGGTGCTGGGAAAACGGGCAGCCACCAGCATGCCACTCTGGTAAGTGGCTGTGGCTTGGCAAGCCGCGACCACCCCAGGCCAAGAACTGTATCAGCGTTTCCTGAGATCTGTGATGTAACATATTGGACCTTGGGAAAATGGGCAGCCAGTTCACCCCTCTGGTGAGCATCTGTGGGCCTACCAGTATGCGAGCTAAGAATCAAACATCCATCCTCCCCCACCCGCAGCAAGTGAGAGCAGGAGATCTCAGCATATCTTGCAAGTTTGACTATATGCGATATAGCAAATAAGGGGGATTTTCTTCTGCCATCTCTTTGAGGGCAAATATTTTTATCTCTGTTTTGCTCTGTTTCAATCAATGGTATTGCTCTATTCAATATTCTGTTCTTGTTATTTCGGTATTTCCTTCAATATTGTTCTGCCTGATTGAAGGCACAACTATTGTGAAGAAAACCAGATGTACTATTGTGCCTATTGTTGTTGTCCCAATGGCCTGCTGTAAAGTTCTGTGCCAATTTCACTGCACTGCCTCAGTTGGCTATGTCCTGTCTTGTTCTGCTGTATTTTACTACCTTCAAAATAAAATAAATAATTAAAATAAAAATAATAATAAAAATTTTTAAAAAGTAAATAACAACAACAAAACAGATCAGCAAGGTACTGAGCAACCTGAAACATGATATAAATAAAAAGATAATGGACTTAAAAAGCAAAAGGAGGAAAAGCAGGTGCTCTAAGGGATATAACTGCACGTATATTTAAGGGTGTGGGAATGCTAATTATGTTGCTAAGTTTTTGTTGGATCAGAGAATGGAGCTGTTTGCATCTTCAATGTTTGAATGTCCATTTTGTATGCTTTGATTTTGTAACTTGAACAACTACATCCAGGAAGACAATATGCAATGTATCAACTAGTGATTTCTTACTGTTCATTTTTTTTCTGAAATTCTGTATTGTTTCTTCCCTTTTTTTCTATTTTGCTTTATTTTTCCCCTCTCTTTAAATAAAATTTTTTTAAAAAAAAAAAAAGACATTAAAAAGGGGAGGGCAAGAAACCAATTACCTACCATTACTGAGAAACCTTATTTTGAAAAGTCACCTGATGCCTGTAAAAAAAAATCCAGTCTGATAGATGACCATATCCTCTGGCTATGAGTTATAAGAACTATGGACACTAGATAGATAGACAGATAGATAGATAGATAGATAGATAGATAGATAGATAGATAAGAATTGTCAAAAGCTTCAACCTGGGTCATACAACAAGCCTTTCATCCGTTTGATGGGCTCAGACTAGTCCACATCAGGCTCTCTTCTTCCGGAAAACCACCAGGAGCCCATAGTACCATCACTGGAACAACTGGGACTCTTGCCTCTTGTCCCTTCTTCCAAGCACAAGCTTGCAACCTGGGAGGACATCTCACCAAACATGAATTCTTCTGTAAGCCAGTCCCTATACCACTTCTGGGAAGATACCTCTTCAAGTTAGAAGTGACCATCTTCTTTGCGCCAAACCACTCATCCTCCCTCTCGTTTAACACTGAACTTTCATCTCTGACTGTTCCCTGAGAGGTAGATGATGCCTTCATCAGCCTGAGACAGATAACCACAATCTAAAGCTCTCCTTCCAGAGGTATAAACTAAAAACTCACCTCTAGACCTGGCCATCAACCATCCCACCTCACCAGTCAGTACACTGCAGTTTGTTCGTTGCCCAGGTAATAGTTTCTGTTCCAGATCCAGCTGCTCCTATCTTTTAGAAATGGTTGGTCACTGTGCTGCATAATTGGTCACTATGATACACATTGTAAAAACCACTTCCTAAATTACAAGCCATTCTGCCTCTGTACTTCCTGTTTGCTTATCCCATGTGAGCCCTAGACCACAAAAGATCAGAGCCTTATATTCCAGGAACAATCCTAATCAGTGCCTGTCAATGTAAATAAATCTACCTCCAAGTCCTGGGTGTCGTTTCAGTGTTTCTGCCTGCTATTGCCTTATAGAAATATCTTCCACTCTAAAGGGAAAAGGAAGTGGAAAAAAACCCCACAAGCTGATGATCAAAAAAATGCAAGCTAGAGTTCCTAAACTGATGTTCTTGATATTCTTAGTAGAGATAAAGATGAACTTATTCATTATGGAATGTAAGATTTTTAACAAATAGAAACAAGTATTTTAATTTTATTTTTTAATAATCACAATTGCATGCTAGTGTGATGTGTGTCAGCTGCCTACTTACAACCTCCCAAACATTGACACTGCAACTCTCCTTTCCTGTTCTGCATTGATTTAGCAGAGTCCCTGCTGATGTAGAATGTCACCAAGAGAAGAAGGGAAACAGCTTCACTCTGGGCAAACTACATAAGCTTGGAAAATGTGCTTGGACTGCTTGAGAATATTGAATAATCAAGTGAATTTTTTCAATCATCACTTTAAAGTATAACAATTTACACAGTTTTGTTTTTTTATAATTTCTTTTGTGTTAGATTCAAAAAAAGTTAAATAATTGTGTTGATCCAAGTTTGGGGCACAGAATTTATAGCATCCGTCCAATCTATTTTTTATTGTCTCCATTACAAGTTTAAATTCAGGAGTCATCCATTAATTTCCATATAGTCTTTCTTAATCTCATAGTAATATTATTTATGTTTAATATATAAATACAATGTTTACTGATCTTAATATAACAATACAAAGGATGTTACATTTTTCTTTCAAGTAGTAAATTTACTTATGAGAAGTGATGGATATGTTCTGTTTCTTCAAGGGAATAAATTTTTGAATTCATATGGAATTTTTGTTTGTCCAGAGTGTTAGTTTTACATTTTAACACTTAATCCTTATAATGGGAGATCTACAGTTGCCAGCATTGTTTGTAAATTTTTTTTCATATAATATATGAATCTCTGCCCCTTTTTTAAGGATCTGGACATTTACAAACATAGAAAAAATAATTGGGAGTATTATACTTATCTCTACTAATTCAGAAATCTCGATGCGTATCTCTATTAATTCAGAAATCTAGTACACAAAACTGGAGGAAGTCAGGTTAGGAACTTCACTTATTTCTTTGTCATGATTTCTGTACTGTCCTGGGTTAGCCAAAGCAGAATCACCAGGCTTTTCAGAGGCTTTTTTTTGTTTGTTTGTTTTTTTATCAGCAATCCCATGTAGTTTTGTTTACACACTTCATCAATCATGGTGGCACACTGAGAATATATATCAGCCCATAAGCATAATGTACATGGCATATTTTTGTAGTTCTGAAGCATTTTACATCCTGAGATTATGTCAAGGTCTTCCTTTCTGCTTTGCCTCTCTTCCTCACTCTGATTTGTTTAGTGATAGCTGGAAGGGCTGTTATGGCCTTCCCAAGCAGGTAGGCAGGTGGATTGTTCTTTCAGTCTTTTTACATCTATGTCATACTCTAAGGAAACTCTCAAACATTTTGACTCAGGAATATAACTGCTCACCAATTTTCAGCACTAAGTGGATTTTTTTCTGTTGTTGTACGAGATTTGGATGGAACTCTGTGTATAGGGAACATCCATTGTTTTGGAAGCCTGTGTCCAGTCATATTTTTGTTTTAACTATAAATCATCTTTCCTCTTTGGAGGAAAGTCTTGCAAATTTCAGTTAACGTATTTTAGGACAAATAAGTGAGACAGAGTGAAATTTTTGCTGCATTCTGGGAAGAGTTCCTTGCTCTCTCCCAGGGGATCTATGACTGGGAGGAATGCTACCTCAGTTTCTCTTATCAAGGTGAGAAGAAGGCTTGTCCAGGAGTGCACTTGTCCTGACCAATGGTAAAACCTTATTCTGGTGACCTGGTGCCTTGACCTGAGCCTTGGAACACCGAAAGTCTGTTCTGTAGGCTTTTCAGGCAAGTAAACCAAGGAACCTATTGATATAATCTTACCTGGAAACCTTTTATTTTGTTTTTGCAAACTGGTTTAATATTTTGTTTGATATAATTTACTGTGCCCTGAAATCAATTCTAAAACAACAAATTTCAGGCAGGCACTAATCTGCTGAATTTAAAACAACAAATTTCAAATTGAATGAATATAATTTTGAAGTCAATGTTTATAAACTGAAATATATGATAACTAAATTATGATAAATTTAAAAGTACTTTTTAAAAGTATGATAGCTAAATACTGTTACATCTATTAAAATTTTAAAAGTAATTGGGCCAATAGATATATTCTAAGGCCTATTTATCAATTTCTTTGTTTGGATGTCCATAATTTGAGAATTGAGAAATCTTAAAGTGACAGAGATGGCATCTAGAATATTCCTACCTATTCTCTCCTGAAGATACTCATAAAATGCCTTTGCTTCAGGGTAAGAAATGAGTTAGAAAGAGTGCCCATTTAAAATGTTAAAGCACCTAAAAACAGATATGAAACCTTGCACATATCAAAAAAGAAAGTCATATCTTTATCTTCCCACATACTAAAAGCTTAATTTCACATACTGAGAAAGATCAGTAAGTATGAAAAGAAAGTTTCTAATTTGCTATTAAAGAAATGTGCCTGCAAACCTTTATGTTTTACATATATAAAGGTTTTTTTTTGCTTATAAAAGAAACATCATAAGAATACATACAAAGAGTAAAGTTTGATTATATTAAGGATTAATTATCTAGTACAATAAACTGTTCAGAAGAAAAAGACAATCAGTGTACCCTGAGGAAAAAATGTTTCCAATGTGTACAGCAGAGAGAAAGTCAGTATTGAGTCCATTAAAGTAATTTTAAAAAAGAAAAAGGGGAGAAAACCAAGATCAAACAGTTCACAAGACAAAAAGAACTCAATATTCAACTTTACAAATAAATACAAATTAAAGAAATACAAAGTAAAAGCAAAAACACAATATTTCACTTCTTACCCATTAGATCAGTGAAGTATCTTTAAAGGAATTACACTGGCAAAGCTCAAAAGTTTTTATTAACTGCTTCAAGGGGCTTAAATTATTTCAACTCTTTTGTTGTTTTGTTTTGATGTAACTAAAGGACTTAGTAAACTAGGAAGAGTATGCACAGTAATTCATGACCCTCAATACCAAAACTATTTATATAATCCTACAATAATTCTTACTTATGAATATAAGGAAATGTGTCTAAGAATATTAACTATAGAATTGACGATAGCAAGAAAAATTAAAAAACAGTATATTTTTGGTGTTCATAAATCACTCCAGTTGCTGTCCTTTACTGTTACCACTAGAATCAGACCTTCCATAGGCTGCTCCCCACCACTGAATGAAGGTACTGGCAGCTTATTCCTGTGAAATACAGAATTTTTCTTTAAACATTTTTATGAAAGAACTTTCTATAAACCTTGAGGAAACTTTCTTAATCTTGCACTGTAGTCTGGCTTTAACTTTACTCTCAGTCTTCTTCCTCATCTGATGGTTCTTCCATCCTTCGCCCTTCCAAGGTTTCCTTCCTATGCATTTTCCCATACGGGTAACTTCCTCCCAAATCTTCTGGTATATATCTGACACCATCATAGCACCTGCATCTTGGAAATCATCACCTAACACAAGTAGTAGCATGAATGAAAAATAAAATGAGAATCTGGCAGTCCCTGACTCACTGTGTGGTGGATAAAGCAGATGTCATCCTAAATGGAATATGGGGAACTTTGTCATGGTTCAGTGCTAAAAATTTCACTGGTGGTGACACAGGAAGGCTTCATAGTAGGGGAATATATCTTTGTAGACATAATATTCAGAAATTTAGGAGATATTGGTAGTTATGAGGATACTTAAAAAGATACCAGAGTTGATTGCTACTACATCATCGTACTGATCTCTTATAGAGAGTTAGAGAGAAACTGAGATTCATTAACAAGAAGTTAGAAGTTCCTTGTGAGGGCCCAGTGCACTCACTTGTAACTAACAAAGTACCCTACATATCACAGACTTTCTGATACATTTGAACAGTCATTAGTATTTTGAGTTGTATGTCTCCAGAGATTTTGAACACTTAGCTAAGGCAGAATTCCTTTAACAGTAAACCATGGTTTTTAAAATCTGGGACTCTGAAAGATGGAGCCCTAAAGATGCTGTTTCTTCATAGTCCTCTGAAACCCCTCATTTGCAAACATGGACACACACTGACTACAGAAGCCAGCACTTTTTCTGTGCTGTAAGGTACTGTGGAAATCCCTGTTTCACAAGGAAGCAGAAGCCTACCCGGAAGAGTTGCTTTTACCTACATCTCCTTGGCCAATAACTGGAATAACTTGGCTAGGGAAGTGGTGGGTCTGAAAATAAGGAAAAAAGATAATGCATAGAAGTAGTTACAAGAATTAGCTAAGCTGCATAGGATAAAACCATTGGAATAATATTGGGGGTTTTGAGGGTACATGGTCAAGGGAGCCAAAATGGAGAATGAAAAAAGCAATGGTTTATTGATAGGAATATTTTCTCATTCACAGGAATTATCATCTTTTCAAACCTCAACTTACAGGGAAATCACTTCTAGGTGGCCTTTAGAGAAATGGAAGTTGTGACGACCAATGTTGAACAAATTTGAAATACCCAACCTGTCTTGGAAGAACTGAAGAGACCCCAGAAAGTGGGAAAATTGAAATAGACATATTACATCAGAAAAACCAACAAAATCTTTTGTTTCGCAAAGGTCTAGAGAATATACCATTCACCAAGACCATCATCAATGCACTAATCAGAAGACTATCAACCAGTGTCACCAAAAAAAAAGGTAGTAGATTTCATTTCTTTGCCAATGTTGATGGTAGAGGAGCTGGTCACAGAGGTAGGTTCGTTAATATCATGGAGTGGTAGGGCTTGAAGTAATAAAAGCCAGCTGAAAATGCAGAACTGAGAAACTAGCTAATTGAAATTACCATATGATCAGCAAGGTAATAGAGGCAACCAACCGGTTTTGCCTGGCAGAGACTTGCAGAGATTGCAGACAGAGTATTTCACATCCAGAGGCAGATTCGTAGGACAACCAACGAGTGTGCTGCTTGGAAATATGACAATGATGCAAAAAAAAAAAAAAGAGTTCTAAAATTCTGACTGAACTCCAACTCACCATGGGCCTAATATGATTACTTCCCCAGGTTCAGAATCAATAAGTGAAATTCTCATACTTGGCCATGTAGTTACACAGTCTTCCCCAAGTGTCACTGTTGGTACAGTAAGAGTCATTAAAGTGGACAAGCCCAAGAAGAACACTCTGAAATTTTTCCCAAATCTGACTGAAAGAGGAAATTAAAAATACAGAAATTGGGTCATAATGAGATTGGTAGTTTCATCAAAAGCCTAAAAGATGCACAAGTGCAGGTCCCCATTCTATTTCTTTTCAATTTGCCAAATTGGCCTCAGGAGAAACTGGATTGATCCTGGAGAATCACTAATGAGTAGAGCAGCTTAACCAAGTAATTTCCTCAGTATGGTGGCGAAACTGGGGTCATAAGGTGAGCACACCAATGGAGCAGACCGATATGGGCTCAGGAACGTGGCATGCAGTCATTCATGTGGAGAATGTGTTCTTTTCTCCCTGAAGCAAGTGAAAGGATCAGAAACTACATTTATGGGGAACAGAGACAAATATTCATTTTCAGTTTTGCCTCATGGTTCTGTTAACTCCTCTGCTGTCTGTTTAATGTTGTCTTAAGAGATTCTGGTGACGTGAGTGTACCACATGACATTACACAGACTGATTATGTCAATGACTCCATGTTAACCAGCCAAGAGAGGCAAAAAGTGACTAATATGCTGGAAATCTTATAGAGATATACATGTTGTAGAGATAGAGGATAAACCTTAAGAAGATGTATTCAGTGAAGAGTTAGGTGGTCAATGGTGAGGGACAAGATGTGATTTATTATATACAAAATAGTAGCCGAATTGCTGCACTGTATCCCCCTCCCCTCCCCCCCCACCACACAGAAATAAGTGCACTGTAGTGCACTAGTAGTTCTGAGCTCAGTGTGAGCTGGTTTTCATGACCAGAGATTCCCAGCTGGATAATGGATGGGTGGTGAAGTGATCAGCTGAACTAAAAGAGGTAGAAGAGAGGAGCTGCTTGAAAGGAGAGAAGGACTTGGGAGCTATGATGGGTACAACCTCCAAATTAAGATGAGGGGTGGTCCTGAGATTCAGAAAGGCAAACTCTACAGATGTGGTCAAATGACCTTATTTATGTACAGAAGAGAGTTGTAGAAATAGGAGCTTAAAAGAATGTTCTATTACAGTCACACTGCTTACTTAGAATGTGTGACAGTTTTTGTAGATATTGATGTAAACATTCTTTATTTACCACATGCCCTTACTGACTTGAAATGAATGATATTTTTACTGACAATTTAAAGATGTTGTTTGCTCATCAGAGTAGATATCATTTATTTACAGAGAGCAGATACTTATGTAATCATCCCACATTAAGCAAATATTTTTCAGTAACCCAAGAAAAATGACCAAATCATAAAACATGACAGTTATGCTGAAATCCAAATATAACTAAATGCTATTAGATTGAGAACCCTACATATCAATTTTTATCATGTATGTAATTTAGTTATATAATTTGAATATAAAACCCATACAGTTTTAAAGTGTTTGAAGAATCCTTTCAAAAAGTAGAAGGAAGGAAATTAAGGAAAAAGGCTGGAGGAAGACTTTCATAGTGTATGTTGAGTGCATTTTGGACTTTGAGCCATGTGTGTATCTCATCTATGTTAAAATAAATAAAAATCAAAAAGCACTCATATCAAATAAAGAAGAATTTAAAAACAAGAGTGAAAAGTAGTCTTATTCACATAGTTCCCTGTTTATAACATCTATAGAACTAAAATTTGTCAGCAAAACAACAGGACTTTTATGAGGTAAGTAAAAATTAAATTAAAGTAAAAAAACATAAAAAAAACCTGAACTTAGAAGCAAACCCTGTATTCTTGGGTGAGATATCCATCTCTTTTAAATTAATATAATATTTTAATAAATTTCCAATCAGAACTTAGATGGGTTGTAAAGTGTTTTTAAATTATATCTGGAAGCATATTGTTTAAAAATACTGAAAATAGTTTGGAATAAGTATTGGTGAAAGGAATATAGTGTTAACAGTTAAAATTTTACTATAATAAAAGTAGCATATCATGATATTGAAATTTATTTTAAAAGTTTATAATTTTAATTATATTATAAATATCATTCTAAGGTGTTTTATAAACACTATCTCATTTTAACTTTAAACAACTCTATGAAAGAGATGCCATTATTTCTCTTTCATGTGTGAAGAAACAGAGGCCAAATAAGTTTGCCCAAGGTCACACAGTCCGTACATAGAGGATCCTGAACTCAAACAGGTTCTAGATTAGTATATTACATCATGCAGTTTGCCAAAAGAAAAAAGAAAAAAAAATCAGTGAAATAATATAAATACTCTAGGAATGGATACATCAGGAAATGAGATGTTATTTTAGATGACAAGAGTGATGTTTCTGTTCAGTAGATCATTACTTACTGGTATTGATATAACTGCTTTTAAGTGAAATGCTAACCTAATTATAATTGTGTGTATATGGATAGAATTTGGGGCCATTTGAATCTTCAATAATAAAGTTATAGAGTAAATTATGTGATCATACAATGGAACATAATTCAACTATATAACTATATAATACATAATACATCTTTTATTCTGACTGGCTTTCTATATTTCTAATTTTAAAAAAATTAGGAATGTGTGTGTGTGTGTGTGTGTGTGTGCACACATATGTGTTCATTTGTGTTGGAATGAAAATGGAGGAATGTATGCAAGGACAAATACCATAATATTATCATTGTTTATTACAGAAAATAGTGATGGAAAAAGAACTCAATGATTTTTTTTTTGCTCATTCGTAGTAATTTTCACTTTTGAGAAAATTTAAGATAAATTTCAGGCATTACTAAAACAATATTTTATGGGTTTCAGTACATTTGAAGTTGACAAAATTTAAATGTCTGCTCATTCTAATTTCTTTAACCTATTCATTACTTAAAAGAAAAATACTAATTTTTTTTATTTACCTGACAAGATTTTTTGTAAGATCAGAAACTTCATGTGCAAAGTTTGATGTAAGATATTTTTGTTCTTTAAAAATAAACTTACTTCTTGCTGGCACAGTGCTTCACATCTGTAATCCATGCCACTCAGCAAGCTGAAGTGTTTGTCTCTTTTCAGTTTGAGGCAGGTGAACTGCAAGTTCAAGGCTGAACAATTTAGAGAAATTTTTGTCTCAAAAAAAATGGAGCTAGTGCACTTAGAACTAGTGCACTTGTTCAATCCACAGTATGGAAAAGAAATTACTTTCCTCAAATATAATGCCATCTTTCTGAAGACGCCAATAGCTTCTAAATCTCTATATCTCTGTGTGTGCACATCAAAAGTTATGTCACTGAAGATATTGCAAAGAAGTTAGTATCACAGGCACTAAATGCAGACTTGTAGACTTTTTCTCTTTCTTGTGGATAATTTGTTTTCACCTCCATCACTAGTATCCTCTCTTCACCCATTGCTCTATACCCACAAAACTAGCCTGGATAGATTGTACCAAACAGTTTCTCTCATTTTCTGGGTCCAACTAGTTTCATTCAATGAGAGGATAAGTAAGAGGCTGGAGATTCAAGAAAAGTAAGTGGTCTGGGTATTTATTCTCTTGGTTTTCTCTGCTAGATTGACAGTGGCATGTAGATGATGACCCTTAATGTCTCACATTTTCCATGCTTTCAGCTCATTTAGATCCTGCTCACTCTAACACTCCTCATCCCTCTTGCTTCCTTTCTCAGATCCTTCAGAAAAAATCAACTTCTGTGATTTTTCCTTCACTTTTTCCAGATCTTTGTAAATAGTTTCCCAATCATTTCTCTATAAACATCTTATCTGATTCCTATCCCATCCTTCACTGATATCTCTTACAAAAGGGAGAAATCTACAATAGAGCTGTCAACACTATTCTTTCACACTTTCTTCTCCAGTGAGATAATCTCTTCCTAAATTGCAACCATTAACTTCTTACCAAAACTATGTTTTATATGTTGTAGATAACATGATGTCAGAATTGTGAAGCTGTGTTTAGGTGTCTACAAAGAAAGACAGAATGAAGATCTAAAGATGTAATTATTGTCAACTGTTTGTTGTTGACCAGTAGAATTCCAGGGGTGATGAAATGCTTAAATGTGGCCTACAGTCCATGAAGACAAAAAGGGGAAGTCATTTCATTGTACATGATCTTGGCACTGAAAGCATCTCTCCTAACCAGTTCTAGCTGACTGATTCTCTAAATAACAATCAATACCAAACATTTATTTAGCAACTTAACACTTTCTAAAAGTTGTAGCAGCAATAGTGAATTTTACTTCATTGCTTTTGATCATGGAAGAAGATATAGATGTTATAACATGGCTTAAAGAGGATACTGATTTGAAGTCAGAGCTAATCAGTTTTGGCAACAAATCTTAGGTGCAGTCATTGCTATAGAAGATTTATAACAACTTGATCAATATATCTCTTTTCAGTTTGAGGCATTTGTGCATCCCCTGTGTTCTAAAAGTATGTGATATTTAGTAGTTCCTGTTCATAAACTCTATCTAGAAGATGCCAGATGTGTAAGACCAGCTCTTTGCCCTCCCCCAGACCCAAGTATGACTGGGTTACCTAGCGATTAGTGTGCGCTGCGGAAAGTAACTTCCCTAAACTGGCTTTCAGTTTAATTGGTGATTCTCACCAAGGCTGTGTATGTATCTTCATGAAAACAGGCAGCTGATAACGATCTAAAATATTTGACTATCAGTAGCTATGGTCAGCTCAGATAGGTGAGTTATGATACCATAGGCCTACGATATGAGACAATGTCTCTGCTGAAGCCTGCATGATTGCAGAGGAAAATTCCTTCCCAGAATTGATTACAGAGCAGGTTAGTTGTTAACTATGACTTAAATCTGGCTGTTCCTTCTGCAAGAATGCTTTGTCTTCTCTCTTACAATCCTTACCAGCCTGCCACTTGTCTAGCACTTCCAGCTACAATCCCCTCGACATTTTCCTCAATGACTAAACACCAAGATTCTAGGCAGCTCATGGCCTTTTGTTCTCTGTGTGCAACTGGTCACCACAGATCCCTGCTGCACCCCTATTTTGTCTCTTGCTCTTTCTTCTTGCTATACACTGTAACTCCAGCAAGAAAATTGGAACTCATTGCAGGGGTCCCTGATAATTGGCACCAAGGAAAGTATTTCAATAGCCAGACTCAGCAGAGCCTATTCAGTACTTTTCTAAAAATTTTAATAGTAATAAAAAATCACCACTAATAATTTATGGGTTTCTATTTGGTATGCTAGTACATCTCTTGTCAAATTTAGGGAATTGGCCAGAAAACTTAATGCTTGTATAATGAAATCTTTTTAGTCATTTTTGTGTTATCTTAGGTTGATTAGCCAATTGAGAAATAAATTGAAAAGAAAGGTTTCATGTAGGAAAAAAAGCAACTGAGGGATGATAATTTTATATAACTAATAATTTTTTTATCATTAGCATTCATGGATGAAGGAGTTTTTGCACAAATACTGTCAGATAATACTAAGAATACTAAGTAGAAAGAATTAACAGCTGGGGTTTAGGCCAACTGGAAAAGAATAAAAGTTTTGAGAATCAGCTAATTCAAGTTACTAGTGGTAGGAATAATGTATCTTATCCATTTTCACAGGAATGTCCAGGAGCTAAATAAATTTGAAAGTTGCCCACACTTTTTATCCACTAGCAGTTATTTAGTTTCTTCTGTTATTTTGGCCACAAAATAAGATTTTCACTGATTGCAGTTGCTGTACTTCTAAGATCATCTGGCCTCTAAAGACACTGTATAAACCTTCAAATGGAAACAGCTCCTACTCACCTTTTGTCACATTTTCCTTGATCCTTGTCATTTACAAAAAGAGAAATGACATATTCAAGATATATAGGAGCACATATACTGTGGGTTCTCATGAAAAGTAAATCAAATGGTTATTTTATTATTAATTCAAGATTTTGCAGCCTTTTTTTTAGAGCTGTCCTAAATCATTTTAGGTCTGCACCATTTATCATTATGCATCTTTAACTCTGTCTCTGACTCTATATATAGTCATGCTTTATCCTTCCTGTTGATTATCTTTAATTTGGGTATAGCTTAGGAGTAGAACAGTTTTATTCTGATTTTCTTTGTCTTTGTCTCAAAATAGGGTTCATGGACTATCTGTTTCAGAAGCATCCAAGACACAGCAAAAAATGAAAATTACTTGGCCTCATTTCACACATGTCAAATATAAAACTCAGAATTGGAATCAGTCTTATATACACACCAGGAGATTCCTCACATAGGAATATTATCTAGACATAATGTTCAACATGGATTACTTCAGAAAATTAGTAATTTTCACGTAAGAAGCAATCCCAACAATCAGTTAATCAACTGCACTTTAACAAAGTTACTATGTGTCGGGTATTGGAATAGGTACAGAGATATGACAGAGAGCAAAGCAACAATGGCTTGCCTTCATGGAGCCTACGGACCAAAGAGCAAAAGCTACATTGATCAATTTTTCTAAATGAATGTAGAACAAAACTAAGTTCTGCTATGAAGTCCCGTAGGTTGAAAAAATATAATAAAAGAATTTATAGCATCTTGGACCTCAGGGAAATCTTTCTTCTGAAAAGATACAATAAAGCTGAACAAGAAGCCCACATGAACTAAGGGGAAGTTGAAGAGACCCCTTTCTAGGCAGAAAAAGTGGCAGCTGGTTGGTGCATGGGTCTGAAATGAGGCCATTATAAATGCAGTTGGGAGGTGGTATAGGGATAGTTGATGCAGGGTGAGAAAGAGCCCAGCCAAGTGGGGCTTGAAGGATACTGTCAGGCATACTTTCCGACCGCCAAGTGAGTTTGCAGCTGGTGTATCAGTTTGCTGGGCAGCTGCCGCATAAAATACTGGAAAGGATTCTAAAGTGAGGTTAAGAGATCTGTCACCTTATTCTTGTTTTTTTTCTCTAACTATCTGTTTGATACAGTGTGAGATACTTAACCTCAATGAGTTTCATTATCCATAACAATGAAGGATGGATAATAACATCTTGTTATAGCTGTGAGAACAAAAGTGAGGGTGAACAATATGAACATACTTTGGAAAACTTCATTCACTATAAGCATATAAAGAATTACTTAAGTTTTACTGTACATATTTTTTTATTTTTAAAAAGCAAAACAGAAAGAAACATAGAAATTATACAGATTTTCAGAAAAAAGTAAGAAATCAACACTAGTTAATATATTACACATTGTTATCTTAAAAGCAGTTGCTCAAGTTACAAAATCAAAGCAAAACAATTGAACAGACAATCAAGTGACGAAAGCACAAACTCTTCTTTTTGGTAAACTAACAGAGAATGACTAGTACAGTTATCTATCTTGCACACTTAAACATACATACAGTGATGGCTGTATATCTACAAGTTGTTCTTTTCTTTTGAGCACTTTCTTTCCCTTTCATTATTACAGTATCTATTGTACATTTTACTCTTTCAGTTTATTATTATTATTATTTACTTTTAATAGCTAAATCTTGGAATCAATCAAAATGCCTCAACTGCACAATGGATTAAAAAGATGTGCTATTTTTATACAGTGGAATATTACTCAGCTACAAAAAGGATAATCTTGAGGCTTTTACAGGTAAATAGAGGCAACTTGAGACTGTACTTGCAAGTGAAATAAATCAGACTCACATTTGTAAATATCATACTGTATCTCAAGTGTACTGTAAATTTTTGAAGTCATTTCTTTGCTTTAACTTTTTTACCCAGAAGAAGAAAGTTATCCATTTTTGAAGGACCACCATGAATTCATTTCTTGATCTTATCTTCTGCTAACTTTTATCCATTACTTTTCACTACCTTAAAACTCTACCCATTAAGGTCACTGTGATTTCAAGTATGAACAACCTATGGCCAAGTTTGTAGTTCTTAAAGAACACTTGAAGGATGCATTTCCCCTGAGTTTTTAGCCCCTTTTCTTTCCTTTCTTTTCAGCCTTTTAGCAGTTGTAGGAGCCTTCACTTGATGTCTTTTGATTAAGTCTATAACTCAATCCAAAAATATATTTAAATGTTTCAAAGAGTGTTCTTTGTTCTAGTGCACTTTTTTTTCCATCTCTTTAGGTTTAGGAAGATTTCATTTGTTTCTATTTTAGTTCCAATTTTGGTTCCACTTTGAATGAAAGCATGAGGGTCCTTTGGTTCATGTCACTTTGTTCCCAGAGTTTTGGAAGCACTGTCAGCATTGGATGTTCTGTATTTCTTCTTTTTCTTTACCCTTGTATCTCCACCACCCTAATCAGCCCAGATGTACCTTGCTTTTCATATATATTCCAGTTTAAAATTATGCAATGATTTCAGCACCACTTACTGTCAACTCCACTGTTTTCTCAAGAAGATGATTCCTTATTTTTTTAAAAAAAGGTAATGTCTTATCATTGTCTGATAACTGACCACAAAAGAAGTAGATAGCAAACACTGAAACCCCTGATATATACATATTTAGCCTTTGAAATTTTGTCACTGTTTGTGTGCAATGGCCTGAGTCAGTTCTAGCAGAGCCAAGCTTATTGTGTAAGCAACTAACTCAGTATTCAAACAGGCTGAAACACCTGGATGTCTGTACTGTCACTTTGATTTTCTTTTGTAAGCCTGAAAACATTTTTTAGAATTAAAGATTAATCAATGAAGCATTAACATAATTTAAGAATCAAGTCCATGGAGTCACTAGTCCTAATCATTTGGATGGGAACTATAGGATCTATCAGAACTCTGGCTTTGGGGGTCTTAGAGTGGGAACTGTGGCTGGCTTCCAATCAGTGGAATGCAGAAAATAAATCACTAAACCATAGAGGAATCAATGGAAAGAAGTGGCCCAAGTAACCATGGAAAAGTGTTTTGACTGGATAATGTAAAGCTAATGATAATAGACCTGTGCACAAACATATATACTGTAGATATCAGTCTTGTTCTTCCTAAGAACATGATTAAGAATTCTGAAACTATTTTTATAAAACTATTTTATATTGCAATTTATAAATAAACAGTTACATTATAAACAAAAGGAGCCAGCCTCCAATGCATGAGAAAGAAGTTACAATTAAGGAAAGGAAAAAAGTAAAATGAACTCTGGGGAGGCAAATTGGTGCCAGAGGTATCAATTCTGATTCTTGTATAGAATATATATATATATATATATATATATATATACAGATAAATAAGTGAATAAATGAAACTATGTTATCTTTACATACTAAAAATGGCCAGAATAGTGAAATCCTAGTATCAATGAACACATGTAACACACAAGTTTTGTTGCTTAATATCATTATCTAATAAAAGGAGCCACAACTCCTTGGAGAAGTAGTTTATTCCAGCACTGATTCAGGGAAAACACAAAATTAACTTAAGTGTTTTGCAGTGTCTAATATAATGTGCTAAAAAAGATTGTGGCAAATCAAATGACCACAAAAACCAATGTAAAAATGTTCCCAATGGCCAAATTTAAAACAGTTTGAGCAACAGTGTAATGATAACAGTAGATGATAATCTGAGCCCAATTCTACTGCCTCTTTGTCCCTGGTCTCCTGCATCCAGGGTTTAGTTTCTTCTACACATAGCAGGCAGAGTATTTTGTTTTTTAAACTGGAAGTTGGGTAACATAACTTCTCTGATTGTTAGATGTCTATATTTTCCCATTACATGCAAATCCAAAATAATAACCCAAAAATAAATCCAAAGTTAAATCACTTTGAAAGACCACACAATTATACAAAGCCATTCTGTTGCTTAATTCTCCATTCTGTTCTTGGACTTTTGTTCTTATTACTCCCTCTCTCTGGAATGTTATTTTTCTAGACTGTTTTGTGGTTTGTTTGTCCTTATCGTTTAGATATTGGGTCAAATGTAAAACAGCACTTCAAAAATGGATGTATAAATTTGATCCTGTCCATCCCTATTTTATTACACAGTTTTCCTTCATCAAAAGATATTCTTAAATTTTAATTAGTACATGTTTGCAGTACATAATGCTTACATTCCTCATGGTACATATAGACACACATTTTAATTTCTTTTTCATCCCATTTTCCTTCCTTCTCTGCCTCTTCCCTCCATCTCTTGATCCCTTTCTCACTTAAGGAAGGTTCATCTCCTTACTTCTTATCTTTCCTTTATTTTTCTCTTTATAATTTGGGTTTCTTATATAAGAGAAGCCATGCAATTCCAAAGCTTGTGTGGCTTAGTTATTTCATTTAATATTATGGTTTCAAAGTATATCCATTTTTCTACCAATGATCCAAATTTATCTTTCTTTATGGCAAAGGACTGCTCCACTGTGTGTAAACACTATGTTTTCTTTACCTATTCATCTGTTGATGGACATATAAACTACTTCTAAGATTTAGCTATTATGAATCTGTGTTTCCATAAACATTAGTACATAAGCATCATTACAATATGATGTCTTTAACTCTTTAGGTTGGGTAGTTATTAGGGAAATAGCTGGGTCAAATGGGATTCTTACTTTTA
Organism: Hydrochoerus hydrochaeris; assembly: GCA_004027455.1. Taxonomy (NCBI): domain Eukaryota; kingdom Metazoa; phylum Chordata; class Mammalia; order Rodentia; family Hydrochaeridae; genus Hydrochoerus; species Hydrochoerus hydrochaeris. The sequence goes on from PVLA01002795.1 coordinate 107,501, forward strand.
ATTTTTTTTAAGAATCTCCATTATAATTTCCATAGTGTTCATTGTAGTTTACATTCCCATAAGCAATTTAGAAGATTTTTCCCCCCCCACAGTCTGACCAGACTTTGTTAATATTTTATTGCTTGATGATGGCCATTCCATCTTGGATAAAATGGTGCCTCAGTTTGCTTTAATTTGAATTTCTCTAATAGCTGACAATGCTGAACATTTCTTCATGTATATATTGACCATTTGTACTCTGTGAAATGTCTATTTCATTTGCCAATTTTTATTGAGTCTTTTATTTATTATTATCTACTCTTTTGGAGCTTTTTATATGTTCTAGATATTAGCTCTCTGAGAAATAACTGGTAGCAATTTTTTCCTATTCTGTAAATTTTCTTCATAGCAGTTGCTATTCTGTTATTATCTTGTTTCCTTTTTATATGGCTTTTTTCTTTAAGTATTTCCTTGAAGGCAGAGACTGTATGTGTCTTGTACACTACTGTACTTCCAAATACCAGGACTGTGTCTAGCAAAAATTTGTGTTCAATAAACATTTCTTAATGAAAATAAGTGAACCTGTGAATGACTAAAGGCAATGCAAACTTTCACACTTAACTTCTTATCATTTACTAATAGTCATGAGGATGGCATGAAGGGTTAATTTATCTGACATACTAATAAAAGTCTTAAAGACAAATGTTATTCTAGTTCATAGGAGGGATTGCTAAATTCTGGTTGAGCAGATAAAGGCAGCATAATTCCAATGATGCCTCAAGGTTTAAGTAAAAATGAAAAAGATTATCACTGCAAACTGCTTCTTTTACTTCTTCAGGCCAAAGGAGCAGCAGGTGCATAGCTCATCAGCAAAGGTAAGGAAGGGCAGAGTAGACTATGGGAGCCAAAATAACAGGGTTTGTGTAGTCAGTTTTCAGCCTAGTAAATGATAATTTTAGATACGTAAATGGAAGAAAATGGTGGGAGAGAAGAAGGAAATGATACAAGTGAGGATAAAATAGAGAGAGAGAGAGAGAGAGAGAGAGAGAGAGAGAGAGATCAGAGGGATCAGAAGTTGTGAGCAGAGCAAGTGGTAAAAATTAACATTCTTTATCAGCTCTCTCAAGTCAACTTTGCAACTACCAAATCTTAACATTCTCTGGTAGGAATTTAGAACGATTAGAGACATGAGTGAGGAAAGATACATTCAAAAATTAGACCTTGGTCAACAGAGAAAAAGAACAAGTTGATGAGCTTTGGGAACCGGGTTTGGCACCCAGGAAGCTGATACTAACCTCCTTGGGAAGAGCCGCAGAGCAGTGCTGGTGGCAGATGTAAGGCTGCAATGGGCTGAGGAGTGCTTCATGCAGTCAGTGAAAGGGAGGAAATGAGTTTAGCTGCATATTTCAAGAAGTCTTGTGTTTAATGGAGTTACAGAAATTTTTTTTGTCTTTTGGTTTTGTTTGGTTTTTGGTAGGAGAACAAGTAGCCACTGAAATCATTTTACAAAAAATGGGAAGAGGAATGCATCTTACCACTGAGAGACTCTTCATCATACAGTTGCTTTGTCGGCAAATGCACTGAGTGTGGGAAGGGTTCTCTAATTACAAATGGGAATGAAGAAAAGTGGTGGCAGCCCATTTAACCTGTTACATTTAGTAATTCTGATTCATCTATTTATATACTTTTTAAAATTTGGTTTCTTATTTTTCCATTAAAACTTACTCTTAAATCCTTTCTATTTAGATATTTCAATTAAGAAGAAAACAATTTTTCACACTGCAGAAAGGTTAAAAAGATGACTAGACAGAGAGAGAGAATACATATACACTACACGTGATTTATGATAGATTGGAAGAACAGAAAGTAGGAACCTAAAAGAAGAAGGAGGATCAACTGTGTCAACTGTCCTTGTCCTACTATAATATTTCTTATTATGTAAAATAGATAAACTGTCAACTTTTGGGGAGCTCAGTGCCTTACTCACAGCTTAGACATATTCAAATGTCTGGCTTTTCCTTTTGAGTGCAGGATCTCACAGGCTGCATGTGGCTTTTTCCCTTCTCTGTCCACTGTCTCAGTGTTCCGCATGAGAGCCTGAGCTTTATATCACCACAATCAAAATTCCCTGTAGCTCTACTTCCTTTTGCATATTGATTTATACAAATATGGCCTGAGGCATTTTTAAGACATGAAAAGCCAAATTTCCCATCTAATATGAATCCACTTAAAATAATAGCTAAGGTCTGAAAGTTGTGTTTCTTTTGCCCAGCACCCAAGATAATAGGTAATTATGTCAGTATGGCTAGTGTGGAGTTGGCTGGAGAAGAAATCCACTGAAAACTGACTTCTAAATAGCTAAAGTAACTGGAAGAAACATCATTCAATCAGTTAAGAAGTGAGTGTTCAGCACCTAGCACTTTACTAGGTCCTATAGAGGTGAATGTAGATTATTGTTATGCTTTGTGTCTGGATGTTCCCCCAAAACCTATGTAGTAATGGGGGCAGGTTTCTAGAGTTTGTGAATGATTCATGGTCCAATGCTGGGATATGAATGTTACACCCAAGTGGATGTGGCCTACATACAATATAAGGGACAGAAAAAGTTTTATCTAGGTGCCCCTCTCTCTTTTGGCTCTTGTTTCTTTTGCTGTCTTCCACTGCCATGAATTGTTCTTCTGCCATGCCACCTTGGCCTTGAGCCAGCTGATTATGGCCTGAAACCTCCACAAACTGTGAGCTCAATAAACTTTTCCTTCTTAAATTTTCCTCAGCAGTGAAAGAAAGGTAACCATAACCACCAAAAGAAAAATAATGAACTAGCTTCTGTTATCAGTGTGCTGCACCCTAGAGTTATCAGGAGGAATCATGCAATTCCAAGAAAAAATCCAGTAGCCTCATCTCAGTTTGCATAGGGGAATGGCCAGATGTGAGCTCCACAAACCACAGAAAAGGTATTAATATCTGTTTGGACACTGCTGAAAAAGTCAAGAGGATAGTGAAGGAGAGAGGGATATAGCAAGGTTTTTCTATTAAATTGTTCTCCCAAGAAAGATGCTAGTAAAAAATGTGATCATTCTATGGTAGGAACAATTGCACACAAGAAACAGTTAAAGATCCACTGTAAATTTTGAATGGTGGCTAGAGTGGAAGTGGGAGAATTTATGAAAACTGTACTGTGGTACCTTGGTATTACCATTAATTGATTTCAAGTAGCAATTTGATGAGTTTTAAATCAGTTAAGTGCCAAGGTATGACTGCATGTTGAAAATATAATGAATAAAATTGTGGAGAAATTGTGAGGTAATCCAGCAGAGATAGGGTATTTCGCTGCTACATGTTATTTCTCTTCCTTTATTTCTTTTATTGTTTATCAGCTTTCTTGTGGAGTCAGTAAAAGACAGTTTATTGACTTATTATGTGACTCCTTTTAATTGTATGGCTTTCAATAACTTAGCTATAAGTTCTTTCTGTATTCCAAAATTTCACTACACTTGGGAATATTTGTCTATATCTTTGCTTCTGTCTCTGTCAATCTGTGTCTCTGTCTCCTCCCCTGCCTTCTCATGGTTATTAGGGATTGAGTGCAGGACTTTCACATTAAGCTAAATCCCTAGCCTTTTTGTCTTGCTTTTACCTTTTACTTTAGAAACAGGCTCTAGCTAAGTCGCTAGGTAACCCAGGATGATCTTTTTGACTCAGCCTCTCAGAGTGATAGGATTATAGACAGAGGCCACCACACCTGGCAAAATTACTATATATATATATATTTTTTTCTTACTGCTTGAACTGAGTTTTACTGAATTCTGTCTGCCAACAGTATTTTACTACTGACCACTATCTACCAGACAGAGGAACAAAGATGAAGCGATAACACTGGATAAGAAGCAAATAGACAGTGCCTTTGGTTAAAAGCAATTAGCTTTAGGCAGAGAACCTTAATATACCACCTCATCAAATGGACTGTTCTATAAAGGTATATTTAACACTATAATGTGTGTATGTAAGAATCAGAATCAAACCTGGATATGCTTTGCTAATATTCCTCTGAACTGAGAGAAAATGCTAAACAAGAAGTTTTGTAATTTTCAACAACTTGTTTGTGTGCAATTTTTCTTTTTTTAACAGCTAGGTTACTTAAGTTTATATTTTAATCAAAACAGCTAGGCTAGCTAATTCTTGTCCTGCATTAATCTTATGGGACCTCAAAGTTTGCTCTGTTACCCACAAACTACTTTTCATATTTCAGGATTAGATTTTCAAGTAACATCTGTATATCAAGCATTGTTCTTTTTTACCTACATGTCAACTTTTCCATTTTCCAAATTTCTTTGTATTAGAGTTGAACTTGGTTGCAGACTCACTTTACTGTGTTATTATAGGCTCCTTGCATTATTTAAATAAGTAAACAAAAGATAGAAATCAATTACTGTTATTAATAATGCAATTAAGGCAAAGATGAAGATAGCATAAAAGTGACCAAAAGAAATGTCTATTTAATGTGATTTGGGTGTATATATTAGCAAACTATTTGATTGTATATTTCCTTTTGAAGGAGAAAAAAATACAAATCTGTGAAATACTGGTAAGATGAAAAAAATTACATATTTAAAATGAATACTATTGTAATAGAAATGTTCTGAAGCTTTATAGATTGACATTCTATGTCAATAAAACATTCTATTAATTTTCTAGAGCATCTAACAAATGTTTATAATATTGGAAAGATTATAAGCTTTCTTCAGTCTTTGAACTAAGAAGATCAGAATGCAAGGCAGACTTCCTCCTGCCAGCTTCATAAAAAGGATCATAGAATGCCACCACAGATATCACATTCTCCTTTCTATTCCTTATAAATTACTCAGCACTCCCATTTTTCTTTATTAAATTTTTTCTGTTTATTAAACAAGACTTCAGTTAAACTAAAATAACTAAAATTCGTGATAAGAAATGAATTTAGAAAACTGACTTTTCAACATATGGTTATATTTCTATTAAGGAGTTAAAAAGGCATGCCAAGAAATTTTAGAATTGGTTTTGTTCTCTTCACTTCTACTTGCAACCGCATTCCCTGGGAAGCTGTCTGTATAAAAGCACCAAGCTCAATTTAAATGAACTCTGTGTTCCATGAGAACACAGTTTTATATTGTGTTTAAAATTTCCATTCATGGATTTACATCACTGGGTTACATTGCAATGTGGACAATAGAAATGAAGGCTGCTATGTTTCAAAAGTAAAACAAAAATGTTAACTATGGGATGGTCATTTTTCTAAAAAAAATCTTACAGTACACATGAACATGATGAAAAATAGTAATAGTTGTTTGATATTACTGCCAGCATACATTATTATGTCTTTTGGTACAATATAGGAGGACATTTAACTTTAAAGAGTTTTATGTGTTTTTAATATATTTTTTACTACATCTTATATTTTTCTAATAATATTTTACAACTTTCAACTAAACTTATAAAGTAAGGTTTAATAAGGATATGAAAATTTCTGCTAGGAATAATAACTATAGGTACATAATTTTGGAGCTTGATTTGGCAACTTTGATGTCTTCTCATCTCTGCTATCTTTTGTGAGACCAACATTGCTTGGTGAGTTAGCAGATAAGTGAGATGTTAATGTGCTTTGGTTTATTAGTAGCTTTTATATGTGTTGCTAAATGACTGGAAAGTTTCCTCTTTTCTTTTATTATGAAACGTTTCAATTGTGCCAAAACCTCCCTAAAATATTACTTTTAAGGCAATTATACATTTTAAATAGACTATATAAAATGTTGACATTTAGTTAAGGATTTTTATTTTTAAAAATATGGAAACAATTGAAAAAATTTTAATATTTCTTACAGATTCAGTTCTACTATTGTTAACAAGGTGCAACTGTTTGCCTGTAGTTTATGGGTATTTATAACTCAGATATACAATACAGTTTGATTTTTAAAAATTTTATATAAACAATATCATTCTGTAGGTACCATTTTTGAAATTTTTTCATTTAAAATCTTTTTTTTCAAGGTTGATGTATAAGATACATTCTATAGACTGAATGATGATACTAAAATTCACATGTTTAAACCTAATCCCTAATGTGATAGTATTAATGCCATGGATTTTAGAAGGTGCTTAGGCTGAAAAGATTCTGCTATCATGAATGAGATTAGTGAAGGTTTCCACCATGCAGAGTATAAAGGGAGAAGGAATCACCTTTATTTTTTTGTGTGTTTTTTTGTACTTTAAAACACAACAAAAGGATAAAAATGATACAGAATTTTATTGTATTCAGAATTTTAAAAAAATAAGAAATTAACCCTAATTAGTACATTGCATACTGTTATCTTTAAAGAGTTGTTCAAATTACAATATTTAGGCAGGAAAAAATGACCAAGCACTCAAACAATGAAAACACAAACTGTTCTTTTTGATCAACTAATAGAGATGAGTAGTATAATTATCGATCTTGTACACACACACAATGTGTGTGTGTGTGTGTGTGTATATATATATATATATATATATATATATATATATATGCTTTCCCCTTTTTTCTTATCCCCTACCCAGTTCTTTTAAGCACTTTTTCTTTCATTTTCACAATGTCTATTGTACATTTTGGATCTTATTTATTCTTTCAGTTTTTTTACACTAAGTAGACAATACGATCTTTGTGTATGCAAGTCTGAGTATGGTCTCAAGTTGCATCCATTTACCTATAAAAGCCTCAAGTTTATACTTCTTTATAGCTGGGTAGTTCTCCATTGTGTAAAAATACATCTTTCTTATTTATTCTGTGACTGATGTGCATTTGGGTTGTTTCCAAGATTTAGCTATTACAAATTGTGCATCTATAAATATGGGTGCACATCCATCACTGTGGCATAGTGTTTTCATTTCTTATGGGAAAACACCCAGAAGGAGAATAGCTGGGTGGAATGGGACCTCCAATTCTAGTTTTCTTAGGAATCTCCATGTTGGTTTCAACAGTGGTTGTACCAGTCTACACTCCAACCAAAACTGGAGGAGTTCCTTTTTCCCCACAGCCCCGCCAACAGTGGCTATTGGTTGATTTCTCAGTGACATTCTTTCTGGAGTAAGATAGAATCTCAGTGGTGTTTTAGTTTGCATTTCTTGATTGACCAGTGATGTTGAACATTTCATGCATTTATTCACCATATGTGTTTCTTCATATGAAAAGTACACATTCATCTGAGATGCTCATTTTTGACTGAATCTTTGAATTTGAGGGACTTGATGTTTTTTAATTATCTATATTTTCTTTACATAAGTACTGAGGGAAATTTGGCTAAATTTTTTTCCCATTTTGTGGGTTTTCTTTTCAGTCTGTTGGTGATTTCTTTTGAAGTACAAAAACCTTTTAATAAGATTAGGTCTCAACTGTTGATTCTTTGACTTCACATATGGTTTGTGTTTTGTTCATCAAGTCTTTGTTTACCCCTATATTTCAAGTTTTCTACCTACCTTGTCTTCCAGTAGATTTAGTATTTCTGTTTTAATATTTAGATCTTTGATCCATTTTGACTTTGGTTTGTGCATGATAATAGACTTAGGTCTAGTTTTAACCATCAGCATATGGAAAGCCAATTTTTCCATTACCATTTATTAAAGAGGCTGTTTTGCTTCCAGTGAATATGTTTGGCACCTTTGTCAAAGACAAGGTGGCTGAGTGTCTTTGAAGTTATGTCTTCATCTTCTAATCTGTTCCACTGATCTGAAAATCTGTTTGTTTGGTTTTTTGCCAGTACCATACTGATTTTATCACAGTAGCTTTGTAGTATAATTGCAAGTCAGGGATTGTGATGCCTCCTGCCTTGCCTTTGTTGCCCAGGATTGCCTTGGCTATTGTAGGTCTCATTAACCAAATGAACTTTAGGAATATTTTGTCTAGATCTTTGTGTTATGCTAATGGTATTTTGATTGGAATTGCATTAAATATGTATAACAATTTTGGGAGAATGGCCATTTTTGTGATGTTGGTTCTTCCTATCCAAGAACTAGGGATATCTTTTCATTTTCTGGTATCCCCTTCAATCTCCTTTTTCAGAGTACTATAGTTTTCAATACTTAAATCTTTTACATCCTTTACTAAATTGATTCCTAGGTATTTCAGATTTTTTGAAAGTTATTGTGAAAGGTATTATTTCAATAATTTCTCTCTAAATGAGTTTGTTGTTTATGTACAAGAATGATATTGATATTTGAATGTTGACTTTGTACCAAGCTATGGTGCTGAATTGGCTTATTAACTCTAATAGTCTTTTTGTGGAGTTTTTGCGATCTTCTATGTAGAGAACCATTTCATCTGCAAATAATGATAATTTAACTTCTTTGTTTCCTATCCTTATTCCTTTTCTCTCCCTTGTCTAATTGCCTTGGCTAATGTTTCCAGAACTATATTGAATAGGAGTGGTGATAGTGGACATCCTTTCCTTGTTCATGATTTTACAGTGAAAACTGTCAGTTTTTGTCCATGATATTGGCTGTTGATTTGTCATAGATGGCTTTGAGAAGATTGAGGTAAAGACCATCTCTTCCAGTTTTCTGTAGGGTTTTTATCATGAATGTGTGTTGGACATTCCCAAAAGCTCTTTCATGCACCTATTGAAATGATCATGTGATTTTTGGCTTTGGCTCTATTGATATGGTATATTACATTTATTGATTTGTGTATGTTGAACAACCCCACATTTCTTGGATGTATCACATTTGGTCATGGTGTATAATCTTCTTGATAATTTGCAGCATTTTTTTGCTCATATTTTTTTGAGAATTTTTGCATCTATGTTCATTAAGGAGGTTGACCTGTAGTTCCCCTTTTTTGTCAGATCTTTCTCTGGTGTTTAAACATCTAGTAAGTCCATTTGTTGACAGATTTGATTCAGTTCTGCTATTTCTTTGCTGACTTTTTGCCCAGTTGATCTCTTTGTGACAATAGCGTACCAATATCTCCTGTTGCAACTGGGTTATTGCATATTTGATTTTTCACATCTATTGGTATTTGTCTTACATAGTTGAGTGCTCCCTTTTTTGGTGCATATATATTTATGCTTTTTGTGTCTTCCTACTGAATATTTCCCCTAATGAGCATGTAGTGACCATCTTGATCGCTTTGGATCATTTTTACTTTGAACTTCACATTGTATGCCAACAGAATAGCTACCCCCACTTTTTTCTGGGTTCCTGTCACATGGAATATTGTTTTCCATCCTTTGACTTTAAGTCTATGAATTTCTTTTTTAGTTAGATGGGTTTCTTTTATACAAGATATTGTTGGAATGTACTTCCTGATCCATTCTACCAAACTATTTCTTTTAATTGGTGAATTTAGGTCATTTATATTGATGGTTGTAAATGATATGTATTGGCTTATCATTGTCATGTTGTTTTCCTGTTGTTAGTTTCCTGATTTTCCCCTTTGTTTAATTTCTTGCCCTGTCTGGTGGTTCATTTCTGTCAGTGTTCTGGGAATTGTGATCATTTTTATCTCTATCTAGAATGTCTTTCAGCACTCTTCCTAAAACTAGCTTGGTGGACTTGAATTTCTTCAGTTATTCTTTGTCATGAAAGTGTCTTACTTTTCCATCAACTTTGAAAGATTGTTTTTCAGGGTACATCAATTTGGGTTGGAAGTTTTTTTTCTTTCAGGGCTTGAAATATTTCACTCCAAGCTGGTCTTGACTTGAGGGTTGTATTAAGAGGTCCGCCATTATTCTAATGGGCCTTCCTTAATAGTTAATCTGTTTCTTTTCTCTAACAGCTTCTAGTATTCTGTTTTTATGCTGAATTTATAGGATCTTGTTTATTATATGTCTGGATGTAGATTTATTTTGGTTATGACTGCTTGGCATTCTATTTGCCTCATGTATCTGTATATTCAATTCTTTTTCTGTGCTTGGGAAATGTTCTATTACTTCTGCAAATAGTTTTTTAAAATGTCATTTGCACTGACTCCTGCATTTTCATTGATACTATCAGTATAATATGTTTTTTCTTTGCATTGTCTTGGAAGTGAATTATTATCTCATGGTCCCTTGTTATTTTTAAGATCTCTTTCTTTTCATGATCATTAGTTTTGATCCTGCCTTCCAGGTCTGAATGCCTACCTTCAGTTTCACTCAAGTGGTTTTTCCAGCTTTCAATGGAATTTTTAATTTTCTGAATTACTCTTTGAATTTGTTTCATGCATTCTATTTGATTCCTAATTGTTCATTCAAGGTTTCCATCATTTTCCCATGGTCCTGTACTTTTAAAAAAATCTATATCTTCTCTATCTATGCCCAGAATCTCCTTCATTAAACTTGTCATTTCTTTCTTTACCTGAGAGATTGTTTCTGATCTGATTTCCTCTATAGCCTCATGGATTTGTTTCTTTATTTCTCTTGCTATCTTTTCAGAAATTTCAAATGTGTGACTTCCAATGTCCTCAATTTCAATGTCTCCTTTACTTGTTCCAGATGGGTTGGGGATTTGAGGTTGCATTTTGCTTTTTCATTTTGTCATTTTCACCTCTTGGTTAATATTTTAATCTTTCAATCCCACTAGTCTTGACTGTCCATCATGTGGGTCTTAGGGTCCTACTGTGTGGCTGATGTTCACTCAGTTGCTGGATCCTACTGTGTATGGGAAGGGCTAGTCACCTGAATTCCTCCTATGGGGCCAGTTTGGTGAGTTCTATATTCTTTCTAGGTTGACTAGCATGAGAATATTGATATGGACCAATCCTTAGCTTGTCTTGTTACTGTGACTCTAGGCTGGTTCATGCTGCTATACTCACCTGTCCTTGGCATGTGCCCCAGCCAGGACCCTATTGTATTACTTGTAATATCACAGGCCCATTTGGGTTCTTCCAGGCACTCTAACTGACTCATATGGAGTTCTGTGTATGGAAGAATCCTTGTATCCTTGCTGGCTTACCAAGATCCACCAGGTAGGGGAAGAGTTTGCCAAGGCTCTAGCCAACCCATTGAGGTTCTCTTTTTGGGAGGATTCTGCATACTCTCACTGGCCTGCAGAGGTCCTCTGGGTGGGGTGAGCAGTCCCCAAGGTTGTCAGCTAACCAAGGTACTGCGGTTGGTGGAAAGGTAGCCAATGCCCCCATCTACTGCTGAGGTGATCTAGGTGTAGGGAAGGGGTGACCAAGGTTCCCCTCAGCTGTGGAAAAGGCTGAAGGCATCATCTTTGAAAACAGAGATCAAACTCTAGACTTATTAAATTTCCGGCATTTAAATCATGAAACTCTTCACCTCTCAAACTGTAAGAAAATAAATTTCCATTTAAAAAAAATTTTTATTTAAAAGGGATAAAACAAAATAAAACCAATCAAAACAAACCAGTGTAAAATATGCAGGACTTCAAAACATTTCAAAACCAACAATAGTTAGTTATCATAATGCCTTTTGATGTCTTCAAAATAGCTGCAGACAACTTCAGGTATACTAAAAATCAAACAGAATAGAATAGAAGCAATAAAACATAATAATGAATGCAATAAAGGACTTCAAAACAAGCCTATAGTAAAACCAAAATTACTACAGTAAATCCATAATGTATCTTGCTATCTTTGAAGTAGCTGCTCTTGTCATCAAATTTGACATAATCAAGCAAAACAAAAGAGAATAAAACCCAACCCAACAAAATAATGGAAATGATATACATCTTCAAAACAAGGTGATAGGGAATCAACAATGGCTGCAACCCTCAGAAGCTGATCCCCCAGCTGTTACACTGCATACCACTATCCTCTGAACCTATGATCAGACCACTGTCCATAGATCTGCAATGCTAGTGAAACACCAAAGCACCACAGATATCCAATTGCATTTCCCTTCTATAGCTACCATCACAGCCTTTGTTTCTCCAGATAATCCTGTTGCTTATGATGGGGAGGTGGGATTGGTACTTCTTGTTTGCAGCCCATGCACTAGAAGAAGCCAAGATCTGTCTGTTCCCGTGTGTGGTGGTAGCCCATGCATGGCACTGGTTCCCAGAATGGGTTTGCTTGCTGGTATTTCCATTGTCTTAAAATTACCTAATTCAAGGTATTTTGTCACTGAAGTCTGAGCATCCCAAACCAATGCATGCAATTCTAGTTCATATTTTTTAATGTTGTGCAATATTCTATTTTATGCCAATAGCATAATTTTTATAAATTTTTTACTTTCATAAACAATGTTTCTACAGATATTCCCATACATGTTTCATTATGTACATTATATCATATAATGTAGGAGATTTCCACCAGGATTTATGTAGCATGGAGTAGTATATTTAGCTGCATTAGCAAACAAACATATTGACACAGTTTCTGGGAAAGCTGAAGGACTTGAAGATAGTACTGACTTTTATTCCTTTCAGCCATACTGGGGCAGTCACATTTTCTGTATATGGAAACTGTTAAATTTTCTAGAGTTAAATATTCTAGAGTAGCCAACTCAATGAATGTATTATGGGTAACCATTATTTTAATTTGTTCTAGGGAAGTAGAGCATTTCTCCCATATTTAGTGGTTATTAAATTTCTACACACTGCATATTTTTATTTTTGTGTATTTTCCCATTAGGCTTTTGAATTTTTATTACTTATTTCTAAATATGTTTATGCATATTTGAATATAAATCACTGGACTGTGATTTATGCTGCAATTATCTTCTCCTTACCAGTGATCAATGTTAAAAATTATTTATGGCATATTTTGTTTTACCTAAAATATTTTTATTTTTGAATTCAAATCAGTGTGTTAATATTTTCCTTCTTGTAATACACCTTTTGTTTCATAATGAAATATTTCATCAATGTCATGTGCATATGTCCTAGAGACACCCTCTGTAATAAAGATAGGATTCCCATATGACATTTATACATGTGCAATGTATGACATAGCTAACTAGTCTTATTTTTCCATACAAATGATCCATTTATATTTCTTTGGGGGTGATCAACATCTTGAGATGGTGAATTTTAACTATATTTATGTTTTATGTACATTAAATCTTCATATTTTTTGGATGATGTTATATTTTACCTTCCTTTTTTAGTAAGTATACTTCTTAGATAAAGTGATATTTTATTGTTCATATTTACCATTATAGTAGTAGTAGTAGTAGTAGTAGTAGTAGTAGTGATTTTATAAAGCTTTACACTCAACTGAAAACACAATGAAGTCATTACTTGTCCCAAACAAACTGCTGGGCTCATTTCATACAAAAACAATGACTAATTCATAAGCCAAATTAATAGTTATAAAAAATAGTAATGATTGACTAATATATTACAGACATTATAGTTACTATATACGTGTATAAATTAACCCTGACAAATATTCTGAGGGATAATTTGTTTTATTACTCCTGTTTTCCAAAGGAAGCAGAAGAGGATTCATAGAAGTCTCAGTAGTTGTGAGTTCTGATAATGATAACAACCACACTGATAAAAAGAATATGATCAAATGTTTTAACCTTCTGTTTGGCCCAATATCTTCATTGTTTTTAGGAGAAATGCTTATTGCAAAAACAACAGGAAGAGGAAGGTACTATCCAAGTTATTCTCTCCCTTTCTCTCTTTCTCTCTCTCTCTCTCTCTCTCTCTCTCTCTCTCTCTCTCTCTCTCTCTCTCTCTCTCTCTGTAGTGGTTGTGTCTACAACTACTCAACAATTATTAAGTTGTTTAGTGTTGTCCAATGTTTTGCCCTTACTTGAAAGTAATTACTTGCATATTGAAGACACATTGTTACATTTTTTAAAATGAGAGTAGCAAGACCCAATTTACCACACCATTGTCAGTAAAAGCCAATTTGTGAATAAAATTTTAAAGACAACTGTATCATAAATGGAACACAGATGTATGTAGAGGAAATCATAGCAGTTATTTTGGCATTGTTTGAAATATTCTAAAAATATTTGGGGATGAGAAGTGTAAACTAGTTTTTGGCTTCCACTATGTACAAATAAAGAAGCTTAAAGCCACATGATAATATTCAGAGTAACTCCACCTCTCCATTTTGAGAATGCTCAAGTCATACTAGTTCAGTTCATTTGTACATAATTTATTGACAGTTCCCTGCTGCCCATTAGCATAAAAACATAGTGATCCCCTAGCATAGTATAAAGCAATTTCAAGCTAATGAGATTTACAAAAATGTTTTGTAATAGAATTATGGCTTTAGGTTTTTCTAATTGTGTGTAATCCAGATCAACCCAAAGATCAGCACAGTAGAATTCTGGAAAGCACATCCTTGAATTACCCACTTGACTCTTGAAAAAGAAAAGATAGGAAACACTTTACCTACAGTGAGCATTAAAATGTCTTTGTAAATTAATTTCACATTGTTTCAACAAATATTTCTTGAAGCTTTGCTGTAATTGTAACACTGTACTTGTCAAGGTTGCCAAATTAAAGACTAAGTCATCCTCATGCTTGCAGAATTCACAACCTTTGTTTGTTACATACCACTGTATGTCCTTCACCTATATCCTGGAAGAGTGAATTAGTGAGCAAATTACTTTTTCATAGTAAATTGGCCCAAATTTTCTGCTGTTTTCAGTAATGCTATCTTTTAAAATGGATTTCATAACTTCCATTTAAGAGATGGAGTTTGGCCTTGCTTTTTGCTAATACAGCATGACAGAAATAATATCACATTAGTTTCAAGGTTAAGCTTTAAAGAAGTTTGCTTATGCTATCTCATGAACATCTGTCATAACCATGAAAATGAACCCTAGCTAACTGGCTTGTTGATCACAGAATTATGGGTGAGCCTATTTGAGACTAGCCTATATCATTCTAGCCCACTCATAGTTCATGAAAAAACAATACCTAATTATTATTTTAAGGCTCAAACTTTAAGCCAAATGTTTTGAGAGTGCTTTGTTACATTGCCATTGCTAACTGATGGAAACACAGAAAATATTGGTAGGTATGAGTATGGGATAACAAGCCCTTTCAAAGTGCCTCAGGGAGGTTAAGCAGCCAGGAATCCAGGAGAATACAAATAGACAGGCATATATTGGGAAAGGACTGAGAGAAGAACAGCTGAAGAGTATCATACCAAATTTAACTGACTTTAAAGATCATCACAGACCAAGGTTTTTAAAGTGATTGCCTGGTGTCTAAACACTCTCATTTATGAGTCAGTCACATTTTTAGGCTCAAAAACTCTGTATCAAAAGGCTACATAATGTGACATAATGAGAGAAACAATAGAGATTTCAATTTTGTTTAAATATTCTGTCTCTAATAACAGCTGACTCTATTATATTTTTCCTAGCTTCAGATGATCAGTAACACATAATCTAATATATTATCATATACTTTTTAGTTCACGAAGTGGTTCTAGTATTAGATTTGTAGCTTGTACTTTGCAAATGCTTGTCCACCTACCAACTTTATGGTAAGAGTTTACCAGAGAGTGATATCTAGTTAGAGGAATTATGATAGCTTTGAATTTGAATTTGTTGCATTTTGCACTTTGTTTAGCTTTTCTCTGTGGTTTCCACTTTGCCACAGTTCTGAGAGTTGCTGTTCTCCTACTGATTATGAAAACATTTCTGACCTGTGGATCATGGGTCTTGTTGCCTAGTTATTACTGAAATTATAGCGAATTCTGTGAGCCCAAGCTTCTTTCATCCATGTGAAGTGTGAACCCATGTTTAAATGCAGCACAATGTTAGCCCTCCTAGAAGAAGCTTCTCTTCACTTATGTCACTCACTCACATCGATTTTTTACCACTTATTCCTATTAGACTTTCCATTAACTGTCTCTGGAATTATTTTCAAACTTATCCTCAAGTAATAATACATCATTTTTTCATTTTGTATTGCTCTGCATTCTTTTTCCCTCCATGTATCTTTCCCCTCAAATATTCAGCTAAGCTTTTCCATCCAATCCCAAACTAGACATTTACAGCAAAAGCCTTGAGGTTCTCAAGCATCTCCCTGCTTCAACAATTCATTTTCAGAGTCATAATAAATTTAATCTTTCTAAATTTCTCTGACTTTCTTAAGCTTCCATGTAAGAACACAGTTTTTTCATAATGAGAAGTAGAGCACGAAAAGCTCTCTTTTGAAGGTCAGAACAAGAAAATGGCACCTTGAACATCTATTTATAGAGTAATCATTGACAATTGTTCAAATCCATAGTGGAATAAATCAGGAGAATATGAATTACTGCTCTTAAATACAATTTTGATTTTGATAGTTTCTGCACAAGAAAAAGTCATTTTGTGCTATTACTTCTAATGCTTTGTTCAATTTTATCAACTTATACAAGAACAATGACTTCCTTCCCTAATATCTTCCTTTATTTCAAGAAAGATTATTCAGTAGCCTTACAGCCATTAGCAACTGTCTCAATTATTTAGCAGAATTTCATGTGATTTTATGTTCCTTCTGGAGAAGAATTATACAGGTTTTATTTTCAGCATGATTTTAGCTCACTCTGGAGAAGAATTACACAGGCCTTATTTTCAGCATGAGGCTGTGATTCTGTTTAGCTTTAACATCTTGATTTACAAGGGTATATATCTATCTGTAGAGCACATGCTTTGCTTTTGAAGAACTCACATTGCATTGTTAGTAAGACCCTTAGGGAAGTCTTTTTTTATGTGGATAAAATATAATCAGTGTCTTGTTCTTAACTTTTTTCCCAACTGATTTTGGCAGAAGAGGTGATGAGAAATAGAAAGTTTTCTTTAGTCACCAAAAGTTATAAGGGGAAGACAAGGGTTTTATTTGCTGGATCCTCACTGCCTATTCCAACGTGGTGTTTTAGGTTAGTAAAACTCTCTTCAAATATACATGTTGCTAACACATTTCTCACGATTAAATGATGAGTGATATTTAAATTCATCTTCATTAAGATGTTTGGGAGTATCTTGAAAATGTCTGTTTTATGGTCTTTCATGCTTCCTTAAAAAGAGGTGGTTGCAATTGAAATAGAGAGGCAGACATTGTTGGCACAATTGTGTGTATATATTCTCTAATGTGGTTGGTCATATGGTCTGAACACGTAAATGACAAAGAGGATGTTGACAACTCGGCCTAAAATACTCACTTGTCTGTCACAGAATATGTGAGTATAGAAAAGTCTTCACAGCAATACCAGTATTATCTTAACTACTCAGTCAACAAACTGATGCTTAATTTGTAACCACTTGCTCAGCACAAAAGGAAAACACCTTTAGAAATCCAAGGTATTATTTTAAATGAGGAAATATTTATCCTCTTCCAAATATCTGATGCCCTAAAAAGCTGCTCCTATGAAATAAACTTACATTTGCTTCATATGCATCATGAATCAACCCTTTCCTTAGAGATTTTAAGGTTCCCTTGGAGAATTATGACACACCTTAAATATATGTGATCTGTGAACTCATTGGTGTTCATATCACCTATAAACCATTTTATAAAAGTTATGCAAGTCCTGGATGGACAAATACTGCACACACATGTTTGTATCTTCTCTCTTTCTCGCCATTAGATTCAAACTAACTGTGAATGAAAAAGTGATTATTTTTTCAAGTGTAAGCAAGGAACCCTGAACTACAGTCTATGAAAAGCCCTTGGGGAGGAAAAAAATTACATGTCTAAAGGTCAATCCCACTCTAGTCAGAATTAAACTATGCAGGACATATTGCATACATTATGTGCAAGTATAAGGTTCCTTTGAAATAGGAGTCCAGTGAAAATATGTTCAACATTTGAGCATATTTCTATTGTTAAAATCAATGTTTGATGATGGGTCTTCCTTCTACCATTTTTCTATGTCTCCTGTCCTCATTCTCTTGATTATCATTTTAATTAGTCAGTCAAGACTCTATGCTTATCTCTTATAAAGTTTAATTTGTCATAGGAATAAATGATGATTACATTTATAATTCAAAACTTTTTCAAAGCCCTTCTCATTATCCCACAATCTTTTTACTTTGCCGTTTACACTTCAATTTCTGCTTTGTATTCTACTCTATTACCCCATTATTCTGCTTTGATTGTAAAATTTTTTCTCTCTCCTCCTTTCTCCCTTCTTTCCTTTTCTTTTCCTTAATTGTATCTAAACTAGAATCACAGTGAGTGAGATAGAAAAACAATCAATAAAGGAGAAAATTCCACATCTGCACCACAGCCGCAGCTATTCTGTTCTTGTTTTCTGTGTTCTAATTTGTTCAGTGTTTACTAAATCTTAATGATTTCTATTTAAAATATGTACTATATGTATGAAATTCTCCACAGCATTGTGAAGAACAGGTCTATCCTCACACAACCTGTGGGACTGGCAGATGTGCCTTTGGATACTCCAGTGTGCTGCTCTTAAATTGTGTTTTTCGTTCCCTTTCACTCCTGGCATCTTTGCTTATCATTGAAAAAAATAAGTTTTCAGTGAATATGAAATAAGAATCAACATTTTTAAAAATACAGGGCCATATATTACATATTTTAAGCTTTGTAGTCCATATACAGTCTCTTTCAGAATGAAGCAGCACTGCATTTGGAGGACAAAAGCAGCCATAAGTGAAAGATAAATGAATGGGAAAGACTATGATCTAATAAGGCTAAATTTAGATACACTGAAATTTGAAGTTTATTTTTTATTTAAAGAGAAAAAAACAGAAAAAGGATAGAAATATTACAAAATTTCAAAAAAAAGATAAATAGTAAGAAATCACTAGTTAATAAATACTGTCCTTTTAGAAATTGTTGTTCAAGTTACAAAATTAAAGCATACAAAGTGGACATACAAGCAGTGAGACTGCAAACAGATCTGTTCAACAATCCAACAAGAACTTAGAAATATGGTTATCAATCCTACACATTTAAATATACATGCAGTTTTACCTTTTATAGCACTTCCTATTTCCTCTTTTTTTTACAACAGCAATTACACATTTTTTAAAATTTTAAAGAGAAAAAAAGCAAAACAGAACAAAGGGTAGCAACAATACAGAATTCTAAAAGAAAAAAAGAGAAAAAAACACTAAGGAATCACTAGTTGATAAATTACATATTGTCATCTTGGATGAAGTTGTTCAAGTTACAAAATTAAAGCATACATAGTAGACATTCAAACAATGAGACTGCAAACAGTTATGCTCAAACATCCAACAAAGATTCAGCAATATGGTCATCTGTTTTACACACTCAAACATACATGCAGTTATATCCCTTAGAGCACTTTCTTTTCCTCTCTTATTTACAATAGCAATTACACATTTTGGTTTTATTACACTTGTAGTTCTTATTTACTTTTTACACTAGAGACACAATATGATATTTATAAATATGATTCTTATTTATTTCACTAATGAGTATAGTCTCAAGTTGTTTCCATTTGCCTATGAAGGTCTCAAGATCATCATTTTTTATAGCCGAGTAATATTCCATTGTATAAAAATACCACATTTTTTTCATCCCCTCTGCAGTTGATAGGCATCTTGGTTGTTTCCAAGATTTAGCTATTACAAATTGTGCTGCTATTAACATGGGTGCACATATGTCACTGTGATATGAACTTTTCAGTTCTTCTGGGAAAATACCCAAGAGGGGAATTGCTGGATTGAATGGAGCTTCCAATTCTAGTTTTCTGAGAATTCTTCACATGAATTTCCATAGTGCCTGCACCAGTCTACATTCCCACCAACAGTGGAGCAGTGATCCTTTTTCCCCCGCAGCCTTACCAACAATTGTTATCAGTTGATTTGTTGATGGCAGCTATTCTTTCTGGAGTGAGGTGAAATCTCAATGTTGTTTTAATTTGCATGAAATTTGAAGTTTAAATGGTTTGCATGAGTCACAAAATTTATCTTCTTTGGGTGCCTCCCCCCACCCTTTACAAATATTTAGAAAAAATTCTTAGCTACTAGACTGAGAGAAAAAAATGAAAAAAAGACAGTGGGCCAGATTTAGCTTGAGGGCTATAGTTTGTAGACCACCAGACACAAATTATAAGTTCTGACATGCTAAGGGTGGCCTGGAGCTTACATCTGTTTTGGCATATGTCACACATTTATGTGGTTCCCTTTAAATATAGTATATCTTAAGTGTCCATTATAGCATCTAACTATCCCAAATAATAAGCAAGAGAGAAGTTTTTTGTCTTCAAATAACCGAACACCACTCAGCTCTGTAGAACAATATGATGAACACATATCCCCTCCTAAATTTCCATTTATGACACACTCACCCTGGGTGGTTGTTCCTGTGGTGTATTTTCTATCTGCAATCATCTTCATCTGGGAAGAGTCTTAAAATGGATTGCTACATAAATGATGTCACTCTTCTCCATGCATGATGCCTGAAAAAGGGTTAACAGCAGGATTAGAAGTATTGTTGTGTTGGTGGATGAGGAAATTTCCCCTCATTGACAGAGGTTATCTATAGCTAGAACCAATAAGAACAATGATTCAAATTTAAAATGAAACTATGGCACTAGTGACTTCTAAGATCATTTATACAACACTCCCAATATTCTTTCCTTTAGTAAAAAACTGTCTTTGGAGGAGAATGAAATTTCTAGAGCATGCCCTTCACGGCACTCACTGGGAACACTCTGCTTTTACCCTTGCCTTTGATTGATCTGCAAGTGCAACGGGTCTTAACAAAAGGCAAAAAAAGGAGTAGGTTGTTTTCCCATGAGCTTTTCACCAATTTTGTTCCTTTCAGAGCTACCATGTCATATCCAAGCAACAAAATGCATCATTTGAACAGGAGAAAATTGAATAGGAAAATTGAATTTCGAAGCAAAAGAACAAAGTAGAGAATCAAAGTTTCTTGCTTATAAATGAGTTCTGTTCAGTCTTGCTCTACCACTTTTCTTCTCTTTGTTTTTGGATTATACTCCCATATCCCTCCTAAGATATTCATAGTAAGAAGACATCCATATTAAGAAGTGTTGTTTGAAGGGAATTTGAAATCTTGAGAAAACACAACAGCATACAACTTTAAGAGCTGGTAGATTTTCATAGAAATTAGAAGTACCTTTCTTTGTTTTTGCAATGATTTTTAAATACCCTGTGGCAAGGGCATTGTATTAGTACAACCAGTTCCTAACTTATAAATGGACTGTGGGCCAAAAATTTGTTTGTAAGTCAGTTATTTGCAACTTGGAAAACATTTACCCATTGGAACAGTGTTATAGGTAGTGGCTGGAGATCAGCACTTTGTCACAATGGCTTGTGTAACCTAGTGTCCTACATTCAAAGCAGTAAAATAAGACTATTAGTTTCTCAGGCTGAAGTATGCAGGAATATGGCAAAGACTAATACTTTGTGCCATGGAGTAAACATGGCGTGTCATCCTGTTGTGTTAATTTTGTTACAGGATTTGGAGAAATACTCTTTCTGAATTAAAATAAATTTTTATAATTTATTGAGTAAAATTTATTCTTAAATCTTTTAAAGATAAAAAGCTTCAAATGATTCTTGGGTTTTGAGTTGGAAATCTTAGGGTTTCTTGATTTCTGATCTGTTCTCTTTGACAAACTAGATGGAGATGTGTGAGAAGCAAAGGAAGGCAGCATTACCTGTTCCATATTTACCTGTAGCATAGTGGATCCTTTCTTATAGTATTACCATATTCGGTCCTGTGTTGTAACTCTGTGTGGCTATGTAGGGAGAAAAGAGGCCAAAGAGATGCCTTCAGAAGCAAATGGAGATTGACTTGCCTGCACTTTTGCTGAGGTTCAGTCATGCTCTTCTGTGGATAAGTGAATAGAAGTCAAAATACTGGTTCCATGAAAATAGTATCATACACACACATACACACACACACACACACACACACACAAAATGTCATGGAATTTTTCTCACCAGTGCTGTTTTTGTTTTCTCTTCAGAGAGTAGAGTCTAGGGTATGTTGTAAAGGACAGGATATGTATGGAGCAAGGAATAAAATAGAGTGATGTTGCAAGTAAGTGAAAGGAAGCAGAATGAGGCCTCTGCATATGATCCAGAAGCTTTCTGTAGTCCACAGATAGGTTTTGAACTGAGTTTTGTCATGTTCAACCATTGGAGAACACATAAAAAGCAATCTTAGAGGTATTTGTGGTGCTTTAAAGTAAGCATGGCGAATAAAAGAAACAGTTCTCAGTCTTCAGCATTCTATTGCTGGTCCTGAAGGCTGCACAGCATAAAATGAGAAAGACTGAGTCACCGAGAAAAAGACCTTCTTCTGTAACTGTAGTAGATCTGCTCTGTCCCAGGGCACACTGATTCAGTTATTCAAACGATAAAGTATTTGTAAACATGATTCACTCAAATCAGGGTATAATTTTGAATTGTTGAAAAAAAGGTTTTAAAAATACCGTTTAACTTTTTATTTTAAAATACCTTTAGACTTGAAAAAAGTTGCAAAACAACACAGAAAATATTCTATACCTTTCACATGGCATTCCTAATTTAAGATCTTAGTACTATAGTAGTAAGTTACAACCTTAACCACAAATATAGAACAGTGATTGCAACCAGAAAATTAACATTAGCATAATAATATAACTAACCTTACATATTGTTTTCAGGTTTTGCTAGTGTTTCCACTTAAGACATTTTCTTGTCTGAGGATCCAATCTAGGGCCTCATGTTACATTTAATTGGCATATCTCCTTGGTCTATTGCAACCTGTGACAATTATTCTCTTTCCTTGTGTTTTATGGGTTTGACAGTTTTGAAGAATACTGATGAGCATTTCGATAGGCTATCACTCTTTGAGTGGATACAGTTTGTTCAAAAATACTGTAGAAATTATGTATCATTTTCAGTGCATCATATTTGGGAATATTTGATACCAGGTCACTTTATCTCTCTCTTTTTTTCCTTTCATCAATGTTAACTCATGATTATTTTCCCACTCTACAGATTATAACACAATACAATAATTATTTGTTGGAATAAGTTTTTTATTTGTGTTTTTAACCTCACATGTTCTGATTTTTTAAAGGGGAAAATTATATAAGAAAAAACCAAAAAAAATCATTTTGCCTATCTCAAGGTGATAAATTTTAGTGTTGTATATGAAGGGACATTTCAGAAATGCTGAAGAGAGGCTAGATGACATTGAGAATGTTTATCCACTGTGATAACAAAATTCCAGAGCGCCTTGTCTCAAGCAGCAAGTTCAAAGGTTCCTTCAATGACTGTTACATGACTTTGAACACCAGAAAAATAGCATATATTTAAGTAGGAAATTGAAGCATCTAGTATGTAACCCACAGGCTTTAGACACTCAGAATTTATCTAAGATGTGTAGGACAGCTTCTTTGCTTCTATCTGAATCCTTCCTGGTATTTCCTGCTTACTAGAGAAAAGGGAAAGAACATAAAATTCTCAAGTTTCCATGTAGAGGAGAAATTTCTGTACTATTTCAGAATCACTTTTCTGAGAAAAGTCAAAAACAAACAGTTGTAAAATTTCTTAAACATTGATCCTCTCCCTTGGGTAAGTTGTTCTTTAAGGCTGCAAATTGTACCCCCTTTCCCAGAACTCCCATGGTTCATTTGTACTTTCTTAAACTATTACCACATTCAGCGCTGTGTTGTAACTGTGTGTGTGTTTAGTATCCTAATCTCTCCTCCCCAAGAAGAAGCTGCTTTATTTGATATTAATGAAGTACTTTATACCTTTTAAGGCTTGAAAATAATATCGTGGATTTTTAAGGATCCTTTAGTGGCATATACTAAGGTATTTGTGGGTTTTGTGACATGATGTATCAGATTTACTGCAAAATCATTCTAAATGAAGGTGAAGAAAAGAGATACCTGAGGTAGAAAATATAGGAGAATATGTTCAAAACTTTAAATTAAAGAGAAATTTAAAATTTGTGTATATTTAAGGTGTTCAATGTGGTGATTTGATTTAGCTATACATGTCAAAATGATTAGTTTATTGAAGAAAATTGCTATATTCACTGTCTCAGTTTTCCTTTTTTGTAGTAAAAATACTTAAAATCTACTCTAGCAAATTTCCACTATACAATATATTTTAAACTATAAATCTCATGCTATAATATATCATATCTCTAGGCTTCACCATCTATGTAACTCTAACTTTGTGTCTTTTGTGTTTCATTTTCTTTTACCCCATTCCTCAAATGACTGTTCTATTCTCTGTTTACATACATCAGGGTTTTTGTTGTTCTCAAGATTCTACATATAAATGTGAGATCATGTAGTGTGAGTGTGTGTGTGTGCACACGCAAGTAGCTTATTTCACCTAGTATAATATAATTTGGATCTACCTATGTTACAAATTAGCAGGATCTGTTTTTTAAAGACTGAATAGTATTCCATTTCTTTCTCTCTCTTTTCACACATTCTTATTTTGATTCTTGTGAGTAATGTTGCAAAGGACACAGAATTGCTATATGATATAGTAGGTCTATTTTTAATTTCTTTAGGAACTTCTAAATGTTTTCCACAATGGCTCGACTAATCTGCAGTTCCATCAACAGCATACTAGGAAGAGCTCCCTTTTCTTCACATCTCCACCAAAACTTGGCATCCCCTGTATCCTTGATAACATCCCTTCTTACAGGCATTGAAGCAATATTTCATTGTTATTTTAATCTTTATTTCCTTAATTATTATTGTTATTGTTCATCTTTTCATATATTCTTTGAGCAACTTATATCTTCTTTGAATAAATGTCTATGCAAATTCCTTACCTGTGCTTTGATTGGATTATGTATTATTTTCTTTTTGCTATTGAGTTTTTGAGTTCCTTCTATATTTGTGATATTAACCTCTTATCTCATTAATGGAGTTGGAAAATATTTTGTACCACGTCAAAAGAAATGAACAGTCCCATTTATAATGGCATCAAAAAGAATGAGATACTTAGAAATAATTTAACTATGAAGTGAAATATGTGTATGCTGAAAACTAAAGCACTCATACAAGAAGTTAAAAGTCACACACACACACATACACACACATGCACAGAGGAAGGATATCGTCTATTCGTAGATTGGAAGAATCTGTGTTATTAAAATGTCCTTACTGCTCAAAGCCATATACAAATTAGATACAAACCGTATAAAAATTCCAATGGCATTTTCACAGAAATAAAAAAAAAATTGTAAAATTTTTACAGACTACAATTGAAGCCAGGAAATAAACTGCAAACACATTCCATCAACTAATTTTGAACAGTTTGATGAGGCCACCTAGAAGACACAGAAGGATAATGATTTTGTTTTTGTGTTTCATGTTCTTACACGTGTAAGTAGCATTAGCCAGTTATTTTGTAGAAAGTTATTTAACTTTGTATAACATTTTCTTTAGGATCCAAATCTGGCTTTACATTTTCACAATATCATGTGAAGCTATTCTTTCTCAGTGTGCCATATGAAGAAGTATATAATGCTGATGTGCCTCATTACATATTAATGTGAACTTTGATTACTTGGTGTCATTTACCAGGCAATATTACCCTTTGTGTTGATATATATTTTAAAACAGATACTTTGAAACTATTTAAATATCTCCTTTTCATATCTTTTCTAATTAATTTAGCATTCATTTGTAACTTTTGCTTGCAAAAATTATTATTGTATTGATTGACAAATAGTGCATGTCCATTTTTCTACATTATTTGGAATTTTATTATAAGAAAGAGCTATTCTTTCTCATTTACTTATTAAAATATTTCAGTATGGGCTCATAAGTTCTTATTTTATTCTCTGTGTTATAGTCTAAGTCAATTTTTTAATATTTTTATCAAATTACTTCAGATTTGTCTTTTGAAAGATGTAAGATGGTACTTGCACTCATTTAATTACACCTATCATTTTCTAAGCATTTTATTACTTTCTTAGTAACTTAAAAATCCCCAAAACTATGTCTATATTAATTTAGTTAAAGTCATGTTGTGTATGATTTAGATACAATTATATTTTTCAAAACTCTCTAGTGGACTCTGATATATAGCCTAGTTTGAAAGAGATTCTATTTTTTCTGTAAATTTGTTACACATCCTAATATAGTCTGTATCTGACTTCATATATAGCATGGTGAGAACATGTGAAAGAAAATATAATCAAATAATAGCAATGATTAGTAAGTAGAAATAACAAGGCAAAGAGTAAAACACATAATTTGAATTTATGCCTGAGTCTGAATCGAGTAAGTTTAGGCTTACCCATGTGTAACAAAAACTCAAAATAGCATAGACCTGAACAATATTTCGGTTTCTTTTTTTTTCAAAAATATCCTGAAGATTAGCAGTCCAAGTCTAGTGTGTCAAATATGTTCATGAAATCCTGTTGAAGACAGCTTCTGTTCAGCTCACTGTGATATCATTTATCGTGTGATCTTCATCCTCCTTATACAAGAGGATAGCTGAGCTTCAGCCCTCTGTTCCTGTCTACAAAGAAGACAAAAGAGTGGAAATCAAGTCTTTTATACTAAGCTTACATTTTAAAAAATGAAATATGTAAGAAATGGTATAAACCATATATGTATTACCTTGCAGATTTTTTAAAAGTAAGTACACAGGGCAAGAAATAGAACTCAGTGGTGTTTCAGAAATGTTTTGGTGGATTGTTCTCCAATAACAATTTACCCCTTCCTTTGAGGGTACCTGCTGCCATAACTTTTTATAGCACATATTTCCTTCTTTTTAAAAAATGTGTGTCTAGACATAAGATTTTAATTTTCTCTACTTGTGAATTTTATATAAATACAACAGCATATAATATGCATTTTATAATTTCTTTTTCCTCCTGGTTTTGCATCATTTTAAAATTGTTCCAGTCATTTGAATTTCTTGTACATCTCTGTAACTCATTCATTTTAAATGTTGAATAATATGATGTTCTATGAATTAACACAATATGTTTATTCTACTGTTGGGCAAATCAATTGTTTGCAGTTTTCTGCAACCACAGAAAATGTTTATGAAGATTTGTACATGCCTTCTGGTTCCCATGTTCACTCGTGGCTGTGGCTGTACATATGGGACAGGGCACTTCTGTAATGGAGCCAAGGTCTCTTCCACTTACTACATTATATCACAGAGGCCTCAGCCCCACCAGCGATGTATCTGGGTTTCTCATGCTTCCTGTCTTGGCAGCACTCAATCTTTTCTCACTTTCAAACTTGACAACTCCGATAGGTGTGTGGCATTATCTCATTTGGGTTTTGTTCACATTTTCCAAGTATGTACTTGACGTTGGGCTACTTTGAAAATGTTTGTTGACTATGTGCGTACTCTCATGAAGTATCTGTTCTAGTCTTTTGTCATTTAAAAGTACTGGTTTTAATGTCTTTTGTGATAGATTTGTTGATTTCTATACCTTTTTAATATAATAGTAGTTCTTTGTTGGTTATTTTGCTGCAAATGTTTTCCTTCCCTCATTTTATGACTTTTCCCCCACTATTTTATATCAATGTATGAACAGATTTTTAATTGCAATATGGTCAAATTGACCAATATCTTACTTTGTGAAAGGCCTATTTATGTCTTGTTTATGAAATCTACCTACATCAAAAGATCATGAAAATATCTTTTAATACTTGAAGATATTTTTAAGAATTTTTTTCTAAAACTAAGTTTTTTGTTTTTTGTCATTTAGAACTCTAATGTATCTCTGGCTAATTTTGTGTTTGTTGTAAGGATTTAATTGAAATCTTAAAGATTTAAAGATTTAAGGATTTAAAGACTTATGGATAGAAAATTGTCTTAAGATTTTTTATTTTGATACTGAGAATTGAACTCCTGACCATGTGGTTGCCAGACAGGCACTGTGCTGCTGAACTATATTTAGTATAATGACCAGTGGCTGCCAGGTGTGAGAGGTTAAAAAGAGGGAACAATTTATAGTGGGGCATATGGCATTTTTAGGGCAGTGAAACCATTTTGCATGATAATGAGGATATTTGTCTTTATATATTTGTCCAAAACTGAGGAATGTACAACACGATGGTAAATCATAATGTAAACATAGAATTTTGTTCATAATTTTATACTAACATTGTCTTCAATTGTAAAGAATATTAGACTTTCTAGATGTAAATAATAGATAAAATAGGGTGAGATGAAGAAGTACAAGAGAACTAATGCATTTTCTGCTCAATCTGTTTGTGTAAACCCAAAACCTGTTCCAAAATTGTGCATTAATATTTTAAAATTGTGTCTTTTCTTTGCTATTCTAAAAAACTTGCATGGAAATGCTTCTGGTTATTTATGCTACTTATTAATATTTTCATGTGTATCTTGTCAACAGTGTTCTTGGTTATTTCAGTTTCAATGTACATTGTAGTTTGTTAGTTCAAGTTTCTCCATCTTTATTTTAAAAGTCTTACTTTCAATCTTTTGTATTTCTATACATAGTTTTGGAAACAACTTGAAAATATTTTCTGTCTCTGTCTCTGTTTTCTCTCTCTCTCTCTCTCTCTCTCTCTCTCTCTCTCTCTGACACACAAGTACACACACATGCACACACCAACCCCTGCAACCACCTGTAGTTGGTATTTGCAATGAAATAGTATTGAATTTATAAATTGACGCTGGAGGAATTTTTACTTTTATAATATTGAGATTTTCCATCAATGAACAAAGTATTTTTATTTATTTTTAATTCTAGTTTAATATTTTTCAATAATATTTTATAGTTTCCCTTTAGAAGTCATACATATCTTTGTTTTATTACAAACAGTTTACATTTGGTGATATGTTTACAAGGGGCATCTTTTTAAATTTTATCCTTTGCTAGATTCTGTTATAAGAAAATAGTTTATTTTACATATTTATTTTTTATTCTATTTTCTCAATTCTATTATTAACTTAATAGTTTAGGAATTCATTTGAATTTATGGATATGTCATCATATCATCAAATATTTTTGTTTCTTCCTTTTCAATCTAATTCCTTTTACTGCACTGCCTTGGTGGTGATAATTTGTGTTCTTTTCTCATTTGTGATCAAGACTCAACTTTTTCATCATAAATATATTTATTCCAGCACTTTAATTTTATTGCTAATATATTTTACTGGATTAAATAAATTTCTTATTTTTTAATTTATTAAGAATTGTCTTTTATAATATCACTGAATTTTATCAAATTATCTTACTAAATCTCTCTCAGTAAGAAGAAAGGGAGTTAAAAACTGTAGTCATTATTCAGTATAGCCATTTCTCTAGCTGTCAGAAGAAATATAGAAAGGAGATAACCAGCCATTTCTTGAAACCCTTAGCTAAAGAACTACTCAAATTTTCTAGGCAACAGAACTTATGTCCAGGATTCAGTGAATCCCAAATCCTCAAATCCTAAAAACAAGGCTCCCTAAAGACTTGGTCCTTGAATTTAGGCCTTTATGTCAGAGATAGGATTTGTCAGAGTTGCACAATTGCTCTAACCCTGAGTGTATGATGTTTTGTGGGCAGCAGGCAGTTATTCCATTCCTGCTTCTTCATCTCTAGCCTTGAAACTAAATTTGATTTTTATATCTGGGGCTTATTTTTTTCTGAGTTACTCAGAAAAAAGACATGATTTTAATAAATGGCTAATGGAAATGAGTTTTATAAAGATAGTCGCCATTTAAATTTTAATAAACATGACAGCAATGCATCTCCTAAAAGCTAAGTGCTCTTCTTCATTTGGAACTTTTTTTCCTTCAGAGTTAGTACAGCAGAATCACTGGTATTCAGAAAGAACCCTGAACTTGGTATCAGGAGATTGCACATCCTGTGTCAGCGGCATGACCAGCCTCTAAATGCTCAGATTCTTTCCATTGGTTCCTTATCCCAGGCATTGGGTCGCAGCAGTTGCTTACTGCATGGGTATCCGTATTAACACTGAAATAGAAATTCTTAGGTACTTTGAGAACTTAAGGAAGGAGCCATCTATCCAACCTACCTGAACTTTTAGAGAATTTTTCTCTCCATTTCACTTATAATCCTATCTTTGAGCCTTAATGATTTAAAAAGAACATTTACATATTTGTGTATTCAGAGGTCTCCATGTTTCAACTTTAAAAGGACTGTTTTCCTTGCCAAATTTCCTAGTTTCTTCATATAGATAGCTATAGTAATTTTTCCTGTAGTTATCTGTGAGCTCATTGGCAGATACAAACAACTCTTTCCTTCTCAATGACTTGAGTTTTATGAAAGCTAATAAGCAGATACTAAATTTTTGTGTTGGTTTTCTGTCAATCTCTGAGGAATCTATATCATCTATATCTATACTTGTATATTGAAAAACTCTTTGTAAACAGAGAGTGTGATAAAATATTCTTTCACAAAAAAAAGACATATTCATGTAGTCAACAAGTCAGTGTATATCCATGTGTACAAACACTGCAATTGGAAGATTCTTTGTGGAATGCATTCTAGCATTGTCATTGTCATTGTCATTGTGTTGTCATTGGCCAGTACTCTTGGAATACTGATAAAGATTAAAAGAGGAGATGAATTTGCATACTGTACATTATCTTCAAAGTATCTTTAGAGCTTAGGTATATTTTCTTTCTATAACCCACATTAGTTTTTTTGTCTTATACATGTCCTTTTCCCAAAAAAAAACATAATTTAAAAGTTTTATTAATTATATATTTTGACTTTATAGCTAAGTGAATTTACATAATATAACTTTTGCATTTAGTTCTTCCCATTAAAATAAAGAACAAAGAAATAAATAAAATAGAAGACAATCAATTTCTTTTCAAAACTATTCAATTTACAGTTTTTGCAGTTTTAATTTCTTTTCCAGTGGTTTGAATTGAATTAGGAATGGTAGATGGCAAAAATTTTTTTATTCTTTCATTCATCAATATTGTCTTTTATACACCAGACATAGTCCTAGATTTTGTGCATACAATCATCAGAAAATAAATTAATTAATTAAAGAAATAACATAATCTCTGCTGTTATTGAATTTACAGGCTTTATTTAGTTAGGCTTACCTGTAAGTTATTTGTGTCCTTGAGACTCTGTGCAAAAATAAGAATCGAATTGATTAGATTTATAACGGGAAATAATTGTATTTGAAATGTATTTTCTACATCCTTGAAGGACAAAGATGAATTGCTATGATAGAATACTATAGGGTGAAAATAATTAAGCTGAAGTTCTGGGGTGAAATTCTTAATCCTTTGAGATCAGAAAGACATATAAAGGATTCTTACTTTGGGTTTGGCCAAATTTTAGAAGGATGGGTTATTTCTCTGGAAAGCATTGTTGCTTGAGCATTTTCTAAAATAATGATGTCAATAAAAGAGTGGGGGTAAAAAGGAAAAAAAAATGTACAGAAAATAAAAAGAGTAGATGAAAGGATAGGTAAAGACCAGCTGGAATAAGGACAGGGAAAAAAAACCAGAAGAAAGGAGTTACAGAGGAAAAGGTGATTTAGAAATGATCAGTGATTTTCTAGGATAAAGGGAGGGAAAATAGTTAAAGGATATTTTTTTCTGTAAGAAAACAATCATGGGCCAGTCATAATAGTGCACACCTGTAATCTGAGCACTCTGGATGTTGAGGCAGGATGATCACTGTGATTTTGAGGCCAATATGGACTACAAAGTGAGTTCAAGGTCAGCCTGAACTGCATAGTGAAACCCTGTCTCAAAAGGTAAAAAAAAAAAAAGAATCACGCTACAGAGCTCTCCAACCTCCCATCTCTCCATGCTTCTCCATGCCCACTCTTGTATGAAGCATTTTCCATGAGCACTGAAGTTCCACTCCTGGGACACTTGCTTGTTTTTTATCCAAAGCATCATACTAGGGGCTTTTACTTTCTGGTTAATGAGCTCAAGAAATTCTAGTTCCACAAGGCTTTGGTGACACAAGTGTTTTTTGAGTTAATTCTGAGATAGATCCAATTTGTTAAAATAAAAACTGCCCTTCGAAACATGTCTTAATTAAAATCATCTGCTTCTATACCTAAACAGCTTATCTCTGAATTTTTTCCTATGGGAAAGATGCAACAGAAAATGTCAAAGTAAAACGATAAGCAAATTTTAATGGCTGTCTTTTATTTTGGTTGTAGAATTCATACACAGTATTCAAGCACCAAATATAGTCTATGAGATATTTTTATTTACAGATTGTTATATATGCTTTATATAAGAGGTAACAGGTCTACTTACTTTTTGTTTTAAAGTAATTTTTGAAAAAGGAATGCTGTCTAGTAGGACCTAGAAATTGAACTATTCAACTTGCATCCAGGTCTATGGCATGCTGTGTAATAACAGACAGTAATTACCTTTTAGGATTATCAGGGTGAGAGAAAATATATGAAGGGATGGCACATAGAATTTATGAAATAAAGACCAGCTTTTATTATGGGGCTTCCTCTTGTAGCTCCTTTTATATCTTTTCTGCCTTAGTTGTTATTTCTGGGGCCTTAGGGTTATACAGGCATTTTTTCTGCCTTAGTTGTTATTTCTGGGGCCCTAGGGTTATACTGGTGTGCATGATAGAATTATGTAGAAGAAGATAAATATAGTTTGGAGGCTATCTAAATTGCAAAGAGAATATACTTTAAAACCTGGAAACTGTAACGTTAAAATATTTTTTTTATTTTAAAGAGGGTAAAATTAAACGCAATAAAACAGAACAAAACAAAACATAAGAAAGCAATGTAAGAGACATAATTTCAAAGCAAGAGAACCAGGGATCTTCACTATCTATCATATTGTCTCTTATTTTCTTCCAAATAGTTGTCCATATCTTCACATACAGTAAATTCATACAAAACAACATAGTATAAGACTGATCCAAATAGGATAAAAAAGGCGTTTTGGGTCTTCAAGTCCAGACAATAGGGAAATCAACAATGGTTGTCATAGTATCTCTTACTCTCTTCAAAATAGTGGTCCATACCTTCCAGTATGTTGAAATTAAATAAAACAAAACATTAAAATAACTCTGAACAAAGAATGATAGTATTGCTGGATTAGACATTATGACACTACAGAGTCAGTACTGGGTAGTGTAGTGTCTCTTTTTCTTCAAAGTAGTTGTTCATCTCATCATGCATTATATAATCAGTTGTAATAGACTGTTTATAAGTTCTATGCATGCATGAGTCTCTACATGTATATCCTTTCTGTATTAGAGGGAAAAACAAAACAAAGCAAGCCAAAACAAAACAAATTCCTAGAGAAACATGAAATGAAAAAGTCATGTAAACCACAATACAAGGTGATCTACAGTGGTTGCTATGATGTCTCTTGTTATCTTCAATGGAATTATCTATATCACCAAGCATAGTATAATTGAATATAGCTGTACATAACCATAGTAATAAAAACAAAACATTGGAGATATAAGATTTCAAAAGCAGGTAACAATCAAACCAGATTGGGTATCCTAGTGAATCTTGTCATTTTCAGTGTAGTTGCCTATACTCTCAGATTTGATACTATCAATCGTAACAGATTTGAATAAAATCAGTCAATAAAAAATAACAATCTAGCAAACAAGATTCAAATAAGATCAGTCATGATAAGACAGTGTAAGTTATACAGGGCTTCAAATTAAGTTAATAGGAAATTAAGGATGATTACCATATTATACCCTGTTATTTTCTTTTTTTAAATTTTATTTTATTTAAAGAAAAAAATGAAACTGAGAGGAGCTAAACATGGCCAATCTGTGAGCAACAAAATACAAAGCCTCCTGGGAGAAACAATTCATATGCCAGAATAAACATCCTGGAGAGATCCAGACAGAGGGAGATGGATCCTTTTGACACAGGAAGAAATTAAAATGTAAAAAAGCTCATCAAACACATTGGGACTACAACTGGAACAGCTAAAAATTATGGGACACAGCATTTTTGCTGCTACCCGCAAAGTTTGCACCTGCCTGAATTTTTGCCAGCTTGAATCTGAGCCAGCCAGCAGAGTGGCCCAAACTCGTTCCTGCCACCACTCCCAGGAGCCACAGCAGAGGTGAAGTCAGGGGTTGGCGAGCCCAATAGAAAGCCAGTGAAGGGACCTTCATTAATCCACAGTCAGTGCTGTGAATGAGACCCCCCACCACCACGGGAAAGGTGTGACCAAATGGGCGACATGTTGGAATCTGGCAGGAGGAGCCTGAACTGGGAGTGACAATGACCACAGTTGGTTGCTCCCTCCCCAGAGCAGATTCATGGGATTTGCTTGGACTGGGCCGTGCCCCTGGCCGGGACCCAGTGAGCCATCCCAAATTGATTCTCTGCACCTAGCACACACTAACCTGGTGAAGACCCCTGAAGTTTGGCTGGCCTGGTGGGGCAGGGCAGGCATACACAGCCCCTGCTTACATCTTGTGACAAGAGCAGGCAGGAGAGGGTGGAGGT
Organism: Hydrochoerus hydrochaeris; assembly: GCA_004027455.1. Lineage (NCBI taxonomy): Eukaryota > Metazoa > Chordata > Mammalia > Rodentia > Hydrochaeridae > Hydrochoerus > Hydrochoerus hydrochaeris. The sequence goes on from PVLA01002795.1 coordinate 141,765, forward strand.
CCCTTGCCAGCATGCTTCTGAGGAACTGTGGCCAACAGGGAAGGGGGCTGGGACCTGCACTCTACACCTGTGTGGAGGAAGCCGGGACTACAACAGGAGAGATAGGCAAGAGCAGGCCCCCAGCACTGAGAGCACTGATTCAGGAAAGGGAAAAATAAGAGAGACTGAGGGTGGCAAACATGCAACATCAGACATGGCCTCAATGGAATTAAGAGATATCTTTGGGACCTTGTAGACAAGCTCAAAACTGAAATATTAAATCAGGTAAATCAAGATATGAGTAGAGTAATAAAAGAAATGCTAAGCATGTCTCAGGAAGATACAGAGAGAAGAAGGGAGGAACACAAAAAAAGGAGAGAAACATTAGATAAAGAATATAAAGAAAATTTAGAATACATGAAGCAGATTGAAAGAGACTACTAGGAAATTAAAAACTCCATTGAAAGCTGGCAAAACACCTTAAAAGAAACTAAGGATAGACTATCAAAACTTGAAGACAAGTTTGCAATATGTGATCATGAAAGGAAAGATCTCTTAAAAATAACAAGGAAATAGGCAGTAAAAATACAAAGGCTAAAAGATGACAAGAGAATCTACAATTTAATAATAAGAAACGTGAATGAATAAGCAAGAATACATACAGGGGAATTATGAAGGCTATTCATGGAAATAATTAAGGAAAACTTCCCAAGCATGGAAAAGAAAATGACATTTGGTTAGGTGAGGCATACAGAACTCCAGTCACCTACAACCAAAACAGATCTATACCCAGACATATAATAATCAAGATATCAGAAATTTAATATAAAAACAGAATACTAAAAGCCATCAGAGAAAAGAAACAGATTACCTTTTAAGGTAAGCCCATCAGGATCATGGCTGACTTCTTGACACAGGCCATCAGATCAAGAAGAGCTTGGAGTGAACTATTCCAAGCCTTGAAAGAAAATAACCTCCAGCCCAGATTGATGTACCCTGCAAAACAGTCACTAGAAATTAATAGAGAAAAAAGATGCTTCTATGACAAAGAGGAACTGGAGGACTTTGTGACCACCAATCCAACCTTGCAGAGAATACTGAAGGACATTCTAGAGAGAGAGAAAAAAAAAACAGGATTTTAGGATCAGTGGCAGAAAGGCCTCAATGAATGGGACAGGCAGTATAATGAAGGAGAAAACTAGACAAACAAAGGCAGAAAAATAGCATAGCAGAAATGAGGCAGAGAAGGATGGCTAGAAACTCTAACATAGATGGCCTTGATACACTATATTCTTAATAGTGCACCAGGATTTAAAACCCACATTACTCACATTACTCTGCTTAGATGTATTATATTCTGTTCCAGTCATTCTACCTGTACTAGATTTGAGGGCACAGACAGCAATCCCAAAAATAACAGGATATAGTATGGTAATCATCCTTAATTTCCTATTAATTTAATCTAAAGCTCTGTAAAATCTACACTGTTTTACCATGACTGATCGTAATTGAATCTGGTCTGTTAGATTGCTGTTTTGTACTGATAGATTTTATTCAAAGCTGTTATGATTGATCGTATCAAGTCTGAGAGTATAGGCAACTGCACTTAAGATGACAAGACTCACTAAAATATCCACTCTGGTTTGATTATTACCTGCCTTTGAAGTTTTATACTGTCTACAATGTTTTATTTTTACTAATATTGTTATTTACTGCTATATTCAATTATACTGCTATATTCAATTATGCCTGATGATATAGACAATTCTATTGAAGATAATAAGAAACAACACAGTAATCATTGTAGATCACCTTGTACTGTGGTTTTATATGACTTTTTGGCTTCATGTTTTTATAGGAATTTGTTTTGTTTTGTCTTGCTATGTTTTGTTTTTCCCTCTAATACAGAAAGGATAGAAATACATGTAGAGACTCATGCATGCATAGCTATTTATACTCTCACTGTTTGAATATCTACTTTGTATGCTCTAATTTTGTAACTTGAACAACTATTTCTAAGAGGACAATATGTAATTTATCAACTAGTGATTTCTTATTATCTTTTTTTTGAAATTCTGTATTATCTCTACCCTTTACATGCTTTTGTTTCTTTTTAAATAATAAAAAAAATGAAACCAAAAGAGGGTAGAAATAATACATAATTTCAAAAAACAGTAAGACATTACTGGTTGATAATTACATGTTTTCCTCTTAGTAGTAGTTGTTCAAGTTACAAAAGTAAAGCATTCAAAGTGGACATTTAAACAGTGAGACTACAATCAGTTCTGTTCATCTATCCAACAAAAACTTAGTAATATGGCTATCAATCCTACACACTTAAACATACATGCAGTTATATCCTTTAGAATACTTTCTTTTCCTCTTTCTTTTTTACAATAACTATAATCAATTCTCGTGCACTGTTTAGAAGTTCTACACATGTATAAGTCTCTACATATATACCTATCCTTTCTGTATTAAAGGAAAAACAAATCAAAACAAGTCAACAAAACAAATTCCTAGAAAAACACAAAATGAAAAGGACATATAAAACCACAATACTAGGTGATCTATGGTAGTTATTATGATGACTCTTGTTATTTTCAATAAAATTGTCTGTATCATCAAGCATAGTATAATTAAACATAGCAGTATATAGAATTATTAATAAAAACAAAACACTGGAGACATTATAGGACTTCAAAGGCAGTTAATAATCAAACCAGAATGGGTATCCTATTGAATCTTGTCATCTTCAGAGTAGTTGCCTCTACTCTCAGACTTGATACTATCAACATACCAGATTCAAATAAAACCAATCAAGACAAAACAGCAATATAGCCAATCTTCTCTGCCTCATCTCTGCTACACTATTTTTCTATCATTGTTATTTAATTCTATCCTTCATTCCACAGTCTGCCCTTTTCATTGAGGCCTTTCTGCCATTATTTCTGGAATACTTGTGATTTTCTTCTCTATCTCTAAAATATCCTTCAGTATTCTTTACAGGTTTGGATTGGTGGTCACGAACTCCCCCAGTTCCTCTTTGTCATGGAAATATCTTGTCTCCATTAATTCTGAGAGACAGTTTTTCATGGTACATCAATCTGGGTTGGAGGTTATTTTATTTTAGGGCTTGGAATGTTTCACTCCAAGCTCTTCTTGATTTGATAGTTTGCATCGAGAAGTCCTCTGTGATTTTGATGATTTTCCTTTATAGGTAATCTGTTTCTTTTCTCTGACTGCTTTTAATATTCTATTCTTGTGCTGGATTTCTGGGATCCTGATTATTATATGTCTGGATGTAGATCTGTTTTGATTTTAGCTGGCTGAAGTTCTTTATGCCTCATATATCTGAACATCACTTCTGTTTCCTATGCTTGAGAAGTTTCCCTTAGTTATTTCTGTGAATAGCCTTTTTATTTCATTTGTATTTTTCCCTGCTTCTTCATTCACATTTTTTATTCTTAGGTTATAAATCTTCTTGTCATCTTCTAGCTTTTGTATCATTACTTCCTGGCCCCTTTTTATTTTTAAGAGATCCTTCCTTTTGTGATCATATATTGCAAATCTATCTTCAAGTTTTGAAAATCTGTCTTTAGTTTCTGTCAGGAAGTTTTTCACACTTTCAATGGAGTTTTTAATTTCCTGATGTTCTCTTTGGATCTGTTTCACATATTTCTAGATTTTGTTTATATTCTTCATCAAAGGCTTCTCTCTTTTCTCTGAGTTCCTCCATTCTTCCATTTGTGTCTTCTTGAGGAGTGCCCAGCATTTCTTTAATTAATCTTCTTATATCTTGCTTCACCTGAGTTAGAATTTCAGATTTAAATTCATTGATGAGGTCACAGAAGTATTTCTTTATTTCCGATGAGGCCATGTCTGATATTGCATGTTTGCTGCCCTCGATCTTCTCTGTATTTACCTCTCCTGGACTTATTTTCCCTGAGTCAGTGGTTGGGGGTTTTTGTTGTTTCTTTCTCTTGTCATGTTCCTGGTTTCTTTCAGACAGGTGAATGGTGGAGGTCTCAGGACCTTATCATATTGCTTACAGTTTTTCTGAAGCATACTGGTTAGGGGGTGCTGCCCTCTCCAATTTGCTGTTGATCTCTATCCTGCTATTTTTGAAATAGCTATCTGAGCCCTCAAATCTAGCATAAGTAGATAAACTGGAACAGAATATAATCCATCTAAACAGAGTGATGAGAGTGATGTGGATTTTAAATCCTGATACACTATTAACAATATCCTCTGCCTTCCTTTTTTAGACTATTCCTTCCCTTTCACTCCTACAGGGTACTGCACATTTTGGGTCCCACCAACTCCCTCAGTTTTCAGATTGTGGGGGCAATTTACCTAAGTGGTTCCAAATCTTCTCACTCCTGGACTTGATCTCAAGTTGTACTCCTTTACCTACAAAAGCCTCTAGATTTTCCTTCATTATAGCTGAGTAGTCCTCTACTGCACAAAAGTATAATGTCTTTCCAACCTATCTGCACTTACTCATCAAGTTGCACCCCCCAAATTTTTGTCTTGTTTCTCATGCTCAGTTAAGTACAGTGATTTGTGAATGTTTCACTCATAAGTAACACATCCCTATCATGTCAGTGCTTTGCTGTGGTGGTTTGAAATGTATTAGTAATTTTTTTTAAAGGTTGAAATATTTTTAAACTGTATTTTAAAGAGAATAAAAAAAAACAAAATAAAACAAAGCAGTGAAAGTGATACAGGACTTCAAAACAGAATAATAGGAAATCAATCATGGCTATCATAATGCCTCTTGTTATCTTCAAAATGGCTGCTGATATCCTCAGGAACAATAAAATCAAACAAAACAGAACAGCATAAAACCAGTCAAAACAGAACATTGAATAAAATTAAAAAATAAAATGGAATTAAAAAAAACAGTGAAAATATTGGATTTCAGAGACAAGACAGATGAAAATCCCCCATATTTGCTAAATTGCATACCTTTTACATGGAGATTGTATTGATTTTTTTGTCTAAATAAAGTAGTATTGAAGAGATGATGCAGCCCTCTAGAGTAAGTAAGTTTTGCTTTAATAAAAGTTTTAGACCCTTCTCATGTCTCTTAAGAAAATATTCACTCAAAATATGAATTATTCTATTTGCTAGAGATCTATGCAATATTTTATTTAGTTTTAAACCATTTCTAACCTATTCATTTCAAAAATGATATGTATATCCACATAAATATTACATATTACGAGTAATATTTATTTATTCATTAGTTTAGTTTTTTGCTTGTAGCAGAGAAGACAGTGTAAATGTGTGAAATTCTATTCTCTTCTTTCCACATTCCTATCAGGACTTCCTAAACTCTCATAAAACATCCTTTGTGACCCAAGTTCCTCCAGACCATCCATGAGGTACATCTGTCTGGCCTGGGTTCCCAGAATGATTCTTTAATTCACAATTTTTTCCTATTCAACTCTCACATGAAAATTTATTTTGTTGTGTGTTTCATATAGTTATATAATTGTGGAGATGGGAAAGATAATTATTCATCAAATTAGGCAATATTACTATAAGCATTTTTCTTATTTTTTAAATATACCTTTTACAGCTTTAAAATTGCCAAGAACCTTAGAGAGTTTTTGTTCATGTAAATTCTAGCCATCAAGATTAGCCATCAAGATTAGATCATATTAGAAATTTAAATCTAGACTTATTGTGAGTTAAGATTAATAACATTGCAATAATCGATAATATTTTCTAAAACTTTAAGAAGGAATGGCAATATTTTATACATTCACAAAATATGCTGTAATAAACTACCTCAGATGTGATAGGTTAAAACAAAACAAATGCACTTTTATTTTGACCTCAAGGATCCCTTGAAAAAATTTTAGGAAATTTTGGAGTCCGCAGACCCTACTTTGGGAACTACCACTCTGTGAGGCCCATTAAGGTAGCAACAGTTTGACAAGGTGCCTCACAAGTCAGCCTTCTAAAGAAAGTAGATAAATTTAAGAAATTCTTTTTTAATTCTTCCTCATTGCAACTTCCACCTAGCAATGTTCTTCCACTCTTTAGAGTAACAAAGAACAAGTCTAATTCTTCTATAATATTAATGACTGCTCAAATATTTAAATAGTTCTGTGCTATCACACATGGCTTTTCTTTTTCACATTAATCAGGAACAGATTATTCTGAGAAAAGTTATAACAATGATGACATCAACAATGATACCATTTCTACAAATTCTACCTGTGTCTTCATGGTCACCTGTAATATAAGATTTTCTGCAAACTTCCTTTAACATTCTTAATAAAAATTATTTTTATTGCCTCTCATTGATATAATCAGGAATATTATATGGGTTCAGGACTCTAATATGAAGAGACAAAGATCTTCTCGAGGTTGCGATCTTTCACTTATTTGTTCTTTCATTTTGTAAAGGTTAGCATCTACTAGAGAAGAAAACTGCTAAAAATTTGAATGAAAAGATAAATAAGCAATAGTAGAAGGATGTGTTTACGAATTCCAAGCAGGAAGCCTGAGAGCACAGAGTCCAACCTACAGGGAGCTCACCACAAGGAAAAGCAGCGTAGGAACATATTCAAGAGGAACATGCCGCCGCAGGGTGAGGGAAGAACCATGGAGCTCTAATAATTGCCATGTCTCAAGAAGAACAATGGAGAATGAAAAGGAATAATGAGAAGCACAGTTCCATCAAATTCCTTGTAAGAATAGATCACACAGACTTCCATTCAGGCACTTACTCCCTGCGAGTAGCCAGGGCAGGTAGGGAGGATCAGCCAGACCTGTCCCTGCACACCTGCTGCCACTGGGATGTTTGCTTTCTGCAGGCAGCCAATGTGGGCAGGGAGAAATATCCAGACCTGTCTCTGCTTACCTGCCACCATCAAGGCACTTGCTTCCCTCACATAACAAGCGTGGGCAAGAAGAAACAGCCAGATATGCCCCTCGTGCCCACAGGTTGCCTTTGGAGATACTTGCTTCCCACAGGAAGTCAGTGTGGGCTGGGAGAATCAGACAAATATGCCTGTGCACCTGCTGCCATCGGGGAGTTCCAGTGTAGCCACACAAGCTGAGAGAAGAAAAAGCCCTTCCACCACATGCCCATGGCCATTAAGGAAGCCTTGATATAGTTATACAGGTTGGAGAAGCCTACTCCACACCTTACTACCTCCCTGGGAACTTGGGTTCAGAGAAACCAAGGTGTCTGGCTCATTTCTCTACACCACAAGAGGGGCAGCCAATGTGGGAAACATCTGGAACCCCACAACTGGCTTGCCAGAAAAATGTCAAGACGAAGGAGCAAAAGACAATCTCAGATCTGCAGCCCACAGAGAACAAGCCTGGGAGATATAGACATGGAATAAACTGGGAATTATATATCTAAAATCTCAGAAAGGATAGCAACTGAAGTAAAGAAACAATTTCATGAGGCTGTAAAAGTAATCAGATCAGGAATAATATCTCAGATAAAAGAAGAAATCACAAACATAATGAAAGATTTGATAAGCATATCTAAAGAAGACAGAGATAAAAAAGAGAAGCATAGGAAAATGATGCAAACCTTGAGTGAACAATTAAAGAAAAAACTACAATGCATGAAACAGATTCAAAGAAATATCCAGGAAATTTAAAAACTCCATTGAAAGCTGGCAAAACTGCTTGAAAGTGACTGAAGATAGACTTTAGAACCTTGAAGACAGGATTTCAGCTAGCAATCCTGAAAGGAAATATCTCTTAAAAATAACAAAGAAGCAGGAAATAACAATTCAATGGCTGCAAGATGATGCAAAGAAAAATAATTTAAGAATGATAGATGTCAGTGGAAAATCCAAGGGATCTACACAAATGACATAAAAAGACTATTTACAGAAGTAATAGCAAAAAACTTCTCAAGCATGGGGAAATGACCTGTCATATAAACGAAAAATGTAGGATTCCAATTAGCAATAGCCAAAATACACTCAGACATATAACAATCAAGATCCCAGAAATTCAACACAATAATAGGATATTAAAGGCGGTTATAGAAAAGAAACAGATCACCTATAAAGAAGACCCATCAGAATCACTGCAGACTTCTTAACACAAACCATCAAGTCAAGAAGAGCTTAGAGTGAACTGTTTTAAATCCTGAAAGAAAACAACTTCCAAACTAGATTGTACCCTGCAAAACTGTCTTTCAAAATTGATGGAAAAAATAAGATACTTCCAAGATAAAGAACAATTGAAGGAATTCATGACCACCAAACCAATCTTACAAAGAGTGCTGAAAGATATTCTAGAGAGAAAGATGACCACAGTTCCAGGAACAACAGTAGAGGAGGATCACCAAACAGGGCAGGCAATTGAATAGAGGGAAAAAGTAGGGAGCCAACAACAGGAAGATAGCAAGGCAGAGATGAACCAATGCATGCTGGTTGTAACCATCAATGTAAATCACCTCAATTCACCAATTAAAAAGAAACACAGGGAGAGTGTGTCAGGAAACCAGATCCATCAATATGCTGTATACAAGAAACACATTTAATTCGAAAAAAAAAATTCATAGACCAAAAGTCAAAGGAGAAAAAAATGGTGTTTCATGTGACAGAACCCCCCCCCAAAAAACAGGGATAGTTTGCCCATGAACTGAAGAATGGATAATAAAGATATGATATTTTTATACAATGGAAAGCTACTCAGCTATAAGAAGATAATCTCAAGCCTTTTGTGGGTAAATGGATGCAACTTGAGATCACGCTCATGGGTGAAATGGTTCAAACTCATAAGGGTGAACACTATGTTATATCCCTAACAAAAACTAAAGGAATTAGTGGGATCCAAATATACAATAGATATTGTGAAAGTGATAGGGAAGGAAACATCTAGAAAGGGAAGGTGGTAGCCATTGTTAATTTCCTATCATCTTGTTTTGAATTCCTGCATCATTTTCATTGTTTTGTTAGGTTTGGTTTTATTCTGTTTTGTTTTGTTTGATTTTACTATGTATGATGGTATGGGTTGCTATTTTGAAGATAACAAGATATATTATGGTAGCCATTGCTGATTTCCTATTATTGAGTTTTAAAGTCCTGTAATGCTTCCATTGTTTTGTTTGGGTTGGTTGTATTGTGTTTTGTTTTGTTTGATTTTATTATATCTGAAATTGTTATGATTGATACACTGTGTCAACTTGAGAAGTTTAGAAGTTTAACTGAGACACTCAGCAGGGAGCCAGGGTTCTCACTTTGTAAATATCCTCACCCTGTGCAAAGGAGGGCAAGGAGATTTTGTGAGTGACATACCCACCGTGGGGCAGGAGGGTGGCCTGTGTAAAATATTAACCAGGAAAGATGTTTGTGTTTTCCCTTTTGCTGTGAAGTGTTTCCCCAGTGCCTGGGAGCCAGCTGATTATGGACTGAAGCCTACAAACACTCTAAGAAATAAACCTTTTCTTCCTTCATTTTGAGTGTTTGGTGTTTTGTCCCAGCCATGAGAAAAAAGTAACCAAGACAGATGGTATGGACAAATACTTCGAAGAAAAAAAGAGAAATTATTGTAGCCATTGTTGATTTACTATTACCTTGATTTGAAGTTCTGTATCACTTCCATTGTTCTGTTCTGATTGGATTTATTCTATTTTATTTTGTTTGGTTGTGCTCTTTTAAAAAAAAATATGTCACACAGTGCAACACCACACTAGACCAATACTCTAGTAAGTACCACTTCTGTAGTGAGCAATGCATAGCAAGGAAAAAATGCCATTTCATTACATTGGGATCTTCTCAAAGCTTCTGTCCACATGGAGCCATGTAGTTTATGCTGGGCAATGGCAGTGTTAGCAGAGACAGAGGGTTAAGACTCTACTTAATCAGCTGGAATGTTTTTTAGAATGTGAAAGAGGAGGGAAGGAGAAAGAGAGCCTCAGTAGCTTTTAATGTCCTAATTGGAATCATTTTCCTGCTCTTCTGAACTATGGTGGAGAGTGGAGGCAAGATGGCCACTCTACCATTCAAAAGAATAAGCAGCCACAAACACCTCTGTTTTAGTCTCTTTTCTCTTGTTGCTGAGACAAAATACATGACAGCCAAAGTTAAAAAGGGAAATGTTTATTTAGCTCACAGTTTGCAGAGGTTTCAGTCCATAATCAGCTCATTCCAAGACAGGGTGGCATATACCACAGCGGCAACAGTTTATGGCAGCAGAAGACAGCAAAAGCATCAAGAGCCAAGTGGGAGACAAGCCTCTTTTTGTCCCTGGTAATGCATCCAGTCTACTGAGATTAGGATGATGCCCATATAATTAGTGGACAGATCCAGCCATCACTCACCCTTAATTCCAGCACCCTTAACCCCAGGATTACACACTCTAGATTAAGCCACCTCTGAAAAAGTTCTATGACTTCATGAGGCTTTGGGGGTTCACCTAGACACAAACAATAACAACCTTCCTGTAAGGCAGTGGTATACATTTACCAGGTACACTGTGATAGTTCAGGAACCGGTGTCCTTGAAGATACAGTTTAAACAGAGGAATGGTGCTTGGAGGTCCCAGAATTGTAGCTGGAGTACAGAGCCCTGTTTCAGAAGTACCTAGAGTAAAGTACTGTTTCAATTCCTATTTATTTTCTCCATAACAGGGTGACCTGAAAAATCACAGGATACCTCTGAACATACTTCTCACACCTCTGCTTTCCAGACAGAGAACATAGAACTCCCCATTTCTCATTCATTTCCACTGTCTTGGCAGTTCCTGAACTAATCCTCTCCCAGTTAATAAAATTTAGCCTTTTTTTTATCAACCTAACATTTAATTTCCATAAATACTTGAGTCATATCTTATGAGATGACTTTATAACTCAAATCTGTTTACTATTAACAACTTAAAAATAATTTAGATGTATTAGCTTCAAAATAATTAGAAACATATATAATGTGAAAGACAAATAAATTTTGTAATTCATTTTTGTTTGAAATCAGATAAACATGCTCATCTGTAGTATTCTCATAGCTTAAGTGTATATGTGGTATTGATTATCATAGTGATCCAAATATTTGACTAAATAAAGCACTGTTCTCAATTAACAATTATATAATGTTCATTTTTGTCCAAGATTAAAAAAAAAAAAACTGAACCAAACCAAACCATTCAGTATAACACTGCTTTGGCCCCAAATCAGATGGACATTGATTGAGCTTCTAATACCTTGCATAATCAGACATCTATATATGGACTTATCCTTAATTACTTGAGCATCTAACACTAATTACCTACTGTGGCATGTACTGAGTGCACCCGTCTGTGCTCTGGTCTAGCTCCTCTTGTTGCCTGGACACTGGCTGATGTGCTCTGAAATATGGATTTTCTTACTCAATTTTCAGACAATGTGTACTGGTATTGGTGACTAGTTTTAGACTTTGCCATTTCCTGTAGTCACAAGGTCATTCAGTGCATATTCATACTGGCATTAGAATTCTTGGAATCCCTAACTCATTCCTAGCTAGATTTTTGGATACTTTGCCACACCAACCACAACAGGCAAATCTACTGACCTTCTCCTTTGTTACTAATAGCCTCCAATGAGCTATATTGGTCTTGAGGTTGTATTCCTAGGCTTAGCCTCTCCCAGGCTAGACAAGATCTCACTATTATAAATCTTACTCTAAACTCATCTACATTCATGGGAATTACAAAAATGTCTCTTAGATCTCTGGTTAGTTCATGTGCAATTGACCAGCAATGGTCATTTCCCAATTCAGAAATTGATCCCTGTGAGGTCATACTTCCCCAGGGCTGTTATAAGTGAAAGCATAACAAGAATTATTGAGGTGAGAAGATCACCTGTGATAGACACACTTCATCTTGTGGGTAATTTTGGCTCAAGAACACTATAGGTTTTGCCAAAACCTGATCAGAACTCTACTTCAAGTCAATGGTTTGTATTCCTCCATCCTTTTCTCCTCCATTTTTTCTGGCTTTTCTGCTTTTCTCCCTCCCTTCCCCGACCCATCTTAGGTCTAGACCTTCATCACAATCTGTCAACAATCCGGGCTCTCTACCTATTTTCTCTCATCAGTGTTTTCCCTAATAAACCTCTTCCAGATCCAGTTTCATCTTGGTATCTGTTTCCTGGATGATTGAGACAGGCAAGAAAGTAAAACTAAAAGTTTAGCCCACCTACCTTATTCCCTATAGCTTTCTTTAGAATTCAAAGCTGAGCTACATTTCTTCCAATTCTCTACTTTCTGCATTCTAATTGAATTTTTCTTTTGAGTGAAAGAATGGCTAACATTATCATTATAAAAACATTTCAATTTTATTGTTTGTTTTCAAAACTCTACAATCTAACTTCCAGCTTTCTTCTTGCTTTGAAAAGACTAGGATTTCAAGAAACAAATACTCAAACCAAACAAATGAAACAAAAAAAATTTTCCCCACAAGAAGAAAAACATTTATTGTCACACTATCTATTCAACAATAGTACATTCAGAAATTTTGTCTACCCCTTGGTTTTAAGATATATTCACCCTCCTTTAATAGGCAGCGAACTAAAGGAAAAAAGCTATCAATGATAATTTAAAGGTGGGGAAATTATAAAAAAGTTGTTGGTGAAGAACACAACTTGGAAAAAATGAAAAAACAATCTTTCATTTAAAATCAAAATCACTAAAGTATAATTCAATATCACTTAGCGTCAAAAGAATTTTATTTACATCTAGGGATCCTCCCATTCTCAGGGTTTAGGAAACCTGGAGAAGATTCAGTGGCTCTCTGATAGCATAACTCAGGTACAGGAAAACAAATCACATACACTTTTTTCCAACATCACACCTAGTTCTCTGGAAGACATAAGCTCAGCCCTTCAAAACTTGTGCACCATGCGCTATCGCAAACCCTACATAAAAGTTGCAGCATATCAGCTTGAGGCTGGAGAGAGTGATGGTGTGCGTGCAAAGAAAAGGCAAATTTTGATTTTGGAAGAGTGGACTTGCTAATATTTGGCTTGAATATACTGCAGAGGGCTTTAAATCCCCAATGAATAATTAACACAAATAAGAAAACTATGTGCTGGGGGAGTAATCAGAGCAGTGTTCTGAAAAATTAAGGCATTTCCTTTATATTGTGAAGTTTGAAAAATATTGAAGATTTATGTAAGAGAAAATGCTGCTTTTAATAATATTAGCTCAACATGCCAGAGAGCTCTTTCAGGGCATAAATTACTGGCACCAAGAAGACAAAAATAAATAAATAAATAAATCTTTCAAGGATGCAGAAAAAAGGAACTCTCACACATTGCTAGTGAAATATAAACTAATACGGCCTCCATGGAAATTAGTGTATCAATTCTTCAAGAAAACATAGCATAAAAAATATCATTTGACCCAGATACACCAACCACTCCTGGATATGTTCATCAAAGAATTAAAGATAGCAAATTGTAGTGATACATGCAAATCCATGTGTGTAGCAAGACTATTTACAATAATAAAGCTGGAGAAACAGTTTAGATGAATGTCAACTGATGAATAGATAAATAAAATGTGATATATATATTATATGGAATATGGAATATTATTTAGACACAAAGAATAAAATCATGTCATTTGCAGAAAAATGGATGGAACTAGAAACCATGATGTCAAGTTAAATAAGCCAGATGCAGAAATTAAATACTGCATGTTTTATCTTAGATGAGAACCCTAAAACATAACATACTAATAAATAAATGTGAAATTGGAGCAAACTAAGAGGTATACTTTTGAAGACAGGGGAAAGGTTCATTGGCGGGGAGTAAAAGTAAAGGGGAACAAATGAGATAGAAAAATGATCAAGGTGTGTCAAATCCCTGTCACAATTTCCCAAAATAAACCTCGCCATTTTATATTTCTTACATGCACTAATGAAAAACAAACTAAACAAAATGCAAGTTTCAAAGAGTAGTGTATCTTTTGTTTTAGTTGGTTTAGTTTTATTTTCATTAGAAAGTGGAAATTGACAGTAACTGTGTCACAAGGGGAATGAGCAGCTTTACTAAAGCTAACAGGGGTCTGGAGGACTCCCAGCAGCAGGGGAAAAACCAAGAAACGGACACATGCTTCTGGGCCAGGACAGGTCTGGCTAATGCCCTCTCTCCTCACAGGTCAAGGGTAGGATCCAAGCCATGACTTGTTGACTCTTGTTGGTGAAGATTAGGGAGGTAGAGTGGGCTTCTTCCTCAGGACAACTCTGGGCTCCTGAGTTGGGACTCTCAATGAGGTGGTGGAGGTAGGGTGAGAACCACTGAAGAACAAACAGAGCCCTTGGTGGAAAGAAATGAATATTTCTTCCAATTTCCATGTCTTGATAGGTGATTTTATAAGGCATAGCATTATAAAGAAATAGATCCCAGAAAGAGACATGGTTCCACCAGTTTAGAAGCCAAGAAATTGGGTGAGAAAAATGTTCTTTTTGATGATTTGTGGATGCAGTGGAAGTGAAAACTTATAAAGCATATTTAGTTATTAAAACACATAACTCCACACAATGCCTCTCATTTTTCTTTACATTTCTAGTGAAGTTTTTAGATTGCCATGACCAACAAGGTGAGGACAACATATTAAAAATAAAATCCAAGTCTAAATTATAGCAGAGGCAACAATTTTGAAAGCCCTAAACTTGTTATAAAAGCCAAACATTTAAGAGTTTACTATTTATCCAAATTTATCTAAAAATTTTTAAGTTTATCTATATAATTTTAAATTTATCTATATAATTTTGAGTTTCTTTTTAATATTGAAAGCTAAAGCTTGATATAGAGACAGTGAACATGGAGTTTACAATATAAACTACAAAGTCGAAAATAATTCCTTGATTTAAGACAAAATTTCTCCACCATAGAGAGAAGAGGTGATGTTTCCTTCTAGATGGGGAAAAAGAGCATTCTAAGTACCCATATTATTTTCTGCTCCCTGTTCCTGTCTTCTCCAGGGTTGAAACCTTGGAATGAGTGTTTTAAAGGATGGCAAGCAGAAGTGGGTGACAATGTGATAGAAATCTCTGGATGTGCTTGAATCAGAAAGCTCTTGGGTCTCGTGTTTTACTTTACATCTGAAACTATGGACTATAAACTATACAGCTAAATAGGTCTCTGTCCAGATCACTTTTAAAAAGATGGAGGAATTCTAGAAAGCTACAGGTACCTCTTCTGGTAAGATAATTCTTTGTGATGGAGCCCTCTCTCCCCACTGTGGTGTAGTCAGCTGGATACCAGATCTTCATTCAATAGATGCCAGTAGCACTGCTCCCTCTTGGTTTGAAAAATGTATCTAGGTTTTGTAAAATAAACTCCAGAGCTTAAATCACTCCAAGTTAGAAGCACTTCACTCATAGTAAATTAGAGTTCTTTAGATAATTCTTTTCCATGTTATGGGGATCCAGAATATTGTGAAAAGGGAAACACACTGAGTATTAAAGAGAAAGGCAGAAGGGGACAGAAAAATTCCTCTCCCATTGCTATGTTTTAGGCCAAGTGTTCGTTCAGTTTTTAGATTTTTTTTTTCAGGAACTTGGAACAGAAAGATGTCAAATCTAATGAATCAAATCACCTACCTAGGAGTCTATCCAAAGTTTTGGAAAGGAAAATTTTCTCAAACAGGAAATTTAAAAGGCTGAAAATAGACCTAGTAGTCTGGGATTAGTGAGGTTTCAGAGAAAGCAGTGAGAAAATTAGTTTCACTTAATGTGCTCATTAGTGAGCTGCTGAAAAGCAGTGGAATAATCCTAAAGCAAAACACCAGCAGTTTAAACTATAGAATACAGTAGAGTGTCCTAGGTAGAAATGAATGAATTGAGTTAATTTGGCAAAATATTAGCTAATGCATTTTTAAAAACACAAAACAAAACTGCATACTACAGATATTTCAATAAGAAATCATACCTGTGGAGGAATATTGACAAAAAAGGCATGATAGCACACAGAGAAAGACTCTGATACCCAAATGAAAAAGAGCTACACAATTTTGAGCTGTGGGAGTCCTGAAAAAAGCAATGGTCACATTGTCAGTGCCTCTGAGACCCTGAGTGGTAAATAGAGCCAGGTGAGATCACACCTGAAATACTTTATTTACTTTGGTTTGTTTCACAACCAGATAGACATAAATTATTGCACATAAATTATTCAAGGGTAAGCAATGATGATCATGAGTGAGACAGAATATTACCAGAAACTCCTCTAGGAGTCACAAATCAATACGATGCTGTATGAACCTCTTGTTAAGGACTAATTTATAGTGAGTACAGTCATTAAAAGTGACATTGTCTAGGAAATGGGGTGGTCATAACACTGTACTAGTGTAATCTGCTGTAGACTTGGAAGTAGTCTTATTGAGACGGAGTTTGGTAAGGAAAATGCTGCCTATCTTGTTTTATCTATTTGAGGCATCTGATGCAGACTCTAATCTCCTTGTCTTATGGTGCATCCCTACTGACATAGCTGTGCTGGAGGTATCCATTTCCTATTGAAGGGATTCTGAATAATTCTGGAAGAAGCACACCAAATATAGACTGTGTTCTTTGAAAGTGAGTTCATAAATGTTCTTATGGCTTAGATTTTAGAGTGCTTTGGTAATACCCTTTTTTACAAAGTGGAAATACATCTAGAAAATTCCATCATCTCTACATTTTCTGGATAAAATTAATCATATATGACTTTGTTTTTAAGTTAATCCTCTCAAAAATATGTGCATTTTATGTGACTGAAGATCATCTAGATAAACTGAAATGATTGACTAGAATGAATGACTTTGATATTCGCTTGTGCTCTTACATTTACAAAATGTTTTAAAATGTAATTATATAAATTGTCTAAAAATACTTTCCTCCATCTCAAATAGGTACAAAGGAGTTTAGAAACACCAAGTTCCCACTTTGATACTGTGATTTGACTTAAATATCATCCCATACAGATATCTGTAAAGTCTCCCGTCTCAGTTGGGAAGATGAAATGATTCCGGAAAAAGTCAGCTATATCTACTGTTTTCTACATGTTCTCAAACCCTTTTTCCTTTTTCTTTTTCATGTGCTTTACCCTCTCTCTCCTTCCCTCTTTTGCCCTCTCCTCTCCTCTCCTCTCCTCTCCTCTCCTCTCCTCTCCTCTCCTCTCCTCTCCTTCTCCTTCTCCTTCTCATTCTCGGTCTCCTTCTCCTCCTTCTTTTCCCCCTCCTCCTCCTTCTTGTCATTTATTGTAGACATCCCTCCTCATTAATTCTTGTCTATCACTGGGCACCACAATTCACTGCTTCTTCCTTCAAACTTTCTCAAGTCTCTTGCTCTGCTCTGATCTCTCCAGTTTCTATACGATTGCCAAATCTAAAAATAACTAGCATTCACCTAACAATATTAATATAACACAGTACAGTAAATCTATTTAGTCTATGTGAAATTTCCTTAGCTCCTCATTAAAATGCTATGTGGTCCATTGATTACTGTTATGACATTCAGGCCTGAAAATAAACTATAGAATGTTTCCTTTAATTCTCAAAAATTAGTTAAGTAAGGTCAAAATATGTAAATAAGAAAGAGTGGAAGAATCATCCAACCAGTCAGCTGAAACTAGAAGTTATTTCTTCTGGGTAGGAGTTCAGTGTCTGAGAATGGGCTGACATGCCTTACAGATGGAGAAGAGATCACAGAGGAGCTAATCTGTGTGCCTGTGTATACACAGGGGTGTTAGGGAAGTTAGAAGATCATGCAGGATCATTAATGGTAAGTTTTTTTAAAAGCTACTTTCATGAGATGGCAATATTACTTTATCCTTAATTTGCTAGTGTATGTTGTCCTTATAGAAATGACAAGTAACAGTTTCCAAGTGACTGTAATGTTTGACCCACCAAGGTGTGACACCCTGGTCTAGCTTCAGAGGTTTAAGAAGCAAAAGGCTTAGAAAATACTGATATTCTACCACCTTAGAATTCCCCCATATTCAGAGATGGCTACAGTATCATGACTGAAAAATGAAGCATGAGTTTGAAATTTTAGGAAAAAAATATGAATTCTCTCAGTCCTTATTAATGACAGGTTTTCATCCATCGTTATTGACAATAGGGTACTGTCTGGGCTGTGTTTCTAAGATTAATAAGCTGTTTGAGTTTTCAGGTCCCAACTTCTAATGCATGTGTTAGAAGAGAAAGTTCTACATAAGGGGTATGTGATTGAAAAAATAGGTCCCTATTTTGCTATGGACAGTGTTTTCCTTCTATGTGAGCAGTTAAAAATGGAAGGGTGTTAGCATTTGACAGTTGTTTTTTTTTGTTAGTGTTTACTGTTTTGTTTTTAATATTTTGGCAAAATTTTAAAGGTGATGGAAACCAGAGTGAATATATCTAGTGATGAAACTTCTGAATTCCCTGCAGTATTTGAGTCCTTCAGCCAGATTCCCTCTCCCATTAGAATGCAATTGAAATAGGAGGTACAGTGTGATGAATATAGAGTAGTTTAATAGAGGTAATTAAAATGTAGAATGGCCTTTGATAAGGGACACTTCAGCTAATTTTCTTTTTCATCTGAATGACTATTCAAATTGCTTCAACACCTGTACTTTTCTTACTAATTAATGGTCATTCTAGCATGTTGAATCCAAAGAACATATTCTAACTCTTCAACTCAATGGCCAGGTTGGGTTTCTGACTATAGCTACTGGTAATTATGGTACATTATTAAAACCACCACAATCATTAGAAATGAAGATTTTTATGGTAGAGGAGTAAAATTTTATAACTTCAAGGTACCCTAGAAATTATCAAATCAAATATCTTCATTTCACAAAGAATAAATGAGACTTGGAGGAATAAAAAATTGCCTATCATACAGATTCCTGACCCTAAAATCTATGTCTTTATTCAGGGTCCAAAGCTGTCCTCTCTATGTCACAGTATGTCTATTGACAGAAACAATAGCTGCTGCAAAGCATCTGACCCTCACTCTGATTCATGAAACTCAACACATTTGATATATATTTATCTAATGAAATATACTTGAAAGAGTAGAGCTATAGACTATTTTACATCTCATAGCAGGGAAGGTCAATCATAGGGCCCTTTTCCATATAAAGATGCATACACCCAAATTCACATCATTCTAATCCCATTTCGTTACTCATTTTTGATATGGCCAATTAGAACTCTTCCTAAAATACAATAGTCCATTATCTCTGTGGTGACTGTTTTCTACTTAGCACACAATGATGTGATATTTATTAAGTTGAAAATATCAAAAGTCTAAGATTTGGCTCTCTTTTCATGTTGTGTTCTTTAAAATTCAGTTGAAGACTAAATACAAATGGGGATAGAAGATAATATAGGTAATAGTGAAATAATAATGATATAAAGAAAATAGTTTGAATCAGTCTCAAAGTTCAGAATAAGTTCAATCTGTTTCTCTGGCATGTGCTTTCACTTGGGACAAGACTGAAGGGTGGGAAATTTCAAAATTACCCAACATGTTTTCCTATTGTTCTTGGAAAAATGTCTAATGTTTTTTTCTTTTCTTTTTCCACTTATGAAATTAGTCTAGTTGTGTTTCTGGGATGCAGTCACATAGCTGATAGCAACAGAGTCTTCCTTCCTCTCTACTCAGAGATTGTACACTACTAATTAGGAAAAAGATATGAATAGTATGCATTAAATGCATTCATGTCATGATTTGTTATAATTACAATAAAAGTATGTCTTTACCTTTCAAAAATTTTAAACAAGGAATCCTTGTTGAAGATATCTTATCAATAACTTTTGATAAGACAATATCAATAACCTACTGTAATACTGTAGGATAAATCTGATCTTTGTACCATTTCCTAACATTGGACTCCTGAAATCCTTAGGGTATCCTTGTAGGCTATAAGTTGATTGACGGATAACAGTTCCTGGACACCTTCAGAAAAGGCCAAGGCATGAGTAGTGGGTTGAGCCCTTCAGCCTTACTCACAATCCTGAAGGGAAAGGAAGGGATTACATTTAAGCTAGTTAATAATATATAATGATTTAATCACTCATGCCTGCGTTTTGAAGATTCCTTAAGAACCGAAAAGACAGGGCTGTGATGGGTGTCCTGAGAACTGAACCAGTGGAAATTCACGGAGGGCGGCACAGCTAAAGAAGGGAGCTCTGCGTCCCTTCTACATATCTTTCCCTTTGGATCTCTTTATCTGACTGTTCATCTCTACTATTCATAATATCATTTATAATAGATGATATTTCCCTGAGTTCTGTGAGCCACACTAGACAATTAATGGTACCTGAGGGGTGGGACATGAAACTTTGATTTATAGCTAGTGGGTCAGAAGCTGGAGGCCCAGGCTTTGCATCTGAAGTGTGGCAGCCTTGGGTGGGCTGATCATGCACCTGTGGAATGTATCTGTTTCCAAGTAAAGGATGTATAATTAAATTAAATTAGATGGCAAACAGCTGGTTGCCACTGCAGACTTGGTCACTGGTGGAACAGCATCTCCTCCTGCACTTTGACCTCCTGCTGAGGTCAGAGATGCTATCTGTGATGTGAGAGTATAATGCAAAATGAAGGTTTGGGGGAGTTTTGTTTGTTACTTTCTATTTTTAGCTTTTTGATTTTTGTTTTCTTTTCCTGTACATCTAACTCTACAGAGGCAGTGTTTGGGTAAGAATTATACATTAGAATAGTGTTTAGTAGTAATCACAGTAGTTATGTAAGAGCTGTGGAGATAAACTATTATTCTTGATATGTTTGGTGTTCCATTAGGAATGGTAAGCCCCAATAATTGAAAAGTGTGTCTGTAAAATGAAAACACTGTCTTCCACTGAGCAATAAAGAGAAGAATGAGGTGTAAGTCTGTATCTAGTCAATATTATGCTTTGGTTGATGGTTTTATAGATTAATCACAGCAAATTCAAACAGGAATTTTAGATGTGCTTATTTGGTTTCAAAGATTGTTATCAGTTAATGGATTGTGAGAAGACTGGCCATTAAATCTTTGACTAATAACCACATCATCAACTAGAAAATGGCTAAATCCTTTATTTTAATTTTAAAAGTAGAAATTGAATGAAGCAGCCTACCATCTGTTTTTATAAGTAAACATTTTTTAGATGGAGACTTTAACCATATTTTTTTACATATTAGTTATGATTGTTTTTAAATTACAATGGCAGAGTAGTAGAGTTGTAACAGAAACCAAGTGCCCCCAGTTCATAGTATTTATGACCTATGATTTTATTAAAATTCTTTGTTTACCTCTGCTTTAGAAATTTGGCTCAATTTTTCTTGTACAAAGTATACTTCATGTTAGTTTAAAGAGATGAATGAGTTTCACTGACACGTACAAATATTACTATCTCATCTTATGATGCTTATTCTGGATTGCCCTCTTAGAAAATGCTGTTAGCCACAATAGAGATTAATGCACACAAAAAAAACAAAAACCAAAAAAATTAGAGTACAAATAACTAAGGAACCACAAATATGATACACTTGAGGTTATAATTTTATACATGAGGAAAATAAGACCTAGTAGTTTAAGAGGTTTACCTAAGTATATCTTGCTCAACGCACTGGCAGAACACAATTTCTCCTGAAGCAAACACCAGCAAACTCACTTCTGATGAAACTCAAGCCCTCCCAGTGAAAAGTGGAGAGTATTTGTTCTGTCTCCATTTTATACTGGGTTATCTGATAGAGTGGTGCTCAAACTTTAGTTTGCATCAGAATCAACTAGAAGTCTATTAAAATGGGAATTGATGGGTTTAAGGCCTCCTTTCCTGAAGTTGCTAATGTGGAGGGTCTAAATCTAGCTGCAGTAATCTTGCATTTTGAGTAAATTTTGTAGCTGTTAATGGTGTAGGTCCAGTGAGTGCACTTTAAGGGCCATTGCTTGAATACAATTGGGACTGATGAGTTTCTGTTTTAGGTGTGGATACTTTGAAACAGTCATAACCTTGACACAATGTACTAGTATAATAATAAAGATCTTTGAGGAGTATCTCTCATGGTGATTCTTGTACATGACTAAACTATGCCAAGTTAAGCAAAGAGAAAGAACAGGAACAAAAGAGAATAATCAAGTCTTAGTTATCAAACTACTGGGAGGAAGCCAAAGATGGATGGAGAGGACATAATGGAGGCAGCTTTCATTCTATGACCACGTGGTAAGGGACAGTAGAATACAGGGGTGATTGTGAATGTAGGCGAGGAAGAATGAAAAGGTGTCAGGATGTTAGGATATTCTCAGCATTTTCTGGTGTACAATTCATTGGGTAATGAAGCTCACAATTTAGGTTGCAAATGATCACTTAATACTATCTTTTCCTTCTGGTACAAATTTGAAAAAAATGTACATGTGTAGTTTCACATGAATATTTATTCCATAAAAAATTTATACTAAAGAGATCTGTTGACTTTATGCTCATAAATTCATGAAATCTCTTTATGGTCATAACCAAAAAGAACAATTATATTAAGAAACTAATATCACAAAACAAGCAAATAATAAGAAAAAGAAAAATGCTAAACTCCCTTGATTCTTAGTAAGAGAGATATTAAGGGAAATGAGTAAGGAATAGAATTTTATTTTTCTTGGATGCTTTGTAATTTAAATTGTTTTGCCTTTTCTTGAGGGAGAAAATGGGTGAAAATCTAATCTTAAACGATTAAACTTGAACTGGGCAGTGGTGCACACAGCAATAATTCACACCCCACCCTTTGAGCAATCATCAGTAAACATGATTGAGGTGACTTCTTACAAGACAAAGTCTTAAAAATTTAGGGCTAGGAAAATTTAAACCTGATGTTTCACACTCCGTCCAATTTTTCCCTCGTCTGTTGCAACACTTGACTTTTCCTCTGCATCTGTGCCCACAGATTGCTGGACCATTGGCACTGTGGTCCCTGGCCAGCACTCCTGGGATTCTGAGGACCAAGATGGGCATGTCCAAAACTGACCTAATCCCGCCTCTTCCTCTCTTGCCCTGAGTTGCTCTCTGTCTGGACTTCCTTATTTCTGTCAAAGTTTTCATCGCCTTCCAGTCGCACAAGCTCAAAACTTCAGAGTGAATCCTGCCAATCCCTTCTCTCTCTCAAAACAAGCCTGTTCCCAATGCCTCTGTTCCTCTCTTGTAATGTCTTTTACATTTGCCTCTTTTTCTGGTACTGCCTCCCATCTTCTACTGCCACCACTATCCACTCCAGACTCTCCGCAAACATAGTGGTCTACCACACAGTCAGACACAGACTCCATCACCAAATCTGATGTCTCTTCACTGGATGGCTTGGTTTAATCCCCAAGTCCTGAGCCCCTCTTCCATCATCTCACTGTATTCCTAAAGAAAGGATAATGATGCTCGCCCATAGTTGTTAAGGGATATCATACAAAACACAATGCTGTGTCGGACACATTTACATTTATGTTGTGCATTAGATTCTGTTTTCTCAAATTACATTCCTTCCTCAAATTTAGAATTCACAAAGTCAGGATCCATTTCACTTCTGTGAATAAAAAGGGTTCCATATTAATAATTATGTGTGGACCAAGCAGATCTTCCTGGTCAATGCAGTAGAGGTAAGGACATTGTCATTGTTCAGAGAGACAATCACAATAAAACCTGGGTGTCCCTCCACATTCTTGGTGGGTATGCCAAGAATGAGAGGGTCTAACCACTTTTATCTACGTTTTATAAATGTGTTTAGTTCAAGAAAACTTGAGGAAGGAGGAAATAATTCCTTTGAGGGCAAAAACTTACTGCTTCTTGCAAAAGAGGCAGATTCCTCATGTTCCAGCAGTGACACAAAACTCTGTGTGTGACAGTGCCCTAGATTCTTTTGTCTCTGGCACAGGAATCCTGTATCTTCTGCCAGATGCAATAAATTATAACGTATCTGTCTTCATCCCCACAAGTTCCCAATGTGATTAAGACAAAATTCTTCCTAATAGGTGATTGCCAACTGTTAAGACAAGATTCTTCCTTTTTTGAGAGATAGATATTAAGTCTATGATGACATATAAGGCATATATAAATATCTTGAATAAGCATATTTTGTATCAGTTTTTCATGTTGCCAGAAATCTACTTTGTTTACCTATGAAATTATTTTGGCTACAAATATACAGTGCTTATTATGTGACTGCTACATTCTCAGTGCTTAACATTCATTAACTCATTTTTAAATTCTTTTTTATTTTAAAAAGGATAAAACAGAATAAAATCAATTAAAACAAACCAGCATAAGAGATACAGGACTTCAAAACATTACAAAATTAACAATAGTTACCATAATGCCTTTTGATG
This sequence comes from Hydrochoerus hydrochaeris, assembly GCA_004027455.1. Taxonomy (NCBI): domain Eukaryota; kingdom Metazoa; phylum Chordata; class Mammalia; order Rodentia; family Hydrochaeridae; genus Hydrochoerus; species Hydrochoerus hydrochaeris. The sequence continues at coordinate 166,015 of PVLA01002795.1, forward strand.
TCTTCAAAATAGCTGCAGATAACTCCAAATAAACTAAAAATCAAACAGAACAGAATAGAATAGAAACAATAAAAACAAAATAATGAATGCAATAAAGGACTTCCAAACAAGTCTATAGTAAATCCAAAATTGCTACAATATATCTTGCTATCTTTGAAGTAGCTGGTCCTGCCATGGGATTTATCATAATGAAACAAAACGAAAGAGAATAAAACCCAACCCAACAAAACAATGGAAATGATACAGGACTTCCAAAACAAGACCATAGGGAATCAACAATGGCTGCAACCCTCAGAAGGAGATCCCCCCTAAATGTTACACTGCATACCACTATCTTCTGAACCTATGATCAGACCACTGGCAACAGATCTGCAACGTTAGTGAAACACCACAGGCATCCAACTGTATTTCACCTCCATAGCTATCATCACAGCCTCTGTTTCTCTGGATAAGTCTGTTGCTTACAGCGGGGGTGGGGGTGGGGTTGGTACTTCTTGTTTGCCAGTCCATGAGCTAGAAGGAGCTGGGGTCTGTCTGTTTTAGTCTGGCTGCAACCTGCACATGGTGCTGGTTCCCAGACTGGGTTTGCTTGCTGGTGTGGCTTTGTTCTCTCTACCTTCAGTCTGTGAATGGCACTGACTCATGAGGAGAGGCTGGGGTCTTTCTGTTTTCATTTTTTTTATTTTATAAAGAAAAAATAAGAAAGACAATGATACAAAATTCAAAACAAGGTAACAGGAGAGTAGCAATGGTTGATACATTGTGTGTTGTTATTTTCAAAGTAGTTGCTCAGATTACAAGGTGTAAGCATGAAAAATGGATTAAATAGTATAAGCACAAACCTTTCTTTTCAATTAACTAATAGAAATAATAGTATAACTAAATAATAGTATAACTAAATAATAGTATAACTAGCTTGACTTTCATATATATATATATATCTCCATCCCAATTTCTCCTACCTTTTGAGCAGTTTCTTTCCCTTTCACAATGTCAATTGTACGTTTTGGGTCTTATTTACTCTTCCAGCTTCTTACACTAGGGAAACAATATGATGTTTACATAGGGGAGTCTGTTTATTTTACTTATGAGTATGGCCTCAAGTAGCATCCATTTACCTATAAATGTCTCAAGTTTATCTTTCTTTATAGCTGAGTAGTACTTCATTGTATAAAAATATCTCATCTTTTTTAGCAGTTCCTCAGTTGATGGGCATTTGGGTTGTTTCCAAGATTTAGCTATTGCAAATTGTGCTGCTATAAACATTGGTGCACATATATTGCTATGCTGTGATGATTTTAATTCTTCTAGGAATAGCTGTGTTGAAAGGGACCTTTAATCCTAGTTTTCGAGAAATCAAAATTTCCAAAGTGGTTGTTCAAGTCTACACACATACCAACAATAGAAAAGGGTTCCTTTCCCCACATAGGCCCACAAGCCTTTGTTATTGGTTGACTTCTTAATGATAGCCATTCTTTCTGTGGGGAAATGTAATTTCAGTATTGTTTTCATTTGTATTTATTGAATGACCAGTGGTGTTGAAAATTCTTTTCATATGTTTATTTGCTGTTTGTATTTCTTCACCTGAGAAGGGTTTATTCATCTCAGATGCCTATTTTTGAATTGGTTCTTTAAATTTGGGGGCATCTGATTTTTTAAAATTCTTTGTATATTTTAGATAGAAATCTGAAGGACAATTGGCTAAGATTATTTTCTTGTCTTGTGAATTGTCTCTTCACTCTTGACTCTTGATGACTTTTTTTTTTTTTTGTACCAGAAATAAAACTCAGGATATGGCACTTGACAGGTAGGTGCTGTGCCACCAAACTAACCCTGGCCCCTCTTGGTGATTTCTTTTAATGTTCAAAAGCAAAAGCTTTTCAATAAAATGACATCCTAATTCTTGATTATTTGAAGTACTTCCCATGCAGTGTGATTTTGTTCATGAACTATGCTTACACCTATGTTTCAGGATTTCCCCCTACTTTCTTTTACACCAGATTTAGTTTTTCTGTCTTAATATTTAGATCTTTGATTCATTTTGACTTTAGATTAGTGCCTGGTGAGAGACATGGGTTTAGCTTTAGTCTTCTGTACATAGCCAGTTTTTCTAGTGCCATTTATTAAAAAGGCTCTTGCTTCCATTCAACAGGAACCCAAATATCAAACCTGTGAACCCAAACATTTGAACAAATAAACAGTAGATATTTATAGAATGTTCTACACAGCAATATCAGAGTACACATTCTTCTCAGTTGCACATGAGATAGTCTCTAAAATAGACCATATACTAACCCCTAGAACATGCTTAATTAAATACAAAGCAATTGATATTATCCCTTTCATATTGTCTGACCATAGTGCAATGAAATTGGAAATTAATGGGAAAAGAAACCCCAAAAACTCCATAAACACATGGATATTAAATAACACTCTCCTGAACAACTAATGAGTTACAGATGAAATTACAGAAGAAACTAAACAATATCTATAATTAAATGGAAATGCAGATACAACATACTGAAACCTGTGGTAGGCAAGAAAAGCAGTTCAGGAAATTTATAGTGATGAATTTTTACATCAGGAAATCAGAACAAGCACAAATAAACAACCTAATGATGCACCTGAAGCTTCTAGAAAAGGAAGAGAAGATAAACACAAAGCCCATACAAGCGATCAGAGCAGAAATTAACAGAACTGAGACTAAGAAAACAATAAAAAGAATTAATGAGTCAAAGAGTTGGTTTTCTGAAAGAATAAATAGAATTGATAAATCTTTGCCAAACTTATCAAAAAAAAGAAGGAAAAGATTCATATTCATGCACTGAGGAATGAAAAGTGTGAAATCACTATAGATCCTGTGGAAATTCATATTAAATAATTCATTAATTCATATTTCAAAAATCTTTACTCTCATAGGTTGGAAAACAGAAAAAATGGTTCCTAGATATGTGTGAATTATCAAAGCTGAATCAAAAAGATATAAAAATTCTGAATAACCCATTATCAGTTAATGAGATTGAAAATGATACCAAAAACTTATCAACAAAGAAAATCCCAAGCCCTGATGGATTCACTGCTAAATTCTACAAGAAATTTAGGGAAGATTTAATACCAATACTCTTCAAACTTTTTAATTAAATTGAAAGGAAAACAATATTCCCTAATTTATTACTGGAGGCAAGTAATACCAAAACCAGATACCAAAACCAGAGAAAGACCCAGCCAAAAAAAAGAAAACTATATGCCAACTTCCTTAATGAACATTAATTTAATACAATAACTTAACTTATGAATTATTATTTTTACCCATATTTTAATTTTACCATGGAAGAAATAAAAGCACGAGAAGATTAGGTAACTTGTTCAGAGTCACATAGTAATTTACTCATTTTGAATTCGAATACCACTAAGCTGGCACTACCGGAAATTTTATTGTAAAATTAAAAATGTGTTATTTCTTAGCCCTCTTTCAATGAAGATGCAGGCAGATTACTACTGTGTAGGTTCATGAATATGTTCAGTATATGGAGATGAGGTACATGGGAGTACCTGCTCTGCCTCAGTATAGGATACTCAGTAGAGGGACTAGCATCCCTGATTCATTTATTGCAAATAAGCATGCATCTCAACCACTCACAAAAGAACTCAATTAATGCCAAGAGTTCAGCAATCAAATTAAGTGTTAACCTGGAACCATAGATGTGAAAGAACTCTGCAGAAAAAGAAAAGCAAAAGGATTTTCTTCACTACTCACTGTGTAGGGAGAATGATGAAAGAAAAAAAAAAGAATTCTCTCCTTTCCTCCCAGTATTCTACATGGTATGTTTACATTTTTAGGGTATTTGGTTTCATATTTTCCATTTCTCTTAAATTCAACTCATGGACTCAACAGTGCTCCTCCCCCCAGCCCAATTCTGAAGTCCTAACCTCAGAATGTGACCTTATTCAGAAACAGGTCATTGCAGATGTAATTCAAGATAATGTTGTAGTGAAGTAGGGTGGACTTTTATCCAGTAGGCTGGCATCTTCAGGAGAAGGGGAAATTGGGGCACACATGGGCACACATGAGAGTGCCATTGTGAAGATCAAGGCAGAAATTGGATAATGAAGCAAAATCCAGGCAGAGCCAAAGAGTGCTGGCAAGCCACCAGGAACTGGTGAAAGGTGAGGGGCAGATGCTCGTTCACATGTTCACAGGGAGCATGGTTCTGCAAACATGGTGATACCTGACTCATTCCAGAATGGTGAGACAACACATTTCTGTTGTTTAAGGCATTCTGTTTATGGTAGTTTGCTACAGAAGCCCTAGTAAATTAATACACACACAAAGGCTCTCTAAGACAAATAGAGGAGGTGGTGCATGGAAAGCTGTCAAGCGGATGCAGGAGTTAATCTCAACAGCAGCTGAAGGTTTTGGTGATGACTGGGGAGCCAGCAGGTGGAGAGCAGTAAGGTGCTTTCAGGTAAAAGTTAGGTGACCCAAATTGGGACTCAGGCATCACTTTCACTTATCTCCATATTCCCATTGGTGAGAAGTGGATTAGGAGACTAGATCAGAAGATAAAGTCTGAGAGGGGTATGGGGAAGTCAAAGAGTACAGAAAGTCATTTCTCTGTTGCTAAAGATCTGTCTTTCTCTAAGGGAGTGGAATCCTCTAAAACAATTAAAGGGCAGAGGGCTTACTGCTCCCTCCTAACCAGCCTGGGTCAGTTTTTACTTGGCAGACTTTTTCACTCTAGTGCACTGGATTCTCATGGTCAACCAGAATCTCTCAGCTGTAACTAATCCACTTACCAGAAAAAAATCATATCTACACTTACAATGTCAGGAAGAGTAAGCATACTCATAAGTCCATGCCAAGAGGTAAAGAATGCATGTCAGCTGTTTTCTACCTCTGAGATTTTTTCACTTTGTGAGTGTTCAAGTGTTTAATGGATAGCTGAATTGGTTAGCATTCTGATATCAAGATTAGTTGGGATTTTTAAACTGTAATCAGAAAATAAATTTCTCTGAAGTTTGCTATCTGAGAATTTCAGGCTTCTCTCTTGGGAGCTAATGGCATCTTTGTAGTGATGAGGAAGGTAGCCCAGAGTGATTCAGAAAGCAGATTATCTTCTAGGTAATACAGAAAAGGTTGGTGGAGTCTATCTCAATACAATTTCAGACTGAACTACACTCAATTGGAGGGAAGCACCCAGAAACTTGACCTGATATACATGGCACACAATTAGCTTTTGGTTTATTCTTGGATATTTTATAAAATAAATTGAAAGTGGCTATCATTCTCTTCTATAGTGTTCAATTAAACCAAGACAAACCCACTGAATTAAAAATTAATTGAGCTCTCTATCATAGGGCTGCCAGACGAAAGATTAGGTATTCAGCATTGAATGTCAAATGACAAATAATTTTTTACTACAAGTATTTTCCAAATATTGCAAGGACCATTCATATAGTAAAAAGTTATGTGTTGTTAATCTGAATTTAAATGATAGACTGTTCTGCATTTTTATTTACTAAATATGGCAGTAATTTTCTGCTAAAATTAGGCTTTTTATAGCCCTATTTTCCTGTTCCTCTAATTGAATTAGATGTTAGTTGGCACTTTTTATCTCTATTTTCTTTTTTTCTGTTAGCAAAAAAGTGTTTTCCATTTGTCCTAAATTGTATTTTTCTTTTTTTTTTATTTTCAAGAGAAAAAAAAAACATGGAAAAATAAAAAAGCAGACAAATGAAAAATAAAACAATCACAATGCTCTCCCTGATCATTTCTTAAGCACTCCTGAAGAATCTTATGCACTGTAAAATATGGGAAGAAATGACACAAAGGATTTGACTACAGTTAAAGACTGATATAAGTATCCTTTCCCACTGTGTAATATATTGTGTTAAGTAATGATAGTCAACCAGAAATGTAATATTGAGATTTAGTAGAATTGAGAGACCATGAAATTTTTTATGTAAACTAACATTATTTACATATGGTGCATTTATAAAAATTGTCAAAATATACACATATTTAATTAAGCTTGTAAGAAAAACCAACAGTACTGTTTTTTATTTATCCAGACAGTGATACTTCAGTTAACAAACTTAATTTTTCCCACTATCCTGGTCACAAACTGAATTAAATGAGAAGCAAGGCAAATTCTAAGGTTTGCTACAATACTGACCTCATGGGGAAATTTCATTTGGTTCTCATCAGTTTGTTCCCAGAATCACAGAAAGAATTTGAACTTAACTTGTTCCATGAATCTGGAAAAGATGGCCATGTTTGAGTTCATGTGGGAAAGATGGCCCATGTAGTGTTCCTCACCCAATGAAAACAAAAACAAAATTTTGCCAAATGTTTCTGTTTATGAATTAAATTGTTCACAAACACATCTGTGAGCCAAAGTACCAATGCAATTTGTTGTCTAGAGGTCTATGTGCTGGCTTGCTCATTTCTATTAGAGACCTATAATGACCTGTAGTTTACAATAACTTTGTATTTTTAGGTTTTCAAAATACACAGCAGGGCCAGGATGTAGCTCAGCAGTACAGCACTTGCCTTTCAAGTGTAAAGTCCTGAGTTTGATTCCTGGTACCAAAAAAAATACATAGTAGGTATAAGTATATATAGCTTGGAAGAATAAGGAAACCAAAAAGGTCTTGTTAACTCCAGTTTTATATAGGTTAAAAAATGCATTACAGTGTACTTTATATTAGATTATGTATCATACAAATTTTAAAAACTCACTCTGTATGAGAAAATATTTTCTTCTTGCAAAGGATCTCTCCAAATTTGTTTTCTCATGTGGAAGATAAAATGGTGATAATTTTACTTCACAGGTTTGAAAAACTTCACCTAATATATATATATATATATATATATATATATATATATATACACACATGTGTGTGTGTGTCGAAATTACTTCTTGACATGTATACATAGCAAGGGACTTATTAATGTGAGCTGTTATTACTATTATGACTATTATTAAAAGTATTCATTTGTTTATAAAGTGGTAAAACTTCCAAAAGATATATAAACAGAGAAACCATGTCCAGGGGAGTTCTATCCTATTTTTGAGTTCTGGAACTACTGTGGAAAAACTTCATCTTAAAATCAAGGCCAAAAAAAAAAATTGCAGAAGGGAAGGGAACAAAAAGATGTAGTGAGAGGGAGATGAGGAGACTGAAAAAAGAATTAAATATGTGTTACATAACAACATCCCATGAGACATGTTATCATTATGTACTTACTTCCAACATGTACCAATGAAAAATTGAAATAGGAAAAAAATAACCCTTACAGTGTATGATGGATTAACTAATGGTCAGCTGTAACAACCAAGTGAAATGAGTCTGCATGGTTCTGGGTATGCTATCTATAACAATCCCACCTGAGGATTGTTATAAACAACAGAAAGGGAGAACTGGAATGGAAAATGTTGTACTGTCACTTCTTAGATCCAGTGCAGATGCCTCAGCCTGGTGGCCCAGATCCTTTACCCCGCTGGTGCAGACATTCCAGCTTCTACCACTGGTACCTTTGGACCTTCCAGCGTAGATCCTTGAAACAGACTGGCATGAGACATTGCCACAGGCTCTAGGCTTCCAGCTGGACCAATGCAGGATATCGCTGTGCAATCCAGGCCCTCAGCTAGATGCTTTGGGTCTCTAGTGCATGAACAGATCTCTTGCACTTCTCTGCATTTGACTATTTTGGGTGAATATTATAAAATAATCCTATTAATTGTGTATTTTGTATTAAATCTATTCCTTTGCAAATCTTTGCTACAACACAGTGTTGTGTGTGTGATGAAAAGTCATAGTATAAATCCTCCCTGACTTTCATTAAGATTGACACAGAATTTTAACTCTTTACTAAAAGTGCTTTTGCTTGTATCATGTCTTTTGACAAATTATAGGTGGATCCTAGTATGCACAAGGAATGCAACCAGTAAGCAGTTTAACCAGAAATCTACTACATTGTGACTTGAAGGCCAGTAAAGTATGATGAAATGAGAGATCAGCAGAACTTGGTGCTGGGTTGCAGTTTTTATGGAGGCTGGTCACTTTCCTTTATCATTTGTGTTTTGATTTTCCAGAATCCCAACTGAACAACTGGAATACCAGGGCTTATCCTCTTTTAGAAGACTTTATATTCATTTTTTCTTCATCTCTCAAGATTGCCAAAAAACAGCTTCCTCAAGTCTTAGTTTTACTTATGAATTGTTGAGTACCTTGAATGGAAGCTGGGTGCTGCATCCATGTCTATAAAGTTTCTTAAAAATAGTTAAATTTTTCATGCTTTATAATATCTTTACTATCTTCAAGAAATTTTTCTTTTTAAACTATGTTACTCAGATTTCTATGGCCAGGTGCAATGGCACATGCCTATAGTGCCAGCATTTGGGAGGCTGATGCAAGAGGATCACTTAAACTCAGTAGTTGAAGAAAATTTTGGGCAACATGGTGAGACTTCTATTACAAACAAACAAGTAAACAAACAAACCCAAATCTCTGTCCCTATTATGGTTTGTGTCTAGATGTCCCCCCAAGCCTCATGTAATCATGGGGTGGACTTCTAGAGTTTGTGATTGATTCATAGTCCAATGCTGGGATTATGAGTGTGAGTGCTATACCCACCCTGTGTGGGAAGCCTGCATACAGAATAAGTAAGGGAAAGAGGCATGCTCTCTCTCTCTGCTCCTTTTAGCTCTTGCTGACTTTGCTGTCCTCCGGCCGCCATGAACTGTTGTGGTGTGCCAAGCCACTCTGCCTTGAAGCAAGCTGATTATGGACTGAAACCTCCACAAACAGTTAACTAAATAAATCTTTTCTTCCTTAATTTTGGATGTCAGAAATTTTGTCTCAGCAATGAGAGGAAGGAAGCCAAGATTCTCCCCTTTCTAAATTTTCAGTTGCTCTTATTGGGAGGCTTTATATAAAATGAGAGCCCACAAACTAACAAAGGCAGAAGGATATTTCCTGTCCTTTCAGTTAATAATATTTAGCTCTGCATAAATCTTTCTTCTCCCTTACTTCTCAGTTTTTTTCATTTATCATATTTTTAGGTGATACACATCTAGTACCAACAAACCATTTTTGACTTCTACTTTCTTTGCCCTGAAATATTTAGGATTTTACATTTATTTATTCATTTATTTATTTCAATTCAGATAATACAGCCTTTCAAGTTTCCACCCAGCCAGTGCCTGAAAATTATCCCTATAACACATTATCATTTTTTGTAGATGAAAATATTTTGACTGAGTCCCATGACTGATATAAATGATTGAAGATGACTAATTGTGACTCTTAGATATGTATAAACAAAAAAATGTATTCAAATTTTTATTGCATAATTCTTTTCAAGAGTTTAAGATTGCACTTTCACTTTTATGACATATACTAAGATTATACAGGGACTTTCCATCTTTATTTCTTGGATTCATTATGGATTCTTACATTTTCTCCATTGCTCCTCCATGAGGAAAGAATGGAGAACTGTGAGAGATGATGATTCCTGAAAGACATTCTTTTCTCAGTGCAAAGTAAAAGAGGTTTATTATAAAAATACAGGAGCTCATATCTGTGAGATAAGCAGACTTTTCTTCTTGCCACTTACTATAAGGCAAGAAAATGATAAATCACTTCCTGCTGAAGAAGCTGTCTGACGCTATAGTGGAGTGTGATTAACTGATTTAAGAAAAACATAAACAGTTACTGTGATAAATGATAATAAAAACTTTATTAGGCAGAGAGGAGAAATTTTTACAGTGATTCAAGAGCATCTCATGAAATGCACAGAGTAACTAGATTCTTGGAGAAGGAAAAGGTGGAGCTACTGCTGAATATGACACTGAAAGCAGAGGGCAATAGAGAAAGGCTGTGGCTTCCTCCCTCTCCAGCCCTCTCATCTCCTATCAGTCTCTGGCCAAACTGAAAGAGAAGGCAAGACAGTCTGAGAAATAAAAATATGTTAACAGTCAGTCCCTATGGGTTCAAGAAAGTGCAGGGGACTGATCTAAGGACAAAGATACAGTGGCACACATGTCTGTGAAAAGAAAAATGCTATTCATTTATTATAGGAAAATATGTGCTAATTTTTCAGTAGATTTCATTTGAGAATGTTATTTGAATGCTTTTTTTAAGGAAAAACTTTAAAAGTCACAAGATAGTGTCTTAGTTACTTTTCTCATTGCTGAAACAAAATACTGACACCCAAAGTTAAGGGAAGAAATGTTTATTTAGCTCATAGTTTGTAGAAGTTTCAATCCATAGTCAGGTGGCTCCAAAGGAGGATGGCACATGGCAGAGAGGAAATAGTTATCTCATGGCTGAGGAAAAGAGCAAAAGCAACAAGAGAAATGGAAGGGACATGCTTCATTCTATCCCTTACATAGTAAATAGGCTACCTGCCCTAAGGCAAGTATAGACCTCACACCTTTAATCCCAATGTGGACCTTGAATCAGTCACAAACTCTAGATTCAGTTGCATCTGAAAAGCCCAACCCCCATAGTTGCATAAGCCTTTGGGGGGACATACAGACACAAACCATAACAGTGAGGTAGCTCACATTACTAACAATAGATAAATCAAGAGTCGTTACTGAAAGTAATAGTATTCTTCAGTAATCACATGTGTGTAGGGCAAATATGCATATTAATAATGTTTATAGCATTTATTGTTACTCTTTTTCCATAGAATTGTCCTATTCACTGAAATATTTTAGTCTTTCATAGGGTATTTCTCACTGCATGACACAACATGTTGAACTTTGACTATGAATTTAACTATCTACCTCATCTTAAGACAGCAAACAAAACTGTTTTGTATTTCATATATGGAAAAATTAGTCTCCATGAGTAGATACATACTGAATGAGAATAAAATATAATTAGTTTTCATCTACAAGTCTTTATGAAGATGTGAAAGAGTGAGGAATTCAATTTAAAAAATTATTTATCGAAATTCAAAATAGCCAAATTCACTATTGTTGATATATTATTAAAAATGCAATGACTTAAAACAATACTCACCTATATTCCTATAGTTCTGGAAAATAAAAATCAAACATGGAGGTATAGGGCTGAAATGAAAGTACTGGCAGAACTGCATTCTTTCTGGAGACTCCAGCATGGAATCAGTTCCTTTACTTTGCTTTCTTCTGGTGGTTGCCCATATTATTGTAAACCCAAATATTGAGTTTAGTCATCTAAGTGTTGTGCCCCTTTTTTTTAGTTTTTTTTTTTTACAGTCCAAAAAGTTATATTTGTAATCCCATAGAAATGTTATTGGAATCCCAGCAAGTTAATTTTAATCTACCACCTCCAATGTAACCCACAGCTAGAGTAAAGACACTAAGATATCTTCAAAGTTTAAGGGCAGCCAAGGGGTCTTAAGTCTAATCTGGCTAGCCAGGTATAAAAATGGCATCTCTGTAAATTACAGAGATAAAGATATAAAAAGGATTAATTTATATAATCTAATTAAGGTAACAATAGAATTGTTTTGGGAGGCTGTCGATTTGGTTTTTGGTATGTAAACTCTGTGCCCTGGGGAGTCATAACCTCTACCTTTAGACTCATACCCAGTTGACATTTTTAGAGCTATTGGCTCTAATATCTCACTGCCATGCTCATATCCTGTACATAGCCTTTATATAGTGTACATAACATACACTATATAAAAAACAAGACTGTCTGTTTGCCTTAGAGATTACATATTAGCACCTTGGCTAGCCTTATTTATAATACTTAGAACCAATTAAAGAAAAAAATACCCCAACCAGCCTTTTACATATCAGTATAAAAAACGTGTCTCCAAATAATCAACATCACAGTTTTACATTCAAGGGGAGTCACTACAGTTGTCTCCCACACATATCCTTTGACTCACGGCTGCATCATTCTTATTTAGCCCCCACTGAATTTGGCATATGGACTTTAGTTTGCCCAACTTCACTATGATGGCCATACTTTGATCAGAAATAAAGCTTAAGCAGGTGAAACTTGCTTGCAGTTAAGGCAGACACGGGGCTTAATTGAATTTCAAAGTGCTAAGGCTGAGATACTAGCAAGACTTCTTGGGAAAGTGTCCAACAGTCAATTTGGAACAAACAGCTGGAACCTGGAAGAAAAATTTAGATTGGAACTACACAATTTAGATTCATCTTCATAGAGATACATGTTAGTTTTCCTTTAAATTCATTTCTGTAATTTACATAGAACATTTAAGAGTTATGAAGCTATGATTGTTATGGTTTCCACAATTCAAAGAATACAACTACCTTCAAGTATATCTTTTAAAAGAGACCTGTGGTTTAAAAACAAAAACAAAAACAAAATAATCAGAGACCTATCCAATGTTATTGATGGATGTCCTTTTTGAAAACCACAAAATAAAGAGCCAATATTGCTTTTTCTCCTTCATCTTCTATCTTTCTCCTCATAACTTAAATTAGAACAATGAAAATTGTTTTATTTTATTTTTCTTTAAATTTTATTTAAAGAGAAAAAACAGAAAAAAGGGTATAAATAACACAGAATTTCAAAAAAATAAACAGTAAGAAATCACTAGTTGATAAATTATATATTGTCATCTTAGAAATAGTTGTTCAAGTTACAAAATTAAGGCATACACAGTGGACATTCAAACAGTAAGACTGCAAAGAGTTCTGTTCAATGATCCAACAAAAACTTTGTAATATAAGTAATATAGTCATCTATCCTACAAACTTAAATGTACATGCTGTTATATCCTTTAGAGCACTTTCTTTTCCTCTCTTTTTTACAATAGCAATTATACATTTTGGGTTTGATTACTCCTAAAGTTCTTATTACTTTTTTACACTAGAGACACAATGTGATATTTATAAATATAATTCTTATTTATTTCACTAATGAGGATAGTCTCAAGTTGTTCCCATTTACCTATGAAGGCCTCAAGACCATCCTTTTTTATAGCTGAGTAATATTCCATTGTATAAAAATACATCTTTTTCATCCACTCTGAAGTTCATGGGCAGGGTGGTTGTTTTCAAGATTTAGCTATTACAAATTGTGCTGCTATGAACATGGGTGCACATATATCACTGTTACATGAACTTTTCAATTTTTCTGGGAAAATACCCAGGAGGGGAATAGCTGGATTGAATGGAACTTCCAGTCCTAGTCTTCTGAGAAATCTCCATACTGATTTCCAAAGTGGCTGCACCAGTCTACACTCCCACCAACAGTGGAGCAGTGTTCCTTTTTCCCTGCAGCCTCACCAATATTTGTTATCAGTTGATTTCTTGATGGCAGCTATTCTTTTTGGAGTGAGATGAAATCTCAGTGTTGTTTTAATTTGCATTTCTTGAATGATCAGTGATGGTGAACATTTCTTCATATATTTATTTGCCATTTGTATATCTTTATCTGAGAAATATGTGTTCATCTCAGATGCCCATTTTTGGAGAGGGTCTTTGAATTTGGGGTATTGATGTTTTTCAATTCTTTATATGTTCTGGATATAATAAGTCCTTTGTCTGAGGGATTCCTGGCTAAAATTCTTTCCCATTCTGTGGGTTTTCTTTTCACTCTGTTGGTGATTTCTTTTGAAGTGCAAAAATTTTTAATAATGTGAGATTCCAGTTGTAGATTCTTTGAAGTGTTTCCCTTGCAGTTTGCATTTTGTTCATGAATTCTCTGCCTACCCCTATGTGTCCAAGACTTCTACCTAGCTTGTCTTCCAGTAGATTTAGTATTTCTGTTTTAATATTTAGATCTTTGATCCATTAAGACTTTAGTTGTGTGCATGGTGATACGCATGAGTCTACTTTCAGTCTTCAGCATGCGGAGAGCCAATTTTTCTAACACCATTTTTTAAAGATGCTTTTTCCAGTGAACATGTTTAGCCACTTTGCCAAATATCAGGTGGCTGAGTGTCTTTGTATTTGTTTTTGCATCTTCTAATCTGTTCCTTTTATTCTCAGGTCTATTTATTTGCCAGTACCATGCTGATTTTATCACTGAGGCTTTGTTCATGTCAGGAATTGAGATGCCTCTTGCCTTGCCCTTGTTGCCCAGAATTGTCTTTGCTATTCTAGGTTTCTTCTGTTTTCAAATGAATTTTAGGAGTGTTTTTTCTAGATCTGTGAGGTATTTTAATGGTATTTTGATTGTAATGCATTAAATCTGTATAACAGATTGGGAGTATGGCCATTTTCACAATGTTGGTTCTTCCTAGCCAAGAGCAAGGAATATACTTCCATTTTCTAATATCTTCTTCAATCTCCTTTTTTAGCATAGCATAATTTTCAGCATATAGGTCTTTTACATTTTTGGTTAGGTTGATTCCTAAGTATTTCAGTTTTTAGATGCTATTGTAAAAGGTGATATTTCCCTAATTTCTCTCTCAGTGAGTTTTTTGTTTGTGTACAGAATGCTATTCATTTTTCAGCATTGACTTTGTATCCAGCTACACTGCTGAATTTGTTTATTATCTCTACTAGTCTTTTAATGGAGTTTTTTGGGTCTTCTATATAGAGTATCATGTCATTTTCAGGGCCCCACCTGCACTGCTGGCTGGAGTTCCTGGGTCCTGCAAGGTGGCCTGCCAGGAAGGTGGGGTTCATGGGAGGGGCATGAGTCTAGCCTGGTTCCGTGCTTGCTGCTGGCTGGAGTTCCCAGGTCCCATGAGGTGGTCTGCTGGGACGGTGTGGCTCACAGGAAGGGCCCAGGTCTAGCCTGGCCCCATGTGAGCCACTGGCTGGAGTTCCTGGGCCCCATGAGGTGGTCTGCCAGGACAGCAGGGGTCATGGGAGGGGCCTGAGTCTGCCTTCTGGCTGAAGTTCCTGGGTCCTGCGAGGTGAACAATGAAAATTATTAAAAATTTCTCATTCTCCTTTAGGAATGAATGAATCTGATTCATTTTATCTTTTTAATGCCTCTGATGTCAATTTTTCTTCTTCTTTGCTTTAAACCTTCATCTGATCTTGCCTGAATTGCTATAACCATCATTTGAACTTTTCTCTTTAATCTTTAATCTTACCCCACACTGAAAGTGATATATTATCATTATTATTATAGTCTGCTAATCTCTGTTCTAACCATTAGTCTTGTACCTTTTCTGTTCTGTATTTGTCACTGGTTTCATAGATGCACTTGAAGAATTGGTCCTTTCTTTCCACTTGAGGATCTGTAGAGCAAAGGACTTAATTCCAAGAAGAAGGAGCTTGCATGAAGTTTTTTGTGAATTTCACAACTAGGGAGGCTCCAGTTCTTTTGCCTTTTTTTTTTTTTACAAGATCTCTATAAGGCAAGAAGCAATGCCAAGGATAAGTTACTCTCCTAATTCAGGCAATAGTTAAGGCTGTTGGTTTTAGTCCACATTTTTTTTTTTTTTTTTAGTACTGTGAATCAAACTTAGGACTTTGTGCTTGCCAGGCAGGTGCTATGCCCCTGAGCTACATCCCCAGTCCTAAGACTGTTATTTTTAATTGTGGAAAGTGAAGAATATGTTTAGCACTCACATTATTGACTAAGATGTCTCCTATTTAATGGTAGTAGAGACTAGAATAGAAGCCAGACTCTCCCATCCAGTTATGATAGTAAATGGACAGGTGCAGATTCATGAGAGTCAGGGTGACTCTGGTAAACGCCCTAGACTAGTAGAAGTCTCACAGTGAGAGTAATCCTAAAGGGGAAGCTAAGCAAGGATATGAATGACAGTTGCAGCCTTGAAACCAGCTGCAATTGTGAAGGCTACAGTTCGTTCTGATAAACTTTCTTATGTAAGTTTTTCTAGGAAAAGAGAGCAATCAGAGTCCTGAAGGGGCTTTGGCCAGATAAAACGAAACAGATAAATTTGAACAACGCAATAGATAAGCTGTCGTGGATTCCTAGATGTGCAGCAGACCCCTTCTCTAGGACTAAAGCTCATATGCCCCAATCTGTGGAGACCATTTCCTTGTGATTCTTTCTAGCTAGGCCTTTCTCAAGAGCAAAAAGGTCTAGTGCACTTACTTCAGTTTGGGATCTATCTGAAGAGACAAGCCACAGTTTCCTGTGGAAATGTCCATGTTTTCTGCTGCAAATGATTTGCAGTTCTACCCCTCCCCACAACCCTCTCCTGCTTTTCTCACTCCCTTGTAGATATTCTTCTTGAAGACACTTCCAACAGACTACTTACTTGCAAATTCCCATATTAAGATCTGTTTTCCTGGGATCATATCTTATGACATCAACATCACATTTCATAATTTTGTAACTAGGGAGTACTATTTCAAGTCTCAAATTAAATATTATACATTTATTATTATGAAAATTGAGTCCTGGATTCTTTCTAAGTTCAAAAATGTATGTCATATATATCTACTATCTCTTCTCTGCTCAAAGACCATATTAGTTCAGACACTGACTTATGGTATCTCCTCAGGTGCACCATTTAAGATTTCATTTTTCTAACCAGCCAGGAAATTGAGCACAAATATCAGACGAGAGAACTTTAAAAATCATGTTAAAACCTTACTAACTCAATTTCCACTACTTTAGTTGTATTTTACACTCTATTTAAAGCTGTCACTTTTTAATCTTCCTGATTTCCATTGTTTATTAAAAGATAAATGATAGTACTATGACCATGATTCAATCAGCTGAACCAAATATGTGAGATGAAAGCAAAGCAATGTTGAAAATGCTGCCAAAAAAATAAAATTTTCTAGGATACAAAACCAAGTGGACCAAGGAATGCAAAGTTTTGTTTCATGGTCATATTCCTGCAATAATCACTGACTGAGATAAATGTGACATGAAGTGATCATGCATCCAGTCTACATATTCTAATTCTTTCTTGCAAGGTGAATTTAATTCTGGGTCTTTATATGAGTGGCCTGGCAGCTTAATACCCAGAATATTGACCATAAACTAGCATAAAAGCTATGATTAAGTTCCCACCATGTATACCTACTTTATAAAGGAGATTAATTTGTCCTTGAAGCTCCCATTCCATTAATTTTACATTACACCTAAACTTCAGAAGTTTCAATTTATCCTTATTGTGACTTTTTAGTTTTGTTTTTAGAATTAAATATTTAGAATTTTAAAATATCTTGCATTGTAATTATCACTTCCCTTGCTTGTGTTGGTTTTAGGATTATAAACTGTCTGTGATAAGGACCTGTGGCTTATTCTGAATATCCTAAAGCTCCCTGTGTAAGAATTTGTGTATACTGTTACCAGTAAGTAACGCTGAGTCTAATCAGGGCTGGAGAACATTCAGACTTCAATTACCTGAGATTTTGCACTTTCGAAGTGCAAAAATGGAGCCCATTAGTAGTAGGAAATAGATTATTTATGATAAAGACTACAAAATATGCACTTATTAAAATGAAGAAAATCTAAGATTTGAATATCACTTATTTCCTGTCTTTTTTCATATAATTAATTAAAATCCATTAGAAAGTTAATTTCCCATAATTAAGAAACTCTGCTTTGTTAAAAAGCACTTTGTCTTACAGGGTGACTTCATATGCTTATAAATCTTATTTGACAAACTTCCATTTCCTAAATAAGTTTCATATTTTACTAAAACAGTAAAATATTTTAGGCTTTTTTTTATTAAAGTTTAAAAATGTGATTGTTTCCTTCATCAGAAAAGCATACTGATCAATAAAATTCTACATGTTCATGAAATGAGTCACTAAACTGACCTTTGATTTTTTTTTCTTAATTAGCTCTTGTGACTATTGAGTGAAAACTTTTTCTTAGTATTACAATGTAAGTCTCAAAGCAGTTTTTTAGGTGATGTGATAAAATTTGTTTACTCCTTTTTTTGCTTCTATTAAGTGTTTCTTCGTAAAGCACTAAATAAAATTCTAGAACAGATTGAGTAAATTGTGACCCAGAAACATGGTTTACCTCATGGGTATATAATCTTAGCTTCTCCACTGTACCTATGCTTAGAAGGAGTATGTGCTACTTTTAATGATTTGTTGTTACTTTTTCAAATTTTTAATTAATGAACAAGAACCCTGAAATTTAATTTTGCATTTGGTCCTTCAAACTAAGTAGTCAACCATGCTTAGTGGTAGCTTGAGAGGTCAGCATAAATGTCAAATTATATTTTCTTTACAAACTTTTTTTAGCTTTTTTTATTTAAAGAGAAAAAAAGGAAAAAGGTAGAAATATTACAGAATTTCAAGAAAAGAAGATAAATAGTAAGAAATCACTAGTTGATAAATTACATATTGTTGTTTTAGAAATAGCTATTCAAGTTACAAAATTAAAGCACACAAAGTGGACACTCAAGCAGTGAGAGTGCAAACTGATCTGTTCAACAATCCAACAAGAACCTAGAAATATGGTTATCAATCCCACACACCTAAACATACATGCAGCTATATCTTTTATAGTGTCTTCTATTTCCTCTTTTTTTACAATAGCAATTATACATTTTTAAAATTTTATTTAAAGAGAAGAAAAAAGAAGCAAAACAGAAAAAAAGGTAGCAACAATACATAATTCTAAAAGAAAGAAAGAAAAAGGAAAATGAGAAAAAGCCCCACTAAGAAATCAATAATTTATAAATTACGTACTGTCATCCTGGATGTAGTTGTTCAAGTTACAAAGTTAAAGGGTACATAGTAAATATTCAAACAGTCAGACTACAAACAGTTTTACTCAAAGATCCAACAAAGATTCAGCAATATTTTCATCTATTTTACACACTCAAACATACATGCAGTTATATCCCTTAGAGCACTTTCTTTTCCTCTCTTATTTACAATAGCAATTACACATTTTGGTTTTATTACACTTGTAGTTCTTATTTATTTTTTACACTAGAGACACAATATGATATTTATAAATATGATTCTTATTTATTTCACTAATGAGGATAGTCTCAAGTTGTCTCCATTTGCCTATGAAGGCCTCAAGATCATCTTTTTTATAGCTGAGTAATATTCCATTGTATAAAAATGCCACATCTTTTTCATCCACTCTGCAGTTGTTGATGGGCATCTTGGTTGTTTCCAGGATTTAGCTATCACAAATTGTGCAGCTATGAACATGGGTGCACATATATCACTGTGATATGAACTTTTCAGTTCTTCTGGGAAAATACCCAGGAGGGGAATAGCTGGATTGAATGTGGCTTCCAATCCTAGTCTTTTGAGAATTTCTCCATATAAATTTCCATAATGGTTGCACCAGTCTACATTCCCATCAACAGTGGAGCAGCGTTGCTTTTTCCCTGCAGTCGCGCCAACATTTGTTATCAGTTGATTTCTTGATGGCAGCTGTTCTTTCCGGAGTAAGGTGAAATCTCAATGCTGTTTTAATTTGCATTTCTCGAATGAACAGTGATGGTGAACATTTCTTCATGTATTTATTTGCCATTTGTATATCTTTCTCTGAGAACTGTGTGTTCATCTCAGATGCCCATTTTTGGAGAGGGTCTTTGAATTTGGGAGGCTTGATGTTTTCAGTTCTTTATATATTCTGGACACAAGTCCTTTGTCTGAGGGGCTGCTGGTTAAAATTCTTTCCCACTCTGTTGGTTTTCTTTTCACTCTGTCTTTATAAGCTTTTGATTAAAGTGTGCTTGAGAATTGAGATGTCAAAGTGAAAGTTGGTTTCTAAAGCTTTTTCTCCTAACTTTCTCTGAGTTAAATACATACAACTTATTTTCTGCTATCTTTGTAGGTATAAAAGTGAATTGTCTTGTTGATGGAAGTCCTTGGGTGCATTGATTATATAATCTCAGATTTTAAAATATAGAAAAGAGGAAACATTTTGCAATGGACAATGACCCACACATTTCCAAAAGTGAGTCTATTAAATACCCAAATCTTTTCCTAGGGTTTGCATATAGTAGAAATACTTGCTTTTCTAACCAAAGACTTGGTTTTTATACCTTTAAGTTTAAGCATCTTGTTTCTTGTAAATCTACCAAAGTCAACTGATGATATTAGCTACCTGGAACCTGGTTAAATGAGAATTTACTGGATACCATGTTCACTGTTGGGTTATGTACTAAAATTGTTAAACCTGCACACTCTTCTTGAATAGATAGTGTAGGTACAGAAGGATGACGTTTAGAGGGCATTCAACATAGAAAAATAAGATAATTAAATTGATAAGAATCAGTGAAAAGTGAGCCCCTCATATAACTTTATAATCTGAGTTTCCAGTGGAATTAGTTCAATCACGTGCAGTAAGAGAATCAGCTTTCTTATTTTCTCCAAGGATTCTTTGAAAGAGAAGAGGATTACATTTCTTCACATATGGTGCAGGAGTCTTTTCTTCTGCTAAATCATTTGAGTTTGTTTTGCATTCTGCAAAACTGTATTGCTTTTCCATGCCATGACTCACCCAATAGAGTCTTACAAAAATTGTGATGCATTTTAGTTAAAAACTGAGACAAGGTAAGTGACGTGCTTTTCACAAACACAACAAATTTGAATTTAATACCAATGTATTTTCAATGATTTTAAATGTTCTTTTGCCATCTTTATAGCGGGAATTTCCCATACAGTGACATTTCTCTTCAGATTCTATCAACCCCCATCCCACTCTGTCCCCTCTTCCGCGATCCACATTGGTCTCCTTTCTCCTCTTTGTTATTGTCCCAGTCATTGTATTCTGTCTTTCACTGGGCAATGACCACATATCTATGGTCTCTCCAGTTAAACAAAGATGGTTCTCTCCAGGTTAGACACTGGTGAAAAATGATGGGAAAATACTGTAAAATATGTACTTACACTTTGTATATTTTAAATAAATATGTAATGGTTTACAGTCCTTTGACCTATTTCTCTTCCTCACATGTGCCTTCACTGTTTCCTCATCTCTTATCTTTGTGTTATGTGTCTCCTCATCACAGAGGAAAATACATGGCTTAAACCAAGACAAGTATTATGAAGAAGTTTATTTTCACATTATACCATAACAAAATGTACGACAAAATTAAAACATACTAACGTTTTCAAACCTCACAGATGAATGTTAACAGCAAACCCCTAACAGCCAAGGAGCAAAACTTTTCAAAGTTAACTAATGACTTCTACTTCAAGATTTTTTAAAGCATTTTGTAAGGGGGGGGCTGTCATCACTTCATTTTGATGTGGAGCAAGAGACTTTGTGATTAAAAACTTCATTTTTTCATTTATTAAAACAATATTGAGATTTAATGTTCTGCCAGTAATTGTTCTAGTTGACATAATTACTTCAGTGAACAACTTAAAACCTCTGTGGTTATGAAACTTACATTATGATGAGGAGTATGATCAACAATAAACAAAGATGTTATATGGCATACTAGTAGGCTATAAATATGCTATGGGAAAAAAGAATAATAAAGTAAGGACTACTATGTATTTAAACCTTTGATCCACATAAGTTATAATAACAGTTTCTTCTCTCAGAGAAATGATAATATTGTTAGAGAAATAAAGCATAAATTCCTAAAAATACATATAACCAACTTCTGCATATTACATATATGCTAAAGATAAATAAATGGTATATATATATATATATATATATATATATATATATTAAATGCTGAGGAGTTATGGGGAAAGATTGCCAAACTTGGAATCAACTTGTCTTCTAAGACCAATACTTTTTCTACTACAAATGGATTTGATCTCAGATTTAAACATTTAAATGCTTGATTTCTCTTTAGAGTGTCAATGAGAGGTAGCAAACTACCTTAGAACTTATTGCTGTAAGAAATTATTTTGTTCATGAACCTATAATTCAGTGTGAGTTCTGTAAAACAGTTATACTTGGTATAATGGAGACTTCTTGGAAACATGACTTTGATCTCCTGAAGTTTTTCACAGATACACAAAAGGCACTTAACAGTGACTAACAACTTAGATTTAAATTGGGACTGCTCACTGAAACACCTGTATATGGTCTTTTCAGGTGTTCTGGGCTTCCCTACAACATAGTGGCTGATTCTAAGGACACATGTTGAGGTAGAACTAGTGAAAAGCTGTATTGCCTTTTATTTTAGCCATAGGAGTTATGCTATGGTGTCTGTCTGATTCTATTTACCAATTCTAAATGGATGAGGAGCTAATCTTCACCTCTTCATGAGGTATGGAGCAAGATTCAAGAAGAGCACATGGAACCAGAAATAACTTTGTGTTCTGTTGAGGAAAAATACACCTTTAATGATGTCTGAGCTTCAGTTTTCTGATTTTTGTAACTGTTGTAAATTACAATAGCTATTATCAATACCTCAGAGAATGAGAAAGAAAATAAAATGTGAAAGTTGGTGGTCACCAAATAAAATAAATAAAAGGCACTAAATAACTGTGTCTGTAAATTTTGATATACCTGAAATGTTTTCAGTCTCGATACAAATAATGTTATATAAGAACCTGCACCCAAATATTTCTGAGATTGCCCCTTGATACATAAGGGTCTGTAACTACCTGTGAAATCTTTAGTCTCTTCACTCAATATATTTCTGAGATTCCCTGGTGTTGCTTTCTTGTGTTTATTTCTGTAACATTCACAATATTTTGTTTGACTAAGTCCTGTTGATTTCTGCTAGAGGCTGCTCACAGCTAGCACAGTGCTAACGCACCCGTTCTGATGGAGTGTGTTGCGCACACTTCGGTAGAGGTATCCTAGTAGAATTTCTAGGTATTTATTCTGGCTCTTATAGCAAATTTTCAGTTTCATTCTTCTGAATTATAAGGATAGTGTTCTTTCCTGTGATCAGTCTTCTTAAAATATTCAACATTTTGTTCTCTATTTGTTTTGTTCAAATTAAAACTTCTTTAGTCAGATGTGGTGGCACAAAAGCAATCCCAGCACTCTGGCAGGATGAAGCAGGAAGAGTGAATGTTCAAGCCCAGTGTGGTAACTAGCAATGTAATAAAATTCTGTCTCAAAGAAAAAATTGGGTACATATCTCAGTGAAAAGGTTCTGGGTTTAATTCCCAATATCCCCTAAAAGTCCTTTGTATTTTTAGCTTCCAACAGATAATATAAAATTTAAAAAATACCCTTAAACTTTATACAGTACTTCTTACTATGTACTTTTCTACATGAAAACACACATGTGCACATAGAAGGTATAGCTATTCACATGAAACTGAGCTTCTGGATTCATATGGCTGGTAAATTACAGGATTTAATTGTAGATGATCTAGATTCATAACCCTCTTTCTTAACTTCTTCACTCAGTATTGTGTAGATTTCTTATAACTTCTGTCCATCTGAGAGCTTGTCTAGTAGCCTCCTCATCTCCTTTTGGAGGGCTCGTTGATCTTGTATTAAACCAGCTGGTCAACTGAGCTAGACACCACCATATTCTTCAAATATTTTACTGCATTTATCCAGCTGAGTGAATTTCCTCTTATCAGTGTAGCTAAGTCTCATTACTCATATTTTGTGATGGGTTCAAGTGATGGAAACTATGCTGGAATTAAGAATGGCCAGATTATCTCATATATCCACAGGCAATCTATTTAATCAGCTAAATTTATTATGACCTGTTGCAAGAAGTGACAAACATCTTAATGGAATCATAGAAGCATATCAGGAGGAGAAAGTAAATGAGGTCTGCATTCAAATGAATTAAAATAGGACTTTTAACTAGAGAATCAGTTAGGGCTAACATTTCATAATAAAACAGTTTTGAGTGCATACACATGAGGTTTTGAGGTAAATCTTTATAACTAATTTGAACAGATATTGCCATTTATTATGGATCTGTGGAATGTCCTGAAGTAACAACTAAAGTCACTGACATTAAAATGCTTATCTATCTCAGGCAAAGATTTTCTGAAACAAGCAAAACATTTTGATAAAGATTGTCTGTTATCTAAATTATGCTGACATATATGACCAATTTTTAGAAATTCATTTTAAATTCCCTATATTCTGGTCAGACTTGCCTATCTGAACCTTCAGACTTGCTTAAATATGATTAAGTTCTGAGAATAAGTTAGACTAATATTCTTAATTTCAGAGAAAAAATTATTTCTAATCTCAGCAAAAAATATCAAGAAATAGACTCATATAATGAGGTATTAATCTCTGTCTAAAGGAAAACCACACCCAAACTCATGAGTATTCTCTGGAAACCAAGAAGATATGTTGGCCCTAAGCTAAATCCATGATTCAGTAAAGGTGGGTTAACTTTTAGTTTAAAGAAAGCAGACTATGGAGCTTCTTGTAAGGAAGAGACACATACCAAAAAGAATTACTTGGGAGTAAGTTAAAATTATTTGGGAGTGGAAAACTAGTGGCCTTTGATATGTTCTTTGAAAGGTATTATTATTTGTAATTTTGAAAACCTAAAAAGCAATCCATGCTATTTATTTCTGAAAATAATCATATGAAAGAAAGTTTGTTAATATTTGACCAGAAATAATACATTTTGAGGAAATATTCTAATCCCACCCTTTATCAGGGATATTTTCTGTTTCTGTTGGTGTTTATGCAGAAGAGCTACACTGACATGATAAATTAATATACTACCAAGAGTCTCTTGTGGAATGATAAGCAATCCACTCACACCAGACAGGGTTACTTATATACTATTCATGTTGATGAGAGCATTTAAGTGGGATTGCTCTAAGGATCTAGATAGATGTTTCATGAATTATATCTTGTGAAATTGGAAAGTCTAATTCAGTTCTAATGGTTTTCATATGACAATATATGGAATTCTATGATATTCATGCCTGAATATTGACATCTTAATAATATTAAGTCTACTAATATTAGATGTTCTACCCACTGTCTGTTGGTCAAAACAAGGAACATGGCCTCGCTCTAAATCCATGGGTAAGAATACAGATTCCAACCACTGGGAGGCACTTTAAATGGCTGATAAATAATTTTATCACAATAGGGAAGAGAATAGTTGGGAACAATAATCTACCATGATGTATAAAGGATAAGCAGACAATAGGGTATACTAGGAAATGCTGAATACTGGAGAGAGTTTCTGCAAATGACTTGAAAATGTGGGAGAAGTTTGTAATGATTTGGAGAACACCTTCAAGCAACACCAACCAGATGGTGTGGTAGTTGAAGGTTTTGTTTTGGACACATCAAACATCTTTGTGGTTTCCTTCTTCTTCCTGTTTTAGAGATTTCCAGTGATTTCACAAGTTTCTAAAAAGCATCAAATTTTATTTAGGTGTACAACTCATCAAATAGTACCAAGACCATCATTTAGTCAACACACATTTACGATGCTCGTCATGTCTGGGTTTTGGTGTTGCCCTCAAATCATAGTATATATACAGTCATAGCAATATTAGCACCTAAAATACTTTTCACCAACTTTTTACAGTTTGAAGTATTATTAACATAACAGGAGCCTTGAAAAGAAAAATTTCCTGGAACTTTATCAAATTATAAACCTTTCAGCCTTGGAATGCATCTAATAAGAAATATCCAGTAGAACAGATTTTAGCAATACAATTTTACAGGAACATCCAATGTATAGAAACAATAGTTACAGATTTAGTAAGTTCAGGGGAATTTCAGGTTCCCCCACTTCAACTCCCATTTTTCTCTTGCATCTTAGGGACTGTCCAGGAAGCCCTATTACTTTACTTCACATTGTGGAAAAACCACTGATAGAAGTGTCGAGTGAGGCCCAGTGAGTCACTTCTTTGGGGCTTTTAAGCAGTCCCCAGTTTGATCTGGAAAAGGCACAGAGCTCTAACTCTGGAATTTATGGCTCATGGAATAATCCAAGGAAATACTTAAGAGCAAACAGTATTTTTGACATCCCAGAAGTCATGCCCTAAGGCAGGCTAGCAGTTCTCAGGTCAATTAATACAGAAAATGTCAGATTAAAGTATTATAAAACCTACTCTGAAGAAAGAGGAAATGTCTATGCTTGATATAAGATAAGAAAAAAAAAGAGGAAGGAAAAGTGTGAGAAGTCAGAACACAGCTGAAATTATCAGTGAAGAAAAAAAAAAGGAAAAGTTGACATGAACACCCATAAACACCTGTTGATCTGTTTAGCTGAAAGGTAAGTCACTAAGGCATATCACCAACATGATGTGAGATGAGGGTTTGATTTGCACTAACCTATGTAAGCCTTAGAACAATGTTATAAAGCAAGAATTAGTATTTTTCTTTGTAGATGGTGAGTCTGGAGCTAAATAATATAAACATGATCCTGCACCTAGTAATTGGTAGAGCAGAGAGGTGAATCAGAGTTGCCCAAACCCGTTTCAGATTACCTATCAGCAAAAGGGTGGAGGGTTGTACAAGACTGAAGAACAATCATCACTTTGAATTTAGATCCCTTGTGTTCTTATGTTAGTTGTACAATATTTAACATCAAATTTCCCAGTTGTATAATAAAACTAACAATTTGTATTTCACATTGAAGTCATTGTGATAACTAATTTAAATAACTTAAGTCTTGCTACAAACTAAACTCTACAAAAATATTGGTTGTCTTTTCTTATCATTAACTTGCCCCCAGAATCTTCTATTAATTTTTCTCTCACAAGGCTTTACCAAACAAATATGACTTTCTAAATATGACTTTTTAAAACAAACTCTGTGTATTTAATTTTTCCAATATTTAAAACTATGTTAATGCCATAGAATAATTATTTCCAGTACTAACAACATTACTAGAGAGGGAACCACACATCACATGCCATTTGGTTAGAATGATTAGAATAAAATTCACCAGTATCAGAATTCCTGTGGAACCTTGAAACCAAATATACAAACACAGATATTTTCCTAGCTGGTATGCACTCTGTCTGACCCTGTAGACACAACTGACCAAAATGTTTATTTCAATTGAAATTTTTTTACCTTCAGCAATCAGTCAAAAATAAAGGAAAAAAATAAAGACATGCACATATAGCTATAGATTCAAAAAGCCATTTGTGCTGAATCAGAATCATGTATTTAATTTTAAGGAAAATGAATCTTGGAAAAATGAGAAGGCTAATTTATATTAACTATACAATTGGAAACATCTTTAAAGTTTTCAGTTTAGTGCCATTATTATTATCCACATAAAAGGCATACTCTCCTACAACTGACATTCATGAAAAAATAATATTCAACAAAAGAATTGGGGAGCTGGAGTCTTAATAAAATGAGGGACATGGGGGTATGACATGATGAATAAAAAGAAATTCAATAATATATCTCCTTTTGAATATCTGTTATGTGAAAAAATTGTGCTAGATACTGGAACTATAAAGTCAAGTAAGGCATTATCTTTTCTCTAGTCGGGATTACAAATGCTTAAATTGATTACTACAACATGGTAGGTACTCACATAACAAACATATAAACAAGAGCACCTTGACTCATAAAAGGAGATTCTGAAGAGGTTGGATGCTAGATCAGTCCATTCTTCAGGAGGGTTACTGAAGCTTGCCGAGCCAACACCATAACAACTAAAAGGAAAGAATACTATTCTCTAGGGTTATCTGAACGTCCTTTCTCCCCTGAAAGCCCAGAGAAAATCATAAGTGTTAAGAAAAGGCTTTCTGGAGAACAGTAGCATTGTTTTGAAGGGGTTGGGGACAAGGAAGATAATCTCAAGCAAGAAGGGACAGAGTCATAAAGGACACCATACTTAGCACATTGCTGGAGCTGCAAATGGTCTAATGTGACAACATCATAACTCAAAGTGATGCTACAAGACAAGCAGGTGCCAGTGCAGTACATTCTGCAGATTCTCATCACAGCTGAAGAGTTGTGGGACCCAGGTGTGTATACTCTTTCTTACATGATTTGATTTTTTTAAAAATCAGACATATGTGTTCCTTTTTTGGGGAAACAGTATGGAAATTCAAGATATTTATAAAACATGTACTCAAGCAGCAAGCTTACTGCCTTGGTAAGTGGCTGTGGCCTGGTAGGCCACAGCCACCCCAGGACGAGAACCATCAGCGTCTCCTGAAATCCGCGTCATATTGAAATTTAGGGCGCTGGGAAACCAAGCAACCAGCTTGCCCATGTGGTAAGCGGCTGTGAGCTTACTGGCACACAGACTGAGAACCAAACATCTACCCCCAACCCCCACCCCCATTAGCAAGTAGGAGCCAGAGATCTGAGCATCTCTTGCGAGGTTGACTATATGCAATATAGCAAATAAGGAGGATTTCCTTCTACCATCTCTGTAAAGGCAAACATTTTTATCACTGTTTTGCTTTGTTCTGATTAATGGTATTGCTCTATTCAATGTTCTGTTTTCATAAGTTCTATAATGTTCTGTATTTCCTTTGATTTTGCTATATCTGATTGAAAGATCAATTATTATTAAGAAAATGAGATACACTGTGGCACTAATTACTGTTGTCCCGGTAACCTGCTGTGAAGTTCTGTACCAGTTTCACTACACTGTCTCAATTGGCTTTCTTCCGTCTTGTTCTGTGGTATTTTACTACAAAATTTAAAAAAATAAAATAATTTTTAAAAAACCAAGAGTGACAAGGGAGGAAACACCTGGGAGGGAAAGGTGGTAACTACTGCTAATTTCTTATTGTCTTGTCTTGAATTCTTACGTTGTTTTCACAATTTTGTTAGGTTTGGCTTTGTTCTGTCTTGTTTTGTTAGATTTTAATTTGTCTGATGATATGGGCAGCTATTTTGAACATAGTGAGATGTATTATGGTAATCATAGTTGGTTTCCTATTATATTGGTTTGAAGTCTTATAATTCTTTCATTCATTTAACTGGTTTTATTCTTTTGTTTGATTTTATTATGTGTGATGGTATGAACAGTTATTATGAAGAAAATGAGGCATTATGGTAGCCACTGCTGACTTTCTATCATCTTGTTTTGAAGTCCTATCATGCTTCTCTTCTTTTGTTTTGATTGGTTCTATTCTGTTGTGTTTTACTTGATTTTATTATGTGTGATGGTATGGACAACTTTTTTGAGGAAAGTGAGATATTATAGTAGCCATTGTTCATTTCCTGTTATCTGGTTTTGAAGTCCTATAATGCTTTCATTCTTTTGATTGGTTTTATACTATTTTGTTGTTTATTATTATTGTGTGTGAAGGTATGGTCAACTATTTCAAAGAAAACAAGAGACATCATGGTAGCCACTGTTGATATCCTGTTGTCTTGTTGTGAAATCCTGTATTGCTTACATTGTCCTGTTCTGATTTGCTTTGTTCTGTTTTGTTTTGATTTCTTCTGTTTTATTCTCTGTAAAATAAAAAAAATAAAAAACATATACTAATCAAATCAGGGTAATAAGCATCGCCACATTTATTTTTATATATTGCAATTTTCATACATTTATAATCATTTCAAAGTATATCCTAGATTAATTTAATCTATAATTACCCTTCTGCATTCCAGAAGAGCCAAAAGTAATCTACTTTATGTTTTGGTGCCCTGTATTGAACTTTTTTGTTTCCTCTTGCTTTACCCAGTACGATTCTAATTAATTCTAATTCATTCTTTGAGGTTAACTTCTCAGTTTCTATAAGTGAGTCATAAAATGTGGTACTTTGTGTGTGTGCATATGTGTGTGTGTGTGTGTGTGTGTCTGATTTATTTCATTTAACATGACAACCTCCAGTTCTATCCAGGTCACTGCAAATGACAGAAGTTTGTTATTTTATGGCTGAATAATATTCCATTGTGATAGACAGATAGATAGATAGATAGATGATAGATAGATTATATAGATGTTTCACATTCTCTTTGCTCATTTATTAATCGATGGGCATCTGTTTTGATTATAGTATTTCAGTTATTGTGAACAGTGCCATGACAAAAATGGAAATGCACTATCCTATTAGTTCAAGGAAAGAAACTGTGATTGCTTACATTGTTTGATGTGTTTTTCATGCCTGTATCTTGTAATCTGAACAACTATTCTGAAGATAACAACATGTAATATAGTGACTATTGTTAATTTCCTATCAGTTTGTTTCAAAATCCTGTATTGGTTCTATTGCTTTGCTTTGTTTTGATTGTTTTGTTTTCTTTTAATCTCTTTTTAAAAATGGGGGAATTCAAGTATCTTTTTGGTATAATGACTTTATCTTTGTTGAATTATGCAGTAGTTCTATTTTTAGTTTTAGTTTTAATATTTTTAGTCTTCCATAATGAGTATATTATTGACATTTCAACAAGCAGTATAAAGGATTTTTTGTTTCTCTTAATCCTCTCTAATAGTTATTATTTTTTGTCTTTTGATATGATAGCCATTCTAACTGGGTAAAATAATATCTCATGGTGATTTTGATTTGCATTTCCATGATGATCAGTGAGATATAGCAGTTTTTTGTGCACTTGTTTGCCATTCATTTATCTTCTTATAAGATATGTCTATTGAGTTCTATAGCCTACTTTTAAAATTAGATTGTTCTTGGTGCTTACCATATATATTCTGGACAACAATATATGAATTGTCATATCAATAGTTTGCAAATATTTTCTCCCATTTTGTAGGTTCTCTTAATTCTGTTATTCCTTTGCTATGTGGAATGTGTTCATTTAAATATCACATTTGTCCATTTTTATTCTGTCACCAGTGATTTGGGTCCTATCTAAAAATCATAATCTACATCAATGTTTTAAAATGTTCCTCTATGTTTTCTTATAGTAACTGCATAAGATTTTAAAGAATTTTTATTAATATATGTTTGCAGTACATAATGATTATATTGACAGTAGGGAATCGGTATATGTACATAACACATTTCAATCCCTTTATTTTACCCCCTCCCACCACCTCTTACATTTTCCAGTATCAGATTCATTTATTTATCTTATAAGATATAATAAAGTTAATTATCACACATACAGATTTAAAACTAGAATAATAGACCAAAGAACATATAAAAACATGTAAGGCAATTACACTTAGGGTACTCTTTTAGATATATCATTCGTGCTGGATTAAAATACCATTTTTGTCTTTTTTTCCTGGTGTCTTTCATCTTGTACTTTTTATATTGAGTTTTTTCATATAGCAGAAACCATATGATATTTAAACTTGTACATCTGAGCTACTCCACTTAACACCATGGTCTCAAGGTGCACACATTTTCCTACAAATGACTCAAGTTTATCCTTCTTGAAGGCAGAGTAGTAATATACTGTGTATGAATACCACATTTTAAAATCTATCCATCTGTTGATGGTCATGTAGGCTGGAGGTGTAGGATGTGAGAGAGAACTTCTTTAAGCCACAAAATTTGACAGCGGGGAGGTTGGGGCTTGCAGCCTTCTTACCTATGGTCTTAGAGCTGAAAAACATGGATAGGCTTCCTCTATTGATAAGCTTGAATCAAGCTAAGACATTTTGCTTCTAGCTGCAGCCACAAGACCATGGGGATGGAAAGAGACCCTTCTTAACTCCTCCTGGAAGAACACGGAGGGGACCAGGAAGAGGGGTCTCTGTATTGCTGTGGGACTCAAGTGAGGAGCTTTCCAAGCTCTCAATAGATAAGCATGGGTGAAACTATGACTTTGCAACAGTGCTTAAATTTCCAAGTTCATAGGTTTGAAAACTGAGGTGGCATCCACTATATTCCATTGGCTAAGCACACACGCAGGCAGAGATTGCGGCCACTAGCAGTCAGGTTCCTGGAACTGAAAGACTCTAAAAGACTCTGTTATGTGCTTTCCCACTTCCTGATGGACTGGCATAAGTGACGCCAGAATTCTAAAGCTGTGAAATTGTGGGCATCATTTAAGCCATAGTATCTTATCACTAACTGATTGTCCAACAAGACTAAATCCTTCACGTATCCTAAAACTGAATTTACCTAAAAATAGTTTGTATCTTAAAGACAGCTCTACTTTTAAGATACTTTTAAGATCCTTAGAAAGTGTTTCTGTGAACTGTGGGCATCCAGAGAAATGAAAATAATGTAGTAAGTAGCATATGTCCCATGTTGAAAGTAGAACTAAACACATAGCAAGACATTAAATATTGGTAGGTCATGCAAGATTTGTCATGAGTTAGTGAGACCAATAGGATTATTTTCCAGAGTAGAATATAAAGAGTAAGACAAATTTATATAACCATGAGGTTGAAAAACTTTCTCAAAAGAAATCTATTTATACTTATACAAGTCAATATAGAAAGTTCTTCCTTTCATTTGTTTGTTGAAGACATTCAGCAAAATTCAAGCCAGGCCCTAGTTCATGCTAGACAACACTCAACAATAGAGTTATATCCCCTGAACTATAAATGTGTTTTACATTTACTGATTTGCATATTCTGAACTCTGCATCCCTGGGGTGAATGAATCCTACTTGGTCATGGTGTATAATCTTGTTGATGACTTGCTGCATTCTGTTTACCTGTATTTTATTGAGAATTTTTGTATTTATGCTCATTAGGGAGATTGGCCTGTGGTTTTCTTTTTTGGTTGGGTTCATCTCTGGTTTTGGTTTTAGAGTAATACCGGATTCCAGGAATGAATTTGCAATATTATTTCCTGTCCTATTTAATTAAGAAGTTTCAACATTAGTGGCATTTGTTCTCTAACTTGTTGTAGAGTTCAACAGTCAATCCATCAGGACCTGGATTTTCCTTTGTTGGTAAGTTTTAAACTACATTTTCAATTTTGTTGACCTATATCTGGTTATTTTCAAATTTTACACCTTCTTGATTCTATTGTGGCAATTTATATATGTCTAGAAATCTGTCCCTTTCTATGTTTTTCATCTTATTAGAGTATAGGTTCTTGAAGCAGGTATTGAAGATTTTCTGGATTTCTGTATGATTTATTGTGATTTCTTCCTTTTCTTTCCTAATTGCTTGAATTTGAGTCTTTTATTTTTCTTTTTGATGGGGTTGGCTAAGAGTTTATCAATTTTATGTAATCTTTCAAATAACCAACTCTTTAATTCATTGATTCTTTGTATTGTTTTTGTAGTCTCAATAACATTAATTTCTGCTCTTATCTTTATAATTTCATCCCTTTACAAGCTTTAGAAATAAGGACAGGAAAGGAAGAAGTTAAATTATCATTATTTGGGAATGACATGGTACTCTAATAGAAGACCCCAAAACTCCACCAAAAGACTTGTAGAGTTAAAAATCAAATTCAGCAGTGTAGTTGGATACAAAGCTAACATTCAGATATCAATAACATTTTTGTACACAAACACCAAATTCACCAATTAATGAAACTACAACCTTCATAATAGCATCCCAAACAATGAACTACTTAGGAATCAATCTAGCAAAGGAAGTAAAAATCTATATATTGAAAATTACAGTACTCAGAAAAAGGAGATAGCAGAGAATATCAGAAAATGTAAAGATATCCTTGCACATGGTTAGGAAAAACCAATATAGTGAAAATGGCTATACTCCCAAAATTGCTATTCAGATTTAATGCAATCCCAATCAAAATATCATTAGCATACCTCACAAAAAAATCCTTAAATTCATTTGGAAACAGAAGGGACTAGAATAGCAAAAGCAATTCTGGGCAACAAAGGCAAGGCAGGGGATGTCACAATCCCTGATTTGAAATTATACTACAAAGCTACTGTGATAAGCCACTTTAGTACTGGCAGACAAACAAAACAACAACAACAACAACAAAAACAAAAAGTAGACCCTAGGACCAAAGTAACAGATTAGAAGATTCAGGCACAACTCTAAACACATACAGTCACCTCATTTTTTATAAGGGCGCCAAACGTGTTCACTGGAAAAAAGATAGCCTCTAATAGCTGTACTGGAAAAACTGGCTTTCCACATGACTAAGACTAATAATACTCTATTACCAGGCACTAAACTGAAGTCAAAACAGATCAAAGATCTAAATTTTAAAACATAAACACTAAATCTATGAATGCTAGTGAATCTATGAGGAAAAAGGAGTCCTTCTCCTCTATTGGAGTATAGACTGGTGTAACCACTTTGGAAATTAGAATGGCAATTCATCAAAAAAACTAGGACTAGAGATCCCATTTGACTCAGCTATTTCCTTTCTAGGCATCTCCCAAGAAGAATTAAAAACATCATACCACAGTGACATACATGCACCCATGTTTATAGTAACACAATTTGTAATAGCTGTTTTTGGAATAACCCAAATAACCAAAGAATGAATAAAAAAGATGTAGTCTTTTTATGCAATGAAATAATACTCAGCCATAAAGAAGGATAAACCTGAGACTTTTGTGGGTAAATGGCTACAACTTGAGACCAGACTCATAAGTGAAATAAATCACACCCACATACATAAATATTATATTGTTTCCCCAGTGTCAGAAACTGAAAGAATAAATAAGGACCAAAATGATATTGTGAAATAGGAAGAAATTGTTCATAAGGAAAAAGAAACTAGTGTGGGGTAAAGGGTAAAGGAAGGAAGGGAAAAGAAAAAAATTACAAGATATTTATGGCTACAGTTTCTTTTAGTTCACTGAAAAGAAATGTTTGTGCTAATGTTGTCTGGAGAAATTTTTATGCCTATATCCTGTATTCTAAGTAACTACTTTACAGATAATATGCAATATGTTATTATCCTATTATTTTTGATGAAATTTTATTTTTTTCCATAAAATAAAAAATAAATGTATCTTAGACTTAATTATTAATATAATTACTTTGTTGTAGCTTTTACTGTTATATAATATGTGTCAGTAAATTAGACTTTAATTTTTGAATTGGACTATTTTTAGCTGTGTTACCCTCATTGACTTCAGTTTTCTAGGTCAGTTTTTACTTCCTCCTGATTGTTAGAGTACTAAAATTACTTTCTACTTTAAAAAGAAGGAATTCTTAATTCTGAGTAAAAATACGGAAACAAATGAGAATTCATTTACATGTTATACAACTCTCCAAAGAAATCACTGTGCATGCTTGTTAACCTCAAGCTTTTATTATTTCCAGTCCTTTTTACCATGATATCTAACTCCACCCACATACTAGCACTTAAAAAGCATTGACATTTTCAAGACGTATGGAGTGAGTTTCTTCACAATAAGTATTCCCACACAGGTAGATAGATTGAACTATTGTTTTTGGAGTTTTGCTTCCCTCCCCTCTCCTTTGCTGTTGTCATTTTCATTTTTACACTTACAATCCAAGGGCCGGATATGTAACGTGCACAATGGTAACTGTTTCTTATTTGGCTGTTGGGTTTACCCCTGTTCTATGTGTTTTAAAATGTCTCCTCTGAGTGAGGTGGGGACTTTTCTCATTTGTGCACTATGTTGGGAAAAACAGAGGCACAAAGATCTGTTTTGTGTGTGTGTGTGTGTGTGTGTGTGTGTGTGTGCAATGCTTGGAAAACTGTTCTGAAAGGCAGAGCTGAAAGAAATGTGAACTGGAAAGGAATACATACAAAACAAAGGTTTTAATAAATAGACATATAACCTACTCTGCTAGTCCATTATGCAGCTCTGGGAAGAATAGCATATTATTTCATTAGGGTTCCATTAGTTTCACATTAATACATTAGAAGCCAATGATACCATAAGTTTTTGCATCCTTAAGACTGTAGACTACTTATTGTCTGGGTACAGATACAGCATTAATGGCATCAAGGAATTAAATGCTGACAACCCGAAGTTGATACAGGCATTGGCCAAACCATGGAGCACTTAGGGTTGACCTTTATTCCCTTTTGCCCTATATGTGCCTCACACTTGAAACATTAGTAATATACAACTTTACAAAGCTCTGCATTTTCCTATTCCCTTTAGTCATCAGCTTTCAGCTGCATGTTTACCATCCCCTGTGCCTGACTCTCTCTTTTTTAATGAGTACGGATGGTAAAGAATGGAGTATTTTAGCAACCTTTTTAATATGAAACTTTTAAAAAATCAAATAAATGAAAATTTAAAAGGGAAATCTCACACAGTGCAATATGCTTGTGGATGAGGAATTAGAATAAAGTTTTTAGCAGAGCTCCTTCTTGGAATGTTCATATCATAACCACCAGATAATTCTTTATACTGATTGTACAAAGTTAAACATTCTGGTAGTTTGGTTCCAGAGATTTTTTTTAAAATTAAATTATAGAGGGAACTTACATATTTTCTCTTGAGTGGCTGCATTCTAATTTTTAAAATTATCAATCTAGCAATAATTACTACTTCTACTCTTCCAACAAATATTCATGATTTGAGTCTTATGGATGTGCCAGATTTGGGGGGAAAATGCCTCCCTCTTCCATGAAGGGAGAGAATATTAATGAGATAGCATTCAGTGTCTATTAGAAGAGTATGAAAACTTCTCAAAGAACTAAAATTTGAAATTCCATAGGATTCAGCTATTCTTCTTGGTATCCTCCCAAAATAACTGAATGCATCATACTACATTACATGAATAGCAAAGTTTATAGCAGCACAGATCATAATAGCTAAATCCTGGAAACAGACTGTGTACTAACCAGCAGATGATTGGATAAAGAAATTATGTTATCTGTATAACATGTAATACTGCTTGGCCATAAAGGAAGACAAATTTGAGATTTGTATGAAAATAGATGCACCTTGAAAATATAATTTCAAATGAAATATATCAGACACACCAACTTAAATACTATATGGTATCTCTCATCTGAGTAAGGCAAAATACAAACTAATACAAAAATAAAGAAAAGATAGAATGACACAAGGGTCAGTCTCTCACAGATGAGGAGAGGTCCAGGGGACCAAGGACAAGGGAGGAGGGGGAGGAGATGGATAAATAGGTAGACTGAAGATATGCCAGGTAAAATACCTGAATAACCTCAATGAACATGGATATTATGTGCCGTAAACATGAACTAAGTTTCACAATGCCAACAAGAAGAAAAGGAGGAAAACAGAACTAGAGGAGGAGGGAGAGGGAGAGAAGAGGATTTAAAAAGAAGCTGTATGTTGTACATGTACCAACTTTCCTAGATGATTGTAAAATGCATGCACTGCAAACATGTTCTAATAAATTTTTGAAAGACACAGAAAACTACGAATCTATCCAATGATTAGAATGAAAAATTTCTGACATTATCGGCTGGTATTTTTTTCATTAAGTGAAATAAAGATGTCAAATTCTTAAAGGAATATTCACTTTCTCTGTCTCCACTCACAAAACTCTAAAATATCTTCAGGTGGTTCTGCAGACTATCTCCCAAAGGGCTGGAATCACAAAGCTTCATTGTAGGGTTAACTATGTATATCTGTCATTGACTGTGTCTGCATTTTGATTCCTTTCAAATGTCAGTTCAGAGCTGTGAGATGCAGATGTAATTTAGACACTGCAACCATCATGTGATGTGAACTCTCTGTCAAGTATATATGTTGCAAATTTCCTTTCCCATTGCCTGGCTTACCATTTCACTCTCAATATTACCTTTTGATGAAAAGGAGTTTTAAAATTTATTGTAATCTAATGCATAAATGCATTATTTCTTTGTTAGTACCTCTCGTGAATTTAAAATAAAGTCTTCCCCAAATCTTGGCATAATAAAATTATTCTCTTAAATTATCATTTTAAAATCTGTTAGTTGCTTTCACCATTCAAGTTTCACTTGATACTGATTTTTGTATTGTATAGGATAGGAAATATTTCATTTTACTTCATGGATAAATAACCCTCACAAAACCTTTGCAAAACAACATGTTTAACTCTTTCTGTTCTATTGGGCCTCCATTGTCAAAAAGTGTCAATATATACTAAAATCTTTGCAGGGATTTTCTGTCTCACTGTTAATTTAATGTAATAATAGCTCCACATCATTTTATTTTCTGTAGGTTTATAAGTAATGTTTGAGATCTAATAAAATATATTTTTCCTAACTGTTTTTCTTCTATGACATCTTGTAAACAATTATTTGCCTTTTTCATGTCTACATCAATTTATTAACCATCAGGTCTATATAGACAAAATGTTGTATTCTTTTCACTTAGTGTCTTGTATCCTTATCAGTAGATACTTCAGGATTGATTTATTGTTATGTTTCTTCAAAAAAATTAATTTGGTCAATATTCTTGCTGTAACCCATATAAATACTCAAATTTAGGAGGAAGGGAGAATAAGAACAACGAAATCCATAAACTTTGGAGAATTTGGTGAGTTGAAACTTTGTACTCAATCTAGAGTGGCACAGAATATTGAAAAAGAGAAGGTAACTAGATAGAAAGAGTTTAAAGCAGGCATAGAGGAAGTCACTGCAAAGAAAGTTGTGGTGGCTCTCTGCAGAAAAAAGACGGGTTCTGCTTTATATAGGCTCTGATGGGGGAAGGTTTTGGGGGACTGCTGTAGGCTAATGTATTTTGTTAGAGTGCAGGGGATTGGGTAACTCTTCGTATGCATGAGCTTTGGCAAAGACTTTTGGGAGGAAGAAGCCACAGGAGATTCTGGGAAGGAACTAGGCACCATGATGATCCAGCATTGCGCTCTCACCATTGTGACTGGGTGAATCCCTGGTGGGGACCTATCAATAGGAAGTAGCGCAAAGGGTGCGAAATTGAAAGCTTAGTGAGAAGTTAAGCCATCCAAAATCATGTTTCCTGTAGCCTTTGGAAATCAAAGAATTTTGTGTGGAATTAGATAAGCTTCCCTGTTTAATATATGTGCCACGTTGGATGTCCTGAGAAAGTACTTCTTTTAAGACCCAGAAATGAATTTGCAACAACCAACAAATAATGCTAGAGAAGAAGCAACCTTTAAAGCAGGCAGCTAAAATGTGCAAAGCAGAAGTTAACAGAAGGCCCAAAGGAAGGAGATTATTATTTTGTATTTAAAGCTGCAGCAAAAATATTCACTGAGTATTGAACACATGGTAAAAACTGGAGACTACCTCAGACAGCTGGTTTAGGAAAAGAGGTATTGGTGGTATTTTTTGTTTTGTTTTTGGCTTTTTCCCAACATAATACCCCTATTCTCATGGTAAGGGTGGAGGTGAGACTTCCCTTCCTGTTTTTACAAACCCCATCTCTCATTTCTTTTCCAGTTTCTTGCTTCTCATTGAACCCTAAGTAGGATTATTTTATTTTAATCTTCAAATTTAATGTTCAAGAGGTTTCAATTGAATAAATATGTGTAGTGTATGTGTGTACCTGTGTGAGTCCAACTATCCCTCCTATGAGGGATGCACAAGAGTGAAAACAAGAGCCTTACTCAACTCATCTTCCTAGGTAGGAAGTCCCCTAGTGGTAGAGAGACAGAATTCTTATGCAATTAATTTTTTCTGTGGTTAATACCACAAAACATGGCATCCCCTAAAACTTGCATGGTGATGGTGAGGAGAAAATTAGATCTATTATAAATTTTATCATGGACAGTGTAGTCTAGAGATAAATAACATTGGAGATACATGTTTTTGAATCAGAAAATTCATCAAAGTACCTCGGAGGTTTGTAATAACATAGAGCCATGAAGAATGGAGTAGGCTAGGAATTTGTCCTGCTAAAAAGTTCTATATTTGATTTTAAATCTCCAGCAATAATGGGGAAAAGACCCTTGTTGTCTTCCTGCATATATAGAAGTTGATAAATTGTTAAAAATTTTGTGGGCTTCCACTTGTTTATTTGAAGATTAGATTTAAAAAAAAAAGATCTTAAGATTTCTCCCAAATCTTTTCTTCTACTACTGCTCTAGAAAATCAGTCACATAGATTTTCTATACAGCTAAGTTTGCCCCTTTTAAAAGAGGTTTTCATCTCATAGACAATTCACCTCAGGACCATCTCATATAGGACATCTTGAAAAGCAGATGTGACATGTTCATTAAATCTTTTTGTTTTTTTTGACACAAGTTCTCACTATGCAGTATAAGCTGGTCTTGAACTCACTTGTGTTGCACAGAATGGCCTCAAACTCATGACAATCCTCCTTCCTCAGCCTCCTGAGTGCTGGGATTATAGGCATGTGTGATCACACTCAATTAATTATCATTCATTTGATATTTAATAAGAATTCACGAAGAGTTTTTGTATGACCAACTATGTTACATACATCAAAGATACAGGCAAGATTAACAAACATCTAATCTTTGGCCACCTGGAACTTCTCTGTGGAAAAGGAAAGACATAGTAACTTGGTGGTTGAAGAAAAATGA
This sequence comes from Hydrochoerus hydrochaeris, assembly GCA_004027455.1. NCBI lineage: Eukaryota > Metazoa > Chordata > Mammalia > Rodentia > Hydrochaeridae > Hydrochoerus > Hydrochoerus hydrochaeris. Next base: position 206,018 of record PVLA01002795.1, read on the forward strand.
TTACACATTAGGGAAACTGACATGAAGATGAATAAGACTATAAGATAGAAAGTAACTTGTTAATGGAAGAACTCAGAGGAAAAAGGAAGAGGCACCCAAATGAGAGGGAGAAGAATTTTCTAGTCAGAGAAACAGCCAGTTGTAGAGATCTGGAGGGAGTAAGAACATGAAATGTTCAAGGTTGAAAAAAAAAGACTCTAAAGGGAAGAGAGGAAGGTGATTTGGACAGGACCATTAGCAGTGGAGATGCAGAGAAATGACCAGATTGCAGAGAAGTTTTAGACAAAGAGAAGGAAAGTAACACACAGGGCTCTGGGGACAAAGAGTGACCAAAGGAGCCATTTGTGTTGCAATGCAAAACACTCACTATGTGACCTTGGTCTCTGGTTCAGTTTCTACATGGAATTAGCACTGTTTTTGATGGGTTGTTGTAGGGATGAAAATTTGTAAAATGAAAATATGTAAAATATTTAGCACAGTGCTTGGACTGATATACTCTTGATAAATGTGAAGCATTGTAATGATGATGATGATCACATTGTTTTATAGAAGAAATGACTTTATAAATAAATAAAATAAATTTTCTTTCTAAGTCTGTGGGAATCTTAAGCCAATATGGAAAATGCTATTTTTAAATGTTCTGTTATAGACAACATATGATATGATATAATATAATACAATACATGACCAGTTAGCTTACATTTTACATCTACAGGTAGCCAGTCAAGATGTGATCAAGAATGCACTGTACAGGGTGGTCAGCTAGCCTTGTCATAAGTACCTTCCTTGTCTGAAGTACCAAAAACCATGTTGACTAATAACCATTAATTATTTATTTAATATACAGAAGGGGTATAAAAAGAGACTTTTCTGGCCAAAATTAACATCTTTCTAAATAATAGATTTTACATATATAAGTCATTGGTAAAATATGAGTTTCTCTACATTTTAATCCTGATAATAAGTATCCAACAAGGCCTAAATCCTGTACCCATTAGGAATGACACCAAGGCTTATTCTCTAATAGGCTTGTTCTCTAATAGTTTGGAGATATTTGTTTGTCTTTTGCCTGCTCCAGGGCATAGACTGTGGAAATCTGCTTCAAATAAACTACTTGTGGTATCTCTGGTATACTTGGAACTTTTTAAAAAAAAAATCAAATAATGGAAATTCATTAATATCATACAATAAATTTGGTAATAGGTAGCTGTGTTAGTGAATCTTTGTTCAAAAAATTATTTATGTGTGGAAAAATTTCTTTAGTATTAGTTTTTATTACAAATTAGATAACAAGATTGTGGAAGAATACCTTACTCCCACCACTTCAAAAAATCAAATTTTAAATATTTAACTAAATTGATTTTTTATTTTTAAACTGAAAACTTGTAATAAGAACATAAGAGAATAGATTATCTTGAGGTATTTTACAATAACTCCATAATCCCAATGAATCTGGTCCCCAGAGACCCATGTAGAACTCTACTTTCCCAAAACAACTCACTAGTTATAGAATATTTATTTGTTTATTTTTATTAATTAATTATATTGGTACATTTCAGATATAAAATGATCACACTCACCATAGGGAATTTGAATCTGTACATAACAAAGCTTAGCTCTTTTTTTTCCCATTCCCTTGCCCTATCTTCAACCCTTCTTCCCCACCCTGTTTACAAAAGCTTTATTTCAATTTTTCCTACTTTCATTTATTTCTTTTCTCTTCCTTGCTTTCCCCTTCACCGTTCCATTTTTCCCCTTCCCATTTGAGCATTATCTTCCTATTCAATAATATCCAGTCATACACTTTGATATTTATTTAAACTTTTGGTTTCTTATAACAGGGAAACAATGTGATATTTACACATGTGTGTTAGATTTATTTCACTTAAGAATATAGTCTCAAGATGCATCCATTTAGCTAGAAATATCTCAGGTATATCCTTCTTTATGGTTGAGTAGGGCTCCATTATATTAAAAATCCTCCGCATTTTATTTTTCCATTCATCCACCAATGGGAGAAGTTTTGACTGTCAAGTTAGCTACCCTACTATCTGTAGCTCAGTTCTTAAGTGCAATTAAGAGCTCTGGAAAAAATAAAAATACTGTTATACACTGTTGGCCTTTGGAAATAATAGAAGTATTATCATACAGTGTTTTTGTCACCAGTGATGACTACACAGTTCCTGCTGCCTCTACCATAAAGGAAACCCTTGTTCACTCTGCATTAATGAAATGACGTTTTCTTTGCTACTCAAAAGGAACTATAAACTGGGATAGAACAACTGATGTCTCCTTTGCCTCTTCCTTTCAGCTCAGCCTCTCCATATAAGAGAAGTCTCTTTACCAGAAAACTCATTTTTCTTGTCTTTTTCCAAGTCCCCTATGTAGCCATTCAAAAGATCCCAAGTTCAATTGCCTTCCACAAGACACACAAGCCACAGCATCCTTCCTGGTAAATAGATAAGACTAGTAAACATCGTGTTTATATCCTCTACCTCCAGTTTTGTTGGAAGTCCAGTGCTTTTCAGGATGGGATTCAAATCTCTTGAGAAGCTTTTTCAAAATATGCATATCTAACTTCACTCTCAGAGATTCGGGTTATTTTTTCTGGGAAGGCTCAGGCAGGTATGATTGGCAAAAGTTGAGATTATTCACGTGTGTAGCTATGTTTCAAGCCCACTGCTTAAATCTTAGAGCCACTTGAGAAGCACTCAGAGGTGTGAAGTTAGAAGCTTGCCTTGCTAACTCTTTTTCAAAACAGTTTTCTATAGCTGAGGACATATAGCCCTTGGATACCCTTGTTCTTAGCCATATTCAAATCACACTTAAGAATGAGCTTTATCACTCTGGCCCTCCTCTCTTTTTAGATGGTCCAACGTAGAACAACCAAAACATTGGTAGTCACATTTTTCTAGGTCTCAGGTTTATGAACTGAATGTACCTATTATATTCATATGCTGAAACTTAATCACCAACACGATGGTGAGAAGATGGCCTCTAGGAGGTCATGAGGGTTCGTGGTGGGTAGGTGAGAAAGACTGGACCTGTATATGTTTGTAAATATTCAAAACTTGCTTCAAGACAAGTGAAACTTTAAAATTATGCCACAGGACTTTTCTCCCATGGGCACTACATTAATTATCAGCCAAAATCCTTGGGCCATGGCAAGATTTCACAATTCCAAAATACAAGTTCTTCAAGAAAACCTTGGAAACCAAACATAAACTTTTGATAAGTATTTAGTTGAATTCCCAACTTGTGAATAATTTTTGTTGTCTTTACTCCTATAATTTTGGTAGCAGTAGGGAAATTGTTGTTTGGCTACCTTCTTTTTGTATAGCATTAATTAATTTCTACCTTCATTCATCATTCATTCTGCAGATATTTATTACATGTGGCTGCGCATTAGTGCTCTCTTACTGAAAGTTTCTTTCTCAAAACAGTCACAAAACCTTCCTTATATCCTTCACTTTTGTCTGCATTTCCTGTCTGTATATCTCATGGCTTTAGTTTTTCAAGGCCCTTCTCAAATCTCATGTCTCCTAGCAACATTCAGTGATTCATCAAAGAGAATTAATCTTTTTCTATGCTTATGAACTGTGTCTCTTTATTAAACAGTTTCTAATGTTTCAGGTTATCTCACACTTCAAAAAATAATTTTCCAAATTGTGTGCATTTAGATGGCAGGAATCATACCTCATTCATTCCCGGTGGGGCTTAGCATGGTACTTCTGGTCTCCTAGGTGTCTAATATATTCCTATTGAATTTCATTAGCAGCAGCTTTTGATAGAAAATAAAACTAAAAGCAAATATATTTTTTCCTATGTTTTTCTTTTCTTTTTAAAGGTGATATAAAACAGAAAAAGTATTGAATTATATATAATTGCAGATAGAATCCAAATTGCTGGCTAATATTTTTAAAGGTTAATGTTATCTAAAAGAAATATATAAAATAAACTCCAGAAAAGAGCCATGTGAAGAATATTATTGCAATATTTTGCAAAATTCCAAGCAATGTGAATGAAGACCTGAATCTTTTTATGAGATTTTACAAACAAATCAACTTTTTCTGTATAAATGTTATGTAAAATACTGTAAAATAGAGAAAAAATTTGTATTACACAGTGAATGAAAATACTCCAAATAACCAATGCTTGATGTAAGTGTCCTGCATGAGCACATGTTTTACTCATAATGTGTCACAGATAATGGAATTTGGTGTGACGTAGTGAGAAAATTTATTGGATTTTGATATTAACAACGTCAAAGAAGAATGTCATAATTATTTGAAAAAATATTAATTTTTTCTGACTGCATATCTGTATGGAACCATACAGAGGTGTGAAGAGTTCCTCAAACCAGTAAAATGCTACATATAAATAAACAGGGCCACATAAAGCTTTATAAAGTCTAAATGATAATGTCAACACTGAACTGTAGCTGGCTTGATTGCTTCATATCATGGAGGAATTTTCATAATAAAGCAACCAGACTTACCTTATTGTTTTAAATATGTTCATAGGAGTGCATTGAATTAGGATGTTAAAACTCATCTTGTGAGTCTCCAAAGGTTAGATTCTGTTGTACAGTATGTTATTATATAAACATTGGTGCATCAAGCATCATTTTCTTGATATACTTTTGCAGTTGTACCTGTCAGTTACCTGCAGCCAAAGACTATCATGAACACGCATCCAGCTGAAATAAATTCAGTTTTTTTTATATATTGCAGTGAGAAGGAAAGAGCATGGATGATTTTAGTGAAGGTTTAGGAATTGGGGATGAACACTGGATGGAATGTCATCAGACAGTGGGAACACTTCTATTGTCAGTGTAGACTGAAAAAAAAAAAACAATATTCAAGAACTGAGAGGCAACTACCAAAAGTATAACACACACAAAACTATATTTATATCAAAAATATTTATATCAAAACTTCTGTTGTGCACCTCGAATATATACAAGAAAATAAATTTCAAAAAGATAAAAAGCCTTTCCTTTTGGGCACATTTCATTTTCATAGCATAATTCTGTGGGGGGAATTAGCGGAGTCCTAATGCCTTTCTTAAATAGTGATATACACACATACACACATTCACTTCCTGAAGAAGAAACTAGTTCTTACCTAGTTTTATTTTCCCCCTTGTAATGGAAAATCAGATATCTCCTCTAAGATATGTTAGGCTATAATTTATATCAGCACTGATTGCATTGAGAATTTACATCTTCTTCACAGATAGGTAAGCTATCAGAGACACTGCATGAGAATAAATATTTGAAGCAATAAGAATTTTCCCAGCTTAATATCAGGTACCAAACCAGATCCAGAGAGCCAAAAATATTATATTAAAAAATCCTTTATCTATATACATCATTTTCAAACTACAAAAAATCAAAGTTAAGGAAAAATCCTGAAAGAAACCAGAGGGATAAAACATGTTTTACCATATGACCTAGTAATCATGTTCCTTGGTATTACCAAAAGAATTTCAAAATATGTCCGTATAAAAATATTCACACAAATGTTTATAGCAGATTTATTTATAATTGCCAAAATTCAGAAGCCACCAAGATATCCCTTAGTAGAAGACAAGAAAATAAACATGATATAGTCAGACAATGGGATATTTAGCAGCAAAAATAAATGAAGAATAAAGGCTCAAATGACATGGAGGAGTCTTAAATGTATTTTGCTACATGAAATAGGCTGAATATTAGTCTGAATAAACTATACTCTGCATGATTCCAACAATATGATATTTAAGAAAAGAACTATTATTCACTGACAGTAATATAGAAGAACTTTTTTGTTCAAAATGTTTCAAAACCCAAACATATCAAGTCTACAAATAAATAAATAAAGTCTTCAGTGTTCTTTCCACTTCTGTAAACAAAATTGTACCAGAGGTACAAGCTATATAAAGTCTGTTACTATTTCTAGTTTGTTTCCATATTTGTTACATTCCACTCATTCACAAAATCTTCTGAACCTGCTTGATAAATAGTATAAAAGTAACTTCTTACACTAGCTCCAGGCTCAGACTCTGGAGTACATAGCTCTCCCCTAGCCCACTGGCACAATAAAACCTGGTTTCTCCACTTTCCAAGTGCCACTCAGTTTCTTTGCCTCTGGGAAACCTAAAATTGCTATAACAGTAAAACATCAGTTATTTCCAGGAGTTTGGGGAAGTAAGGAATTAGTGGGTGGAATACAGAGGACTTTTTTAAGGAGATGAGACTACTTTATATGATATAATACTGAGTACATTCCACTATAACTTTGTTTAAATCCATAGAATATATACTCCAGTGGTGAACCTTACTGTAAATTATAGAATCTAGAAGACAGTGATACATCAATTTAGGTTCATCAACTGCTAGAAATGTTCCAGTGTGGTAAAATATAGTAAGAAGGAGACTGTACACATGTGAGGCTTATAGAATATGGAAACTTACTGTACCTTTCCCTCAATTTAGCTGTAAAAAATCTATAAAAATAAGTTCCAAAAAATATAAACCCAAAAGTGAGTGAAACTTCTTGAAATACTCCTTTCTGTGGTCTGTGATCTTGAGTTATGTTACTATTCCAAATATTTAAAAAGTTAAAATTAACAAAACAAGGGGGGGAAATAAAATAGAAAACCATTAATATAATATGGTATCATCAACTATGGGAATTAAAAGAATTTTCTGGTGGCACAATCATATTTATTAACCTAGTACTAGCTATGATCTTTGAATAAAGCAACTTATTCAGAACAGTAAATGTGAAGCCTATTAATTTCATTAATTATTTTAATTGAAGTGGCCTCGGATAAAGAGTAATAAACTGGCTTATTATGAGAGAAGTTTCAGAAAAATCCTATTTGGAAATAAGGGAAGAAGGATAGTAGAGGAAAGAAAGTGAGCAAGGGGCTGATTTCAGGTCAAGCCCAATTACGATTTCATCTCATGTAGCAACAAATTGTACCATAGAATTTGTTATGCCTAGATACTAAGAATGTAAGCTTTTATGTCCTTGTATCTCTCAAGCATTAGCTACCGAATATTCCAGGGAAGAAGAAAGTAACAGGAGAAATGGATTCAGTTGTCCATGAGCATTCCCCAGGAAAGGTTATTACCAGCAACCCAGCAACAGCTGGACGTGGGGGTTATAAAATCAACAGCAATAAGACCTGACATATGACAGAGCTGCAACAACACATAGTACAATACTCACTAATAAGTATATAGAAGTTAAATTCTTCCTACAAGTATACTATGCATAACAATATCTAAAAGCTATAATTATGATGACAGTGATTATAATTACAGTGCAATGTCACATTTATTTTATGACATATATACCCCATAAGAGGAATATTATATTAACTAATTTAGCTATTATTACAACCCTATTACAGAAATCTCTTATGACTCTTTTATAAATATGTAAACCTAAGAACAGAGGGTAAGGTTACATAGTGAGTAGACTGGAATTTGAACATCCAGATCAGCTTTACAGGTTCTTACCTAGTTTTATTTTCCCCCCTTTTAATGGAAAGTCAGATATCTCCGCTAAGATATGTTAGGCTATAATTCATGTCAGCACTGATTGCATTGAGAATTTACATCATCTTCACAGATAGGTAAGCTATCAGAGACATTGCATGAGAAATCTAACCAGTGATGCTCCGCACACAAGTGATGGTCACTCAGTGAAATTACAATGGTTAAATGTGACAAAAGTGACTCAGAAACAGAAACCCATAGATCTAGGCAGAAGCCAGTAAACAGAAACTCTCAGAGAGGAACAGATGAATGTAGGAAATGAAAAAGGAAAGATAAGGTGACTCACATGTATTTATATGCTTACTTTAGCCATAGAGTGGGAGCAGGAGCTGAAGGAACTAACCAAGAAACTGAGTCACTAGCCTGGAGCTTCCTATGGGTGTAATTGGGTCATTTCCCTTTCTGTGACACAACAAATTACATTTTAGTTCTTTTAATATATTTTATTACAGTAAATCAGCACCAAAACATTTATCTTGTTTTAAAAACCAGATTATTTAGAGGAAAAACTAAATCCTTATTGATGTTCTAGGATTTTTAATTTTATCAGACAAAGAGAATGAAAATTCCGTTATGCTTCTTTTCATGCCTTATCTGTTAGAGCAATAAAACTAAGTTTAGTTTCAAGAGCAAGAATAATTTTACTTTCTGAATCTCATAAAATATTATACCGATACAAAGATTGCCATAAGACATTTCCTTTTTTGCTAAGTTTTTTGTTTTAATATGAGGTTAACAATTTAAGTTTCTTTTTTGAATGCAGACATAATTTCAATTTCAAGCAATGTAAGATGGTCAGAAATATTAGTTTTATATTAGGTCATGCAGGAATATGTAACAATTGTAAAGTCATAGACATAACACAAAACATCACTGGGTAAGAACATGTGAAAACAGGCAGCGGATTGATTTAGTACATCTACAAAGGCACACAACTCATTAAAGGAACCCAGGTCCTAGAAACTTTCTTTGCACAACAAAACCAAAATGCTTGATATTGGGGAAAAGGAAGTGAAAGTCCAGGCTATTTATGACTGTTCCTGCCTAATTTTATATAATAGAGTTATTTATTTATCTTTTTGTTTGTTTGTTTTTGAGACAGTTCTCACTATGTAGTCCAGGCTGGCCTCGGGTTTGTAGTGATCTTCCTACCTCAGCCTCCCAAATGTTATGATTACAAACATGTACCACCACACTCATCTGTATTTAAAAATCTTTAAAATTCAAAAACTAAGGTGTGAGAGTAAATGTAAAGTAATTAAACATATTAAGTACTACTTGACAAGATTAAGATGTTAATTAATGCAGAAATTATCAAATAAAAATTTCTCCTTGGAAATCCATGAAACATCAATAATATGCAACTTTAATACTTGTTGATTTGGAAAATTCCAGATAATCTAAATAGAACAATACAGGAGAAAAACTAAAACCTCTCTCAAATCTTAACTAATCAGAATTCTTAGGGAATAAACACATTGTTAAAAATTTCTATTAAGAGTGTGCCAATTTATGCAATAATGCAACAGGTTGGAGACCAATTTCTAATTCAGTAAAGGGAGGATCTTTGAGAGACTATAAATGTTATGGGGGAAGTTGCTTCTAAAGAAAGAAATTTCTGATAAGCTACTGGTACCTTTGTAAACCACTAAGCACAATGTTCAACACATAGTAAAGTTGCTCTGTGCATGAAAATGTAGTATTAATATTGACATCATGATAAATTCAACTATTATACAAGAAATGTGAAAGACAAGAATGTAATTGAAAATGTCCTTTGTTTTTCAATATGTTTGTGTTCTATTGTACAGATTTTCAAAAATTAAAAAACTGAATAAATAGATGGGCAACCTTTAGTTGTCCATCAGCTTTGGGAATTTGAAGTTTCAAAAGTTTTTTCTTTCCTTAATAAAGTGTACAACATTTCCACATATGTTTCTCATCTATCTGCATAACGGTTCTGCTGTAATATCAGGTGTTTGCTGATCCCCATATATACATTGAAAAACACACAAAAGTTAAGGGACTTGCCTACTTTGCAGGAATAGAACTATAATCTTTGTTTTTTTGCACTTGAATCATTGTGTAGCATAAGACTACTTTTCTGTCAAACATTGTCATTTACCAAGCACTAAAATATTCTCAAATATTAATCAACATACAGTTTTATTTAGGTCTTTAAAATGTGGTGGGGATGCATTTTTTTTACCTCCTTCTAACAACAAAAACCCTGATTCATTAAGATGTGCTCTTAATATTCTTAAACTTTAAATTTTTATCTATAATATCATTTGAATGTCTCTTTTGACTCTGACAAAAGTTTTGCAACAAAAACTACAAAACAGAACATCCTCCAATCAGTCATCATTCATAGGCGTCTCCTGCTAACTTGTAATGGTAAGCATAGTATGACAAGAATTGGTTTTGGCATATACTTTAAAAGTCAAAAATGGAACTAGGAGTTTTTTCTAACATGTTACATGTGAGAGTTAGAGTTAAGCCCTAAATTTTGGCTCTGAGCAGCAGGGTAAATATGGATTCACTTCCCAAAATGAGGAAACTTAGAAGAACAGTTTTGGGGAAAGAAATTTTTAAAAATTAGTTTGGAAATGTTAAATTTAAGGTACAGATCTATCAAGATGGAGAGGTCACATAGTTATATATCTTACACTTAAAGGAGTGGTCAGAGCTATAGACATAAATGTGGAAGTCACCTGAGTCGTGGGGGTCTGTATGGGATCATTACACTGAGTTCAGATCCAGACAATTTATGAAGACAGAAATAGGAGAACATCAAGAGGATCCTGTGGAGAGAAGACACAGTCAGGGAATATAATGTCTTGTTTCAGAAACCAAGGAACAAAACATTTTAGACTTAGCCAAATAATGATCAATTCTATAGACTCCTATAAGAGTCCAAGTAAGATGACATCCTTGACTATTGGGTGTTGCAACATGATGTCAATTAATGACACTAAAAAATAATAGTTACGTTTGAAATGAAATTCTAATACAAATAAGTTGAGAAGAGATGTCAAACGAGAAATTGGAGAAAAGGTAAATGATTAGTTCTAGTATGTTTGTCAAACAGTAGAGAAAAATTTAGACAGTAGCTGAAGGAGTATTTGGGGCTGAGCTTATTTTCTATTATTTTTTAACTTAATTTGGTTTATTTTGATACATAGCAGGTCTGTATGCTGTTCAGAACAAAATACAGTATAAGGGGTGACTGACGGTAGTGCAGCAATGAGAAATACTTCCAGGAGCAAAATGTTTGAGTAGAAGATGGCATTTACTGTACAGGTGATGAATAAGCCACAGTTAGAATCATAAACAATTCATTCACTGTAAGAGAAAAGAAGGAAGGGTACAACGGTATAGAGACAGGTAGTTTTTGTAAACTAGGTAGTTAAATTATAAAGAAGCTTATTCTGTTTCCCCTTTTTCATTAATAAGATGAGAAGAAAAAGTGTGAGAGTGAGTTGGAAGCAAGGGAAGTTGTAGATTGGAGAAAAGTCTGAAATAGAGGTCTTGGAGAATGGGAGAGTGAACTGACTATTAAAATTGTAGCACCACCTTATGGTGCTTGGAAATGGCTGTATAACTCTGTGTTATTTTCCAGCCACCCTCAGCCATTCAGTCACATACAGAGAAGATGGACCATTGTGTTCAGCTAAGGATGCTGCTTGCCAGTAAATATAGTGATGGAAAAGAAAAGCAGCAGAATTAGGAGCTTATGAAAGGAATGATTTTAATGTTTATGGATTCTAAACTGGATAAAGCAAGAATTAAGTTCATGTGCAGATATAAGGAAAAAGTAGTTATGAATGAATGGAGAGAGCCACTAGCTCAAGAATAAAAATTTAGGGGCAGGTATATTTGATCAGCATCACTGCACTTGCTTGGCAGGCATGAGGTCATGAGTTTGATCCCTGGTACAAAAAAAAAAAATAGCTTTTGTTCCCTTTCATCCAATAGTGTTACTGTTTTTTCTAAATATATGCCAAAATGTCAATGTCACATCATTCTACATTAAACAGACAGCATTTCATACTAGATACTAATTTGGTTAGATATTAACTCTCATTTAAATTTATGCTACTTTTAGACAATTTTTATTCTGCATTTAAAAATACAAAAATCCAGTGCAGCATATATTGCTCAGTACCTTTATCTTTATTGATTAATCTATCCCAAATTCTAAATTCTACTGCATCCCAAGTATTTCAGATTCTCTGCTCCATGGTATTTTTCTTTTTCAGTTTATTCCCTTCCTGTCATGCCATCTCAGATACCTAAGAATGCAATCTCCAGCTAAAGGCTCTCCAAACTACATTATCTTGCAAGACTAAACTTCACATTGCCTTATATCTGGTTTATCTGCAACCTAAATTTTTCTGAAAAACAGCCCCCGTTGCTTTATGTCCTAATATAAACTGTTTCATCCTTGTAATACTTCCTAGTTAGGGAGAATTTCCTGTGCTTTTATATTGTTTGATGTCTTCCCCTTTCCAATGTGTCTCCATTCCATATCCTATGTTGGATGTGTGCCTAAAATTGCCCTGGACAGTCCAGAGGTGTCCACTGTCCATTTTCCCAGCTGTGAGAATGAGTCCCTGAATAGCTTGGACACCAGGAGACTGACCACAACTGACTGAAGCAGCTTTTCTTTGACAGCCTAGGTTTGGAAGCACTTCACAGGCTGTTTCCCTGTGAGTTGGACAGATACTGTTTGTTTGGAGATCTCCCTCCAAGCCAGCTGCTTGTTGGTTATCCTCTGTGAAATGGAGCATGAGTCTTCTGGAGGCAGTGGAAGCTTGCTTGTAAATTTTCTGTTAAAGCAGAACATGACAATAATTTCATGAAATCAGATCTTAAAATGAACCAACTTCCTTTTCTTCCTTCAGACATATGGGATGAATAAAGAGACACATAAGTATGATTTAGGTAACCATCTATTATATTTGGTTATCTCCCTAATTTTTTTAGAGGCACTTAGGCCATGGTGGTGGCTTGACAGCATAGTAGGAGTGAATCTAGCAAAGTCCCTCAGAAGTTTGCCCAAAAGGAAAGACAAATATGAAAGACAATACATTATATTGATATTTTGCAAAACATGCTGGAGTTAGTCGTTAGATCTATAGACCAAAGAATGTAATAAAATATCAGACTATACACTCTTCTGAGCCAAAAAAACATGCACTCTGAAAACCTAGTGTTATACAAAACAGACTAAACACGGGAAAAACAATACCAGGAAGGTTTAGGAGATTTATTACACCACAGGGAGTCTGTCTAGGATTTCTCCAAAAGACTCAGAGCTGGTTGGGGGCCCACCCAGCTGCAAGGCTTTTAAAGGGAAAGTAAGTGGGGAGGTACAGAGACAAATTTGGTGCCCATGATTGGTGGGTTGGGTAATATCATGGGGTGCTAAAGGAGTTTAAACATTTCAGGTTATATTATAAGGTTATCAGTTATACAGAGGAAGAAATGTTCTGTTACATTTTAAGTTACATTGCAAGGCCATTAGCACTAGTTATGCAAAGGCAATAAAGACGGGTTATACAAAGGAACATTTAAAATTACATTGTAAGGTCACCTGTTGGACAAGCTTACACAAAGAAGTGAATGTTTTGTTATCAAGTTGGTTCAAATACTACATGTCTGCTTTGTCTTGATGGGCATTCTTTCAGGCTTTTATTTAAAATTTTAAATTCCCTTTCATTTCCCCCTCTTTTAGTTAATCAGAAAAATCATTTTCAGAGATGTTGGTATTCAAAGCTATATAACAAGTACCAGATCTGAGAGTCATTTGGAGACTAATTTTGTCTATTTATTTTATAATAAAGGAAGTGAGCCAATTTAACAAGCAAGGTCCTATCAAGAGAAAGAGGAGGAGACCTGTTAGTGGTCCTAATACAGCTCCTAGCCAAGGTTCCCAGTTTCTCAGGGAACTCCACCAATAGGAGCTCATCTAGCTAACTGGGGCCACCACTGGTTTGTTTGTTTTTGTAACTGCTCTGCAGTCTCTCAAATAATACCAGAATTATTAGCATAATAGAAATATTCTTCTTCTAAGAGCAGGCAAGTACCTCAATGTTGAGCAGTAATGGGTTCTAGAGTTTTACAATTTTGGACGATCGATGCATCCAAAGAGTCTATTTGATCTTGGAGTGTGTTGAGTGTTCTTTTTACTGCTGCAAAACTTGGGTGTCCAATTGTAAATACTGTTGTTGGCTAATGCCCATGGCAGTGGCACTGAAGGTTAAACTTTCTGCTATTGCTATCCCAGTCAAGATTGGCAGTACCACTGGGTCACCTTGTTGGCAAGGTTGGTGGGCATAAACGGGGCCTGTTGACCAGAGTAGACAGAGTTCAGCTGTGAGGTAGATGAGCACACAGAGACTCATTTTTGTGCTTGAAAACACCCAGTGAACCCTGTCAGAAAGTTTTATGAGAGGCCATTAGGGAACTTGAAGTAGCAATCAGAAAATCCCTTTGATTTTGCAGAGACATATTTGTTGTTGGTTTGATATTCTTGTTCCCATTTCAAACCTCTGCATCTTGTGAAATAGGCATGGGTATCCCAATCTGGGTTGTTGGCTTGAATCAGGCATGAATCAAAACAAAGATACATTTTAGGCTAAAAGGGGTCTCATCTAGTCCAACTGAGAATCAGTATGGGGTCAGTGTCATAAGGTTGGGTTTGGAATTCCCAGGGGCTAGAGTCTGCTTGGCAAGCATGGGAGCCAAGCAGCCTGAGAAAGATCAGGCATAGGATAAATGTGACAGTCATTTTAACCTTAGGAAAGGCAGTTCAGAGTACTCAGTCCACAAGTTACAACAGTGTAGAAGAGAACAAAAGTGACCTTGTAGGGAACTTCTCAGTCCTCTAGGACACAGCCCAGAATCCTAGAGTACATACCAAGATTAACATGAGGTAAGAACTAGACACCAAACTGGGCAGCAGAACATGAATCAATCAGAGCAGATGCTCTGGTGTAAGGTGTCCATCTGGCTTCCACTGTGTGTGGATCCATCAGCTTTCAGAGTGACGAGAGCAGGGCTTCAAATGCACTGTCTCCTCAGAGTTGTATTTAGGGGAGTTGACTCATCTGGGCAGGCTCTTCAGCAGTCATCTGGGTGAGTCTTCTTGATCCAAGAATGACGGTGGCCTGGATCTCAGAAAATTTTGTTGTTGGAGGAGTGACTCAAAACAATTATATAAGGGCCCCTGCAAACAGGATAGAGAGGCTCCCTTTTTTAACCTTTAATCCAAATCATATCCCAGGGTTATATGCATCATCAGGTGTGTTTATGGGTATGACAGGTCTCTTAGCTATATTTTTGCGTATTTGAGAAAAGGTCTTTTCACCTGTATAAATTGTTCCTTCAAAGATCTGTCATCTAGCCGATATAGGTCTCCCTGGAGACCTCTAATTATGGGTGAGGGTCACCCATATAAAACTTTAAGGAATGTATATTCCATGGGTCTTGGTAAACTTTGGACCTTGAGGCAGGCTACCAGAAGCTAATCTACACATGGTGTTGGGTTTCTTGGTGATATTTAGTCAATATTGACTTTAAAGTCTTATTTATCCTTTTAACTTTTCCAAAACTTTGTAGCCTGTATGCTGTATGTAAATTCCACCTGATTTTTAATTTTTTAGTTAGCTTCTGGGTTATCTCTGTCACAAATGCAGGTCCATTATTGTTACCTTTGAATAGGGGCAGCCGGTATCTGAGGATAGTTTCTCTTACTAATACTCTAATACATTTTTTATGTTCTAGTGGAAAAGGCCTCCAGTCACACGCAACAAGTACAGACAAGTACCAGGAGGTATTTGTAGCCTGTATATCACTTGACCTCTGTAAAATCCATTTGTAAGTCTTCAAAGGGGAAAGTCTAGCATGTTGGATACAAGTAGGGGTTTAGGTCCGGATAGCTGTTGAGTCCTCACATACATTTTCACCATCTGTGACTAACAGAGGCACAGATTGAGGCTAACTTTGCAATGTAATAATAGTAGCTTAGTGACTGAGTTATAGCAGTTTTTCTCCATGGTTGATGTCATGGTGATGTTTTACCCAGGCATAGGTCAAATTCTGTGGAACTACCATTCTATAACCCAGTAACATCTAAGCATTGTCTGGGCCCATGTAAACTGTTTCCTGCTGTGCCCATTTAATTTTTTTCTTGGAATAGTGGAGGGGCCCACTGCAGAGACTGAGGACAGTTTTAGGGGGTATGTTATGTTGGGCTTCCAGATTTTGTACTAAATCATTTGTTCCCCAGGTGGAACTTTCTGTTACCAATTTAGTGCCTTCATTTGTTTTGCAATTGCCATGGTGACAGTGTCTTTTATTTTTTGGTGCCTTTTACTATAGATAATGGTGACCTTCTTAGGTTTTCAAATTGCAATCAGGAGTTGAGAAATTTCATCTCTGTTTTTAATTTGTTTCTCTTCTGATGTGAGAAGTTCACATTTCTTGTATAGCATTCCATGGACATGAAGAGGGACAAAAGCATAACTCAAGTCAGCATAGATGTTTATCTTTTTTCCTTTTGCTCAGTTGAGAACTTGCATTAGGTCTCACAGTTTAGACCACTGAGCAGATAAGCATTGGGAAAGAGGCCCAGCAAGGAGCACCTCTTCCATAGTGATGATTGCATAGCCAGCCCGATGTTTCCCATCCCTGACTGAGCTATTTCCATTTGTAAACAGGGTGTACTCAGCATCAGACAAGGGTTCCATTTGCAGATTTGACCAGCTAGCAAAGAACTCTTTGGTCAAGGCAAGACAGTTGTGGTCCTGGGGTGGGAAGTAGGGGGACAGGCTCAGTGGGCAGGAAGGTGGCTGGATTTAGGGGTTTGAATAACTGAAAAATAAGTTGGGGATTTCCACAAAGCAGTCCTTGGTACTGAGTGACATGGCTGTTCAAGAGCTAACAATGTCCCCAACTGTTGAGTAGCTCTAGAATAGCATGTGGCACCTGGATAATAAGATTTTGTCCCAAAGTTAGTTTGTCAGCTTTTTTAATCAGAAGGGCAGTTGCCATCAGTGTATTCTTCAGCCACCAAGTCTAGGCTTTTTGGCAGATATGTCATACGCCTTTCCCAGGGACCAATTTTCTGGCTTAGGACCCCTGATGTTACATGTTTTCATTTATCAACAAACAGACTAAAGGGTCTAGTCATTCACATCAGGAATGCCTAGCACTGGAGCAGCTGACAGCACTCATTTCATGGTCTGCAAGGATTCAGTCTGTTTTATAGTCCAAATTAACAGCTCTTTTATATTTTCTTTTCTTGTGAGCATATCACATAAAGGCTTAGCCTTCTCAGTGAACCCCAGTATCCAAATCTGATAGAAGACTACAGCATCCAGAAATTCTCTAAGCTATTTTTTATTTTCACACTTTGGAACAAAACAAACGACTCCTTTTTTCTTCTGGGCCCAGACATCTGAGTCCTTTGTATAAGTCAAACCCCAAATAGTGCACTTTGTGTGTGTATATTTGGGCCTTCTTTCAGGAGATTTTTATACCTTGAGCCAGTAGGTGGCAGAGAAGGGCCTGTGTTCCTTTTCAGCAGTCTACCAGGATTTCAAACTTCTTCAGGCAGATGTGGGGCTAGATAACAAGTCGAGCCTCTCATGACACTGGGTATTGCCTAACAGCAATGGAGGTTGCACTGGGACAGAGGTCAACTATCAAAGGGGCATGAATAATGACAAGCCCTAGAAGTGAGTTTATTTTTTTGTCCATACTTCTGGAAACAAGTCTCTCAGAACTTTGGGGATATGATAATCAGGCAATTCAGGCTGATGCAGGCATCATTCTTCTTCTTGGGGTACAGTCAGAGTCAATATCAAGTCTGGAGCAGTGGACTTTAGTGTAAAAGAAGATGACTAGTTTGAAGCAAAAGAGGTGGTTACCCCAAAATTAGACAAAAGGTCATGCTCCAGGAGAGGGATAGGGCACTCAAGCATGTAAAAGAATTCATGTTTGATAAAATGTCCACTAATCTCACAGGACCTGCTTTGACAGAATTTCTTTTTAGTGGAGGATCTGGTGGCTCCAATAACTTGGATTTGCCAGTAGGTTAAAGGAGAAACGGGCTGAGTCCTAACTGAATGTTTAGTCCCACTTTTTACCACGCTATTCATAGATTTATTATGGGGGTCCAGTCTATCCTATTTGTTGTCATCAAAGAGAGAAAGAAGAGACACAGGCTGGGGTGGCACCAGACACCCAGGTTTCTTTGTGTCCTGCAGAGAGAGGGAGCATCGTTCCAGTGTCCAAATTGTCTACAGCAAGCACATTGGTTAGCTGCCAGGATGTAAGGTCTGCCCCGAGTTTTAGACTGTGAAGCTTGTGGGACCCCTTTATATTAGTTGTCATAGTGAGATTGGTCTTGATGTGATACTTTAACAACAGTCTTCTGAAACATTGCAGCCACAAGAACAACTTTCTGTTAGGTCGTGCAATTTGCCTCATGCTGTTGTTTCTCTCTCTCTCTCTCTCTCTTTCTCTCTCTCTCTCTCTCTCTCTCTCTCTCTCTCTCTCTCTCTCTCTCAGAAACAAAGAAAAGTTACAGAAAACACACCAAACATGGGGAAAATGGCACCAAGAAGGTTCAGGAAGCAGTTTATTATACCCGTGGCTTCTTACTAGGATTTCTCCAAAAGAGTCAGAACCCTGCTCAGTGGAGGTTCAAGGCTTTTAAAAGTAAAGTAAACAGGGAGATACAAAGGAAAATTTTGTGCATATGACTGGTGGGTTTGAAGACATCATGGGTTACTAAGGAAGTAGAAACATTTCAGGGTACATTTTAAGACTATCAGTTATACAGAGGAAGAAATGCTCTGTTACATTTTGTTACATTACAAAGCCATTATACTAGTTATGCAAAGGAACAATTGAAGCTACATTGTAAGGCCACCTATTAGAAAAGCTTATAGGAAGAAAGAAATGTTCTGTTATCAGGTTTGTCCAGACACATCTGCTTGGTCTTGATGGGCATTGTCAGGCTTTTATTTAAAATTTTAAATTTTTTTTCACTAGGAGATGCCAAGAAAGTCACAGATTGTTCTGTGTCCACATGAGAAATATTTCTTTATCTCCTTTCCTTCAGTAGTATAAAAGTGATAGCTTAAGAAAGCATAACACAAATATGTCAATATGTAACCTCTTGTGAATAGGGGGCTCCAAAGTGGTATCGTCAGAAGTCTATCTCTAATTCCTCCCACATGTTCGCAGCAGGAGCCCACAAATCCAACCCCTTCCTCACCCTTGCTTTAGGGCAGGCAGAGGTCAGTGTGACTCAGGATAGAAGTTGCCAATGAGAAAGTGAAAACAGACTCAACTGAAAGGGTTGCAAAAGCTGAAAGAAATCATACCAGTGTTCAGGAGGTAGAAAAAGTGACTCACAGATTATATAAGGTTTCCTCCTTTTTCACTGGTATTTTAGATACAATTTACAGCAAGTATCAGCCCAGGGAAAATAGATGACTTAGGTCTCCAACTCTTTGCCTTCTACAAAAATCTAGTTATTTTCCCTTTTAGTTTTATTTGATGACTCTAGAAAAGAAAAGCCTTTCTCCCTCCTTTCCCACCCTCATTTCCATCATTTGCTCCTCATCCCATTTGTGAAAGATCTTCTCACAGCCTATTAACTATCCCTTATTTTGCCCTTTATTTATATTTTGGGTTTCTCATATAAGAAAAACAATGCAATATTTAAATATGTATTAAACTTATCTCATTTAATACTGTGGTAGAAGTAGATCTATTTACCTACAAAGGTATCAGGTTTATTCTTCTTTAAGGAAAAACAGAAAATCAAAGGAAAACATGGGAATGAAGCATTTTCAAATGGAAATGGATCAAGAGTTTGAGGCAGTAGAGTGGTAACAGAGGGGAAGTGAACAAAAAATAATTATTGTGCTATATACACCTAAATACTTCATGATAAATGCAATAATTATGTACTTCAAACAAAGTAAAAATATATTTATAATTGATAAAAACAGAAGACAAAAGAAAAGTCAATGAGCATATCATAAGTGAATGCTGTTGGGAGAAGCCAAAATCTGGAGCAAATATTTTTCTCATATTTCTTACTCCATTTTTAAAATCTACCATGCACTAAATTCAACAAAAGTGATAATGTCTAGGAAACATATTAAATGTGGGTTGCATATATAGCAGGATTTAGAAAGTTTCAACTTGAAAAGGTGTAGATAATCTATTGCTATATATTTATCTCCTGTGCTTTGCCAGTACCATAGTCTTGATTATAGTAGTGTTATGGTTTGAATGTAAATCCCCAAAGTTTGTGTATTGAAAACTTAATCCCCAATATAGTTGTGTTGGGGAGATGGATAATGAGAGGTATTTATGTTCTGAGGACTTCAGTTTCATGACTGAATTAAGGCATATTGTGAAAGGACTTGAGGTTATGAATACATTTTCCTCCTGTCTCTTGGGTGTTTGCCTTCTGCTTTCTGCAGTAGAATGACAACAGCAGGAAAGCACTTGCCAGATCCAACATGTTTATTCTTGGACTCTCCAGTCTAGAGAACTGGAAAAAATAGTTCTCTATTCTGTGTAAAATTTCCAGGCTCAGGTATTTTGATATGATTAGGCTTGAATTTCACCTGATATATACAGATCTTTGCATTCACCAGTAGATTAAAGTCCCATGATGATTTTGGGGGCTTTTTTTTTCTTTTGTAACTCCTTTCTCTTTTTTTCCCTACCCAACCAATTCTAAATTCTGATTCTTGAATTTGAAAACACTACCTAACTATGCCATGTTGTGAATATTTTTCATTTGATTTTCTCTTCACAAAGATCACAACCAGTGCTGCCTTTCTTACAATATCTAAAAAGTTTTAAGAATATACAATGCTCAATTTTCTAGTTGTATATGAAAGGAAATCATGCCCTAAATTAATTAATCTGTTATGACTAGAAATGAAAAGTCTTTCTTGCCTTTTTCTGTCTGCTTACATAGTCCTTTGGTTTTCTCCTTTCATGCCAGTTTGAAAACTCTTGTTATTTTCTCATTCCTAATATTAACTCCCTTTGCATATTACTTTGTTTTTGAATTGGAAACAATACAGGAAAACTTTTAAAATCACCATCTCTGAGCATGCAACTCCTCAGATGATCCTGAAGAATTACAATAATCAACTGTATGTATTTTGATTGTCTTACTATTTTTTGTTTTCATGGTGTTTTACTTGCTAATTTTCTACTTCTTTCATGCATTCTAAATCTTTTAGAGCAGCATGTTTCAAAACTGATAGATCAATCAGAAAGAAAAGAACTGACATTAGGTTGGTGACTAGCAATATCTGCTACACTTGAGTTCCAGTGAATGAAAATATTCAGAAGAGTGACATGGAATAAGATATTGTCAAATATTCAAGCAGCTCTAATGAAATACTTTAGATTGATTAACTTACAAATAATAAAAATTGTATGTCTCCAACCTGGCCTCACTCTCCCAGTCTCCAACCTACTTGCCTACTGAAGTGGTCTCTGCTGGTTCCCTCTCACCAACTGTGTGTTACAGAAATGTGTTTCATGTAGTTTTGGAGGCTGAGAAGTCCAAGCCACTGATAGATTTTGTGTTTGGTGGGAGTCTGCTCTCTTCACGTACACTGCCTGCTTGCTCTATCCTGATGTGACTGAAGGGATGAGAAAGTCCTTGTCCTCTTTTATAAGGGCACTAATACCACTGACGACAGCAGAGCCCTCATGGCCTTCTCACCTTCTAATGCCCTATTTCTTGTGTTTCATTAAGGATTAGACTTCAATATGTGAATTCTGTGAGATACAAATATTTAGAACATAGCACACCCTAGATTACTTTTTCAGTATACCATTTACAAAATAATAAATTAAGACATTTGAAATATAACTCAAATGTCAAGTAAGACTTTTCTGGCCCTGGAATTATAGATAAAATTATATTAATTCTGAAATGTCACAGCTTACGGAAGTCTCTTTTTCTCCATAATTTTTACAACATCTTGTCATTTCTTCTAGTTTCTTCTTTTCTTTTTGAGGTCCTAATTATTGAACCCAGAACTTTGTGCATGTTAAGTAAACACTGTATCACTGAACTATACTTCCAACCCTTTTGTTCACTTTTTTTGTATGGCCCATTCAGTTTCCAAAATCTACTTTTGTACAGTTCACCATTTTCACCATTTTCTACAGATTAGGTACTGACACACAGTACTTCTAAATATAAATTATATCTCTCAGAGGCCTGTTCTGAAAAGAACTTAATTTATTTTAGCATTTAGAATTTTTCTTGCCATTTCTCCCAGCAATTCTTCTTTCACTAATACCATTAGTTCTTTTCCTTTCCTTCACCTTCTGTCTCCACTTATATCATTTCTACTCTCCTGTTTCTGAACAATGAAAAAAAGATTTAGGTAAGAGGTTTTACGTTATTCCATAAAGCCTTAGAATACTTCCAATGCCCCAGGGACTTATCTTTTAATTGAAATCTTATAAATATATCATTCATAGAAAAATGCATAGTGATCATACTCTCCTGTTATTATGTCTACTTTTAAAAATAGTACTGCTAAAAATAAAAATAGACTGCACTACAGTGTTTCTTATTGGGATGAGTGAAGGAGAGCAAAACTGCTAGTTTTTACAGCCAATTACTTCCCTACTGTGCCTTGTGAAGCCTGACATTGGTGGATATCAGTAACAGAGAACCTGGTGTTGCTAGTTTATCTGCAAATTACAGTGGTTTTAACTTAATGAAGAAAGGATAAAGTTCTGAGTGTTTTAGCTTTAGGATCAATATTGAAGCTGTTTAAGATAAGGGAATGTTACTTGATCATTTCTTTCCCATTCTATTCCCCCTAGAGAATGCTCCAGAATCTTGCACTCATAGTTTTTTTCATATCCAGTCTTTTTTAGATTTCTCACCCACTATGGATGTAGAGTGGATGCCATTCTTGGTCTTTGTGCACTCCTACTCAGACATTTATTTTGCAATTATGGGAGAATAGCCAAATGCAATATATCAACTTGGCAGCAGGTGCTGTTCAGCAAAAAGATAAGTGAACAGATACAGAGGAACAGTAAACATGACAGTAAAAGTGTGATCCAAAATGTATAATGAGAAAAAATATAAAAGAAATTCAGATACTTTCATGAAGGAAGACAAGATGTTAGGGTCAATCCTAGTAAGAAGAATAAGGTATGAAAAAAGTACTAATTTCTTTATAATGATTTGTAATCTTTATTTGGAGAATAGAAGAGTTAACACCAATTCCTGCTAATTTTGCCACTTCCACCAATGATAGTGACCACATCATTTTTCCCTAAACAAATCTTAGATTTTCTTTTCTGTTTGTTTTCTATTAACTTGTATGTTCAACAAAGTCTTGATGACTATTCCTTTGTGGTAATTCTTGTAATATGCTTCTTGCATCAATTCTGGCAAGTATCATCTTTAATAAGGGCATCCTTACTTGATCACAATCATCATATATTTAAAAATACTGCTGTACTTGGAATAAAATAGGCCAATAGAAAAGTTCATTTTTCCTAATATTTATAGTCTACAAATGGTCCCAAAATTCCAATATCTTGGTCAAGATATATAACCTAATTAAACCTGTTTCCTCATTTTAAAGAGGAGTCATTAATAGTATAGAAAATATATCTGTTTCAGTAAAAATGAGTTAGGCCATGTATTTAAAGAATTTGATATAACATTTGATACAAAGTAAGTGTCCTTGTCAATTTTTGTTTTCTCCTCTCCTCCTCCTCTTCCTCGTCTTCCTTCTCCTCCTCCTCCTTCTCCTTCTCCTCCTCCTCCTCCTTCTCCTTCTCCTCCTCCTCCTCCTCCTCCTCCTCCTTCTCCTTCTCCTTTTCATTTCTCCTCTTTATCCTTCTTTATCCTCTTCCCCTTTATAGTCACTACCAGGATTTCAAAGTCAGTTAGCCAGGTCACAGGAGCAAAGAAATCTGGAAAATACCAAAGTTCAGGTTATACAGGCAAATGTCTTTCAATCATCCCTTTTTCTAAATCCAGTAATTAGGAAATTCTATCCATTTTACCTTCCCAGCTACCTGGATTCATGATGCACACATCCATGATGAACACCCCATTTAATCTTCCTCTAGTATCTAGGGTATCAGCCTAAACCTTAAAACACATTCATTTGCTTTTTCTAAAATTGTACCTTCAAAAATTCCTGGGTTTTTTAGATTTTACTCCTTGATTATCTGCATTGTCACATAATGAAAAACTAGCATGATAAAACAATTGTTTTATTAAGGGTTAATAAAATTAACATTGCACATATGAGATTTAAATATTAAAAGTTGTAAATGAATCAAACAAAATAAATAAAATCTATCTACTTCATAACCATCTGGAAGGACAGGTTCAATTCATGTTTTTTTGTGATTATTTGATGTTTAATGGTTGAATCAAATACCTGATAGTAGTTACTACCATGTCCATGGCCTCTGGCCACTAGCCTACTCCCTTTCTATTCCAGGGATTTTTTTCAGTCCTACACTGTGAAAGCCTTTACACAAAAGCATATGGACATTTTAATCTACATGTTTAAATGCAGAAAACAGCCACTACTTGACTTTCTCTGGACTTAAGGATATACACACTAGAGGTACAGCTGGCCCTTGAGGAGAACAAGTGTGCTCAAGAGCTCTAAAAAATCTTTAATGTTTTGACACAATTAGGAGAGTGAATTCCAGACTCCTCAGTATTCAGAGATTGGTACGGATTGAATGAAGGAGGAGCAGATGAGAATAATCTTGGGCCCCACAGACTCATTCCATGCAGATAGCAGTAGCTAAAGAAGGAATATAGCACAACTTTCTAACATTTCCATGTATTTCTGTAATTTCTGAAGTTCTTGTTTATTTCTAGCTTTATTCTATTGTGATCAGAAAAAAAATACATGCTATGATGTCAGCTTTTAAAATTTTTGTCTTTAATTTTTGTTTTCATTACTACATATTTGAAGAACAAAAAGATCACATTCATTTTGAGGAGCTGGTGCATCTTAGTTTTTCACTCATGTCCTAACATCTGGTCTATCCTAGACCAAGTTCCATGTGCTGATATAAAGAGCAGACATTCAATAACTTCTAGATGAGATACCTTGCAAATGTCTATCTGATCCCTTTGGTGCATAATGTAGTCAGATTGTGATGTTATTTTGTTTATTCCTTGGATAATATTCTTTTTTCAATTTTTATTTTGAAGAGAATAAAAAAAATGAGAAAAAACAAAATGGGGTCAGTAAAAACAAAAGGATGGATATAGTACATGACTTAAAACCAAAATGGAAGGTCATCTACAGTGGTTACCATGATGTTTCTTGTTATCTTAATAGAATTGCCCATATCATTAGGCACAATAAAACTGAACATAGCAGTACAGAACAAAATCAATAAAAACAAAACATTGGAGACAATATAGGACTTCAAAAGAAGGTAATAGTCAAACCAGAATGGGTATCATAGTGAATCTTATTGTCTTCAGAGTAGTTGCCTATACTCTCGGACTTGATACTATCAAACATAACAGATTTGAACAAAATCAATTAAGATAAGACAGCAATCAAACAAAATGGATTCAAATAAAATCAGTCAAAACAAGACAGTGAAAGCAATATAGGGCTTCAGATTAAGTTAATAGGAAATTAAAAATGGTTACCATAGTATATCATGCTGTCTTTGGAATAGCTGTCCATGCCATCAAATCTAGTACAAGTAGACAAACTGGAAGAACATGTAACCAACCTAAACAGAGCAATGAAAACAATATGGATTTCAAATCATGATACAAGATTAACAATGTTCTCTGCCTTCCCTTTTTAGACAATTCCTCCCCTTTCACTTTCACAGGGTGCATTGCACATTTTGTATCCCACCGACTCCTTTAGTTTTTAGATTAGGGAGGCAACTCGCTATTTACCTAAGTGGTTCTGAACCTTTTTACCCCTGAGCTTGATCTCATGTTGTGTCCATTTACCTACAAGAGCCTTAAGGTTTTCCTTCCTTATAGGTGAATAGTTCTCCATTGTATAATAGTGTTATGTCTTTCCAACCAATCTGCAGTTGAAGGGCAAGCTACCCCAACTTTTTTCTGGTTCCGTGTCATGTAGAATATTATTTTCTCATCTTGGACTTTCAGTCCACAAACCCTCTTTCTATAACATTTCTTATATAGAGCATCTTGATGGCCCCTATCTCCTGATCCACTCTGCCTGTGTTTCTTTTCATTAGTGTATGGAGGCTGTCCATGTTAGTGATTATGGCCAACCTTCTCTGCCATGCTATTTTTCTGTCATTGTTTGTCTACTTTTCTGTTTCATTTCACTGCTGGCCCTGTTCAGTGAGCCCCCTCTGCCACTGTTCCTGAATCCATGGTCTTTTTTCTCTCTCTCTAGAATGTCCTTCAATATTTTTTGTAGCTTTGAATTGGAAGCATCTTGTTTCTCCATTAATTTTGAGAGACAGTTTTGCAGGTTACATCCATCTGGGTAGAGGTTATTTTCTTTCAGGGCTTGGAATACTTCACTCCAAGCTCTTCTTGATTTGATGGTTTATGTAGAGAAGTCTGTCATGATTCTGATAGGTTTTCCTTTATAGGTGATTTTTTTATTTTCTCTGACAGCTTTTAATGTTGTGTTCTTATGTTTAATTTCTGGGATCTTGATTATTATATGTCTGGGTGTAGATCTATTTTGATTATAGCTGGCTGGAGTTCTGTATGCCTCATACATCTGACTATTATTTCCTTTTCCTATGCTTGGGAAGTTTTCTTTATTTCTGTAAATAGCCTTTGTATTTCATTTGTGTTTACCCCTGCTTATTCACACACATTTTTTATTCTTAAATTATAGATCCTCTTGTCATCTTCCAGCCTTTGTATTGTTACTTCCTGGTTCCTTGTTATTTTTCTGAGATCTTTCCTTTCACTATCACAAGTTGCAAACCTGTCTTCAAGGTTTGATAGTCTATCTTTAGTTTCTTTCAAGCAATTTTGCCAGCTTTCAATGGAGTTTTTAATTTCCTGGTAATCTCTTTGAATCTGTTTCATGCAATCTAGATTTGTTTTATATTCTTCATCAAAGGTTTCCCTCTCTTTTCTGTACTCCTCCATTCTTCCATCTGTGTCTTCTTGAGAGGTGCTTAGCATTCCTTTAACTATTTTTCTTACATATTCTTTTACTTGTGTTAGTATTTCTGCTTTAAGTACTTTTATAATTTCATGAAGATATTTCTTTATATCAGATGCTATTTCTTCAGAAACTGCAGGTGTGCAATCCCCTATCTCTTCTGTGTTTACCTCTTCTGGGCCAGTACTGCTTGGGTTGCAGGCTGGAGACAGCCTTTTGTTTTTTCCTCATGTCATGTTTCTGGTTTCTTTTAGACAAGTGGGTAGTGGGGGTCCCCAGCCCTTCCTGTATTGGTTACAATTACTCTGAAGCATGCTGGCTAGAGATTGCTGCCCACCTCAGTCTGCTGGTTATACCTGGAGTGTGAGCAGAGGTGGGGCAGGCTGGACCCTCCCTTCTGAGCTACTCAACCACTGGAAGATTTCACCATGTTAGTGTGAAGGCTGTTATGTCTTTCCAACCAATCTTCACCATGTTAGTGTGACCAGTTAGGGATAGCTTCAGGCAAACCTCAGTCTTGGCAATTAGATTGCACACAGAGGCAGGACTCAGTCCAAGCAATTCTCATCAATCTGCTATGTGCTAGGAATTGCTAAATGAAGCTGGCTGCAGTTATCCTGCCTGACTCCAAAATGGCACCCATCCAATCACCCACTCCCATTGGAGGACTGAATTCCCCACACTCACCATGAGCCAGTGCAGTTCTCTGGTCTTCTGCTCCCCTCCATGACCACATTCTCCCACTGAGGCCCTTGGACTTGTCAACCCTCAACTTCACCGTGACTATGCGTCTTCAGATTCCAGTGGTGTTTCGCACACAGTGGGGCCAGCTCTGGTGAGAGTGTGTCTGGCTACAGCCTTCTGTCAACGTTTTTCTTTTCTTTTTGTTCTTTCTTTTTTTTTCTTCACTTTAGTTTCTTTGTGGGTCAAGAAGATCCATCTCCTTCTGTCTGGTCTTCTCCAGGATGTTATATTCCAGCATCTGAACTGTTTCTCTCAGAGAGGCTTTTTAATTGCTGCTTATTGATCCACCATCTTCTCAGCTTCCTCATGGATCATCTTCTTATTGATAAAAATGATGTGTTGAAGTGTGTTTCTATTACCGTATTGTAACCTATTTCATACTTTTGATAATTTGCTTCATAAAACTCGGTTCTCCAACAATGTGTGCATATACCTTTTCAGTCATATGGTTTGTTGAATTTATCCTTATGTAGTGCACTTTTGAAATCTTTTTGATGACTTGGTTTTATTTTGATCTTTGTTTCTCTTAGTACTGTAAATTGAATGGCTCTGCTTTAAGCTATATCCTCAGTACTTTTAAATATGTTTTTTTTTCTTAAGACAGAATCTAAATTACTAAATTGCTCAAACTTGACATGCTGTTCCCTTACACCTCTCAGTATGTTGATATTACAGTCTTGTGCTACCACTTCCAGCCAGTTTCTACAGTTTTTTTTAAATTAAAGTATCTGATATAAGGATAGCTACTTGAGCTCACTTTTGCTTCATCTCTAGATGCAATATCTTTTCCCATTTCTTCACTTTTAATTTAAGTGTTTCTTTATTGGGTAGGAAAGTTTCTTGAAGGCAGCATATCATCGAGTCTTTTAAAAAGTTTATTCTTCCAGTCTATGACTCTTAGATTGAGAATTCACTCTTTACAATCAAGATTGATATTGATATGTAAACATACTTGTCATTTTTTAAAGTAAGCTATATTCTTTTCTTCCTCTTTTATTAATTTTCATAGATTTTGGTATTAATATGATTTTTGATTCTTTTTCTCATCTGTATATCTGTTCTTCTGGTGACATTTATACTTTATATATTGTTATTATGTGGTTATCTTTTTTTTACCTTGGATATAAGAATTTTTTAGGCATATTTGTAAGTCTGATTTTAGGCATAAATTGGCATCATGGAAATATGACATAAAAGATGACATATCTACAAATAGTTGAAGCACAATTTACCATGCTCTTATCTTCTTAAACTGGCCTCAGTTAAACCTCTGATTATGGCTTTTTAGCCATATTTCTTTTAATGAAAAACTTGACTTATCTTTATGGATAGGGCTGTACTGGGAAATAGCCTTCTGTCAAATACTCTGAGTATGGGGGTTTAGAATTATGAAAATAGCTAAAATAAAAGTAAGAACACAAGAAGTATATCACCTAGACAAAGATTCTTTAGAATAATCAGCAGGTAATTCTACCTGTATGTGTTTACATAAGGAATTTAAAAGTATTCACATCAAAAATGTTGTGTCTTTAGTTTACAAGTTCACTGCTTTAAAAAAATTAATTTTTTAAACAGAAAAAACATGTAAGGGATAGAGATAATACAGAATTTCAAAAAGAAGATAAGCAATAAGAAATCATTAGTTGATAAATTACTTATTGTCCTCTTAGAAATAGTTGTTCAAGTTACAAAATAAAAGCCTACAAAGTAGATATTCAAACTGAGACTGTAAAGAACTATACATGCATGAGTCTCTACATGTATTTCTATCCTTTCTGTATTACAAGGAAAAACAAAACATAACAAGACAAAACAAAACAAATTCCTATAAAAGCATGACACCAAAAAGTCATATAAAACCACAATACAAGGTGATCTACAATGTTTACTGTGTTGTCTCTTATTATCTTCAATAGAATTGCATATATCATCAGGCATAATTGAATATAGCAGTATAATTGAATATAGCAGCACATAACAATATTGGTAAAAATAAAACATTGTAGACAGTATAAAACTTCAAAGGCAGGTAATAATCAAACCAGAGTGGATATTCTAGTGAATCTTGTTATCTTCAGTGTAGTTGCTTATACTCTCAGACTATCAATTATAACAGCTTTGAATAAAATCTATCAATATAAAAGAGTGATCTAACAAACCAGATTCAATTATGATCAGTCATGGTAAAACAGTGTAGGTTTTATAGAGCTTTAGATTAAGTTAATAAGAAATTATGGATGATTACCATACTATATCCTGCTATTTTCAGGATAGGTGTCTGTGCCCTCAATTCTAGTACAGGTAGAATGACTGGAACAGAATATAATACATCTAAGTAGAGAGATGTGAAGAATATGGGTTTTAAATCCTGGTACACTATTAACAATATAGTGTATCAAGGCCATCTATGTTTGAGATTCTAGTTATCCTTCTCTGCCTCATTTCTGATATGCTATTTTTCTGCCTTTGTTTACCTTTCTCCTTCATTCTACTACCTGCCCCATTCATTGAGGTCTTTCTGCCACTGTTCCTAAAATCCTGGTATTTTTTTTTCTCTCTCTCTAGAATGTCCTTCAGTATTCTCTGCAGGGTTGGATTGGTGGTCACAAACTCCCCCAGTTCCTCTTTGTCATGGAAGCATCTTGTTTCTCCATTAATTTCTAGTGACAGTTTTGCAGGGTACATCAATCTGGGCTGGAGGTTATTTTCTTTCAGAGCTTGGAATACTTCGCTCCAAGCTCTTCTTGATCTGATAGTCTGTGTCGAGAAGTCTGCAGTGATCTTGATGGGCTTTCATTTATAGATAATCTCTGTTTCTTTTGTCTGATGGCTTTTAATATTCTGTTTTTATATTGAATTTCTGGTATCTTGATTATTATATGTCTGGGTGTAGCTCTGTTTTGGTTGTAGGTGGCTGGAGTTCAGTATACCTCACATAACTGAATGTCATTTTCTTTTCCTATGCTTGGGAAATTTTCCTTAATTATTTCCATTAATAGCCTTTGTAATTGACCTGTTTGTATTCCTGCTTCTTTGTTCACATTTCTTATTATTAAATTATAGATTCTCTTGTCATCTTCTAGCCTTTGTATTGTTACTGCCTATTTCCTTGTTATTTTTACGAGATGGTTCCTTTCATGATCACATATTGCAAATTTGTCTTCAAGTTTTGATAGTCTATCCTTAGTTTCTTTTGAGCCATTTTTCCAGCTTTCAATGGAGTTTTTAGTTTCCTGGTAATCTATTTGAATCTGTTTCATATATTCTATATTCTCTTTACATTCTTTATCAAATATTTCTCTCCTTTTTTTGTGTTCCTCCCTTCTTCCATCTGTGTCTTCCTGAAAGATACTTAGCATTTCTTTTATTAATCTACTTATATCTTGCTTTACCTAATTTAATATTTCATCCTTGAGCTTGCCCACAAGGATAATCTATTAATGTCCATTGAAGCCATGTCTGATGTTACATGTTTGCTGCCCTCAGTCCCCTTTGTTTTTTCCTCTCCTGGATCAGTGTTCCCAGGGTTTTGGGTTGGGGGCTTCCTCCTGCTTTTCTCTCTTGTCATGGTTTTGGTCTCCTCCATAAAGGAGTATAGTGGAAGCCTCAGCCCCTTTCCTTGTTGGTTATGGCCCCTCTGAAGCACGCTGGTGAGGGGTTTCTGCCCTCTTCAGTTTGCTCTTGTCACTGAGGTGTAAGCTGGGGTTGCGTATGCTAGCCCCTCCCCACAGGCCCAGTCAAACTTCAGGGGCCTTCACCAGGTTAGTTTGTGCTAGGCATAGGGAATTCATCTGGGATGGCTTATTGGGTCCCAGCCAGGGGCAGGACCCAGTCCAAGCAAATCCCACGAATCCACTCTGGGAAGACAGCAACCAATGGAAGTCACTGTTGTTCCCAATTCAGACTCCTCCTGCCAGATTCCAACATGTCACCCCTTTGGTCATGCCCTTCCTTTGAGGGAGGGCTCCATTTCCAGCACTGACCATGGATTAATGAAGTTCCCTTTGCCAGGTCCATTCTCCACTGGGCTCACCAACCTCGAGTTCAGCACAGCTGTGGCTCCTATGAGTTGCGGTGGGAGCGAGTTTGGTTGGCTCTGCCAGCCAGCCCTAATTCAGGCTGGCGTAAACTTGGCAGTTTGCAGTGAAAGCACTGTGTCCAGTAATTTTAGCTGTTCCAATTGTAGCCCTGAGACTGTGTGTTTGAGGAGCTTTTTCCATTTTAATTTCTTCCTGTGTCAAGAGGATCCATCTCTCTCTGTCTGGATCTCTCCAGGATGTTTTATTCTGGAGTTGTTTCTCCTGGGAGGATTCGTATTTTGTTGCTCACTGATCAGCCATTTTTAGCTCCTCCTCAAGTGCACTGCTTTAGTGTTCACAGATAGTGTGTTACATGAAAGTAGCAGAAAGATGTGCCATAGGGCAGGATGGAAGACTGGTTCTGAAGCTTTAAGTCTCTAAAGCAATATAGTATTATTTCATTTCTAGGCTGCAAATAGTTCATGCCTTGAAAATTGACATGGAGAATGAAACTGAGTTATATACTAAGTTATATACTAAGCCTAATGTGTTACTCACATTTATCTAATCTCATTGAAATTAAGTGAAAATGTATGACTGCTTCTATGACTGTATGACTACCACTACAGAGCTTTGTGAACAGCAATTACTTATTTTCAGGATAAAACATTCAAGAGCCAACACAGATATTAGATATTTCTTTCCCTTTGCTATTGACCCTTCAAGTTGCCTCTTGAGTTGAAAATATGATTTAAAAACAAAGTGGCTCTTAGTGTGGATCTCCAAATAACAAGTTGGAGGAGACTTGTGCTGAATAGACGTCTGATCCTTCATGATATTTGCATGGCTTTTTGAGGAACAATTACCTTTTATTTTAAAGTCTCTTATACTTAAGTGTTTGCTTGGTACTGTAGTATAACTTCCCTATCCATCTAGATAAATATAGGAAGACTATAACAAAGAAGAAAAAAACATTAGTTTCCACACAGTAGGTAATAAAATGTGTTTACAGAAACCTGTAGACATAATCTGAATATCTCTTAGAGATACTGCAACTAAATAATGGACAGAGCTAAGATTTATCAAAATAAATTTTATTGGGCTTTCTATAATCTTTCATCTGAAACTTTATGCTGGATGCTAAAAATGGTAGCTACCTCAGAGATAGCCTTTCTATCCCCCTTGTTCTATAGCTGTGACATTTTAAATCCAGAAAGAAATAAGGAAGCATAAAAATGTTGTCATGATTTTGTAAAAAATTCTAATTATCTAGGCCTCATACATATGTCTCATAGGTAATTTCTTAACTTCCTGTTTTTAATTTCTCTATATTTTTCATATATATGCATTTATATTTTAGAAGAAAAGGCAAGGATAAAAGGAGAAACAATTTTAAATTCTCTTTTAACATTAAATGCTATGAAATTACTGTGGCTAAATATATATATCTTAAGGGGAACTTCATTACATTTGTTAGGAAGTGCCTAAAATAATGGTAGGATAATTTGCTTTGAATTGTCCTTATCTAGTCAAGCACAACTTATACTTTCATATTCTGTAAAGGACTTGTCAAATTTGAACTTGGAGAAAACACAGACTTATCCAGGTCAAAATCTATCAAATACAACTAAAGATAGAGTTTAAGATACATAGGTTAATATTGGCTATTGAATTATTTGTTTATTTTATTTGCTCAGGTACAAAATCAATTTGATATACCAGTATTAAGGAACCACAGTAGTTCCAACACTATAAGTATAACCTAAGGAATGGATGTTACCTATAAAAATCAAGCAGACAAGTAAAAAGCTTCAATATATACATTTACAGGTTTTAGCATTACATTTTTGTTATCATATGCACACATAGAGGAGCTACAACAATATCCATATAGTTTACTTAATAAAAGTAAAGTGGCTAACATTCTGATAGCAGAAACTAAATACAATCAATGAAAATATTGCATGGAGTAAATAAAACATGAATCAGTGATTATTTCTACATTCCTTTACTAAATCATATAACTCAATGCTCATTGTTTCGCATAAGGTTCATATAGTATTATTTAGTATGGAGGTAAAATTATAGTCTTAAGAAAACTGCAACATTGGGATATACTGTAATCAATTACTTGACAATACCCATTTCTATGCTCCATGTCTCTTTACTCCCTGGCCTGATTTGTATCCTTATGCCTGTTTTCACTACCTAAGCTTTGATTTTTCTTCCAGGTTCATCATACCCGAGGCTCTTAAAGATAATATAAATCCATAAAGTGGTGTAGTTGTAAGGTAAAACGCAGCAATCTGACCTTAAAATGAAAAAAACAAATTCAAAGGATTCAAAGAATGTTTTCAGGCAAAGCATCTTAGGTCATCTATCTTAAAGGATACCTTCAAGGACAAATGTAAATCTCCAGCACCAGAACTTAGGGCACCTTTTGTTTTAGGTACTGCACTATATTTTCTCTGGGCTTATTCTTTAACTCTGCCTAATAAAATCTATGCCTCTCATTTATGTGTCCTGGAATTCTTTTTCTGTGTTGAGAGTCAAAAACCTACTCAGCAAGCTGAACTGAGGTCACCAGCTCTTCTTGGGGAAACTCCTTAAACCCCACCTGATGAGCTTATGAAAAAGCACATGTGTATATCTATACTGCTACAGGCTGAGCAGAGATAGAATAAAATGAACAGAAGCAGAAATTACCAGTACTAGTCAAGTTGCTAGCAAATGCTACTGGTGATATAAAGAGTTTATATGGGTATTTTAGGCTTTTAAACTGGCTTACTTGAAAACCAAATTTCATTTCCCTTCAATTTTTACCTTGAGATCAGACTTTACAAATAAAAATATTCTATTCTATTTCATTTCCTAAAACACACTTAGATACAGAGAAAAATAGAAAATTTCCCTTTCTTGAAACTCATCATATTAAACTGTAGTATAGATTTCTTTTTTAAATTAATTAATTTTAAACATATTGTTATTATTTTTGGTTAATAAATCACAATTTATGTATCTATGAAATTTATAAAGTTTTGATATATTTTTAAAAAGTGGCATAATTAAATCAAGCTAATTAACTTTAATTCAAATCAACTTCACTATTTGCCTATCGTTTTGTAGTATGACATTTGCAATTTAGTCCTCATTATTTTGAGGTACACAATGCCTTACTATTGACTATAGTCTTCCTTGTATACTATAGACCTTAAACTATATTTCTGCTTTATATCTGAAGTTTTACCATTTGATTTACAACTATATCTTTCTTCCTCAATCACCTCTGGCCTCTGGTAACTGTCCTTCTACTCTATACTTCTTTGAATTTAACCTTATTAGATTTTGCACATAAATCAGACTGTGCAATAATTGTTTTCCTGCTCTTGGCTTATTTCACTTAGTCCAAGTTCATTCACATTGTTGTTAGTGGCAACCCTGTCAGTGACAGGGTTTCTCTTTTTCTTTTTTAAAGCTGAAAGGTAATTCACTTGCTTAAAACTTTGTTTATCCTTTTATCTATTGGAAATACTAAGGTTTTTGTATGTTGAGTATTGTGAAAAGTGCTGTGATGAATGTGAAAATGTATGTAGTCTTTTGACATAATTTCAGTTCCATTGGACATTTCTGGGTGGAAGTGGTAATACTGGATTGTACATCAGTATTACTGTTAGTTTTATGAGAAAACTTCATGCACCATTTTTCATATGACTATACTAATTTACATACATTCTTAGCAACAGTATAAATTCCCTTTTCCTCTGAATCTTGTTTTTCATTCTAATAAGTATTAGGTGATATGCATCCTTGTAGTTAAATTTGCCTTTTTCTAGTGACTAGTGATGTTGCTTACTTTTTCATGCACTAATTGAACATTTTTATTGGTCCTTTTTAGAAATATCTCCTAAGGTATTTTGTGCATTTTTAATTTGAGTTATTCAGCTTCTCTTGTTGTTGCTGGTTTATTGCTATTTGGTAGTTTGAGTTTTGTTTATATTTTGAATATTAACATATTATCAAGTGCATGGTTTGCAAATTTTCTTTCCATTTTGTTGGGAGATAGCTATTGTTTGTGCTGGCCACAGGCCTTGATATCAATCACATGGTGTTGATTTTATAGCGATGTAGAATACAAGAGTGATAGCGTCATGTAAATGTCCACTCAGATTTCAGAAGGCTTGAAAAGCCAGGCAGTGTGATCCTAAAAGAGTAGCGCTGAAACTGAAATTGAAACTACAGGTACAAAGGAGACCCCAGGAAGCTGGAGAAACCAGGAATGCAGAATATCTGCCAAGGAAGGTTACTGACAGTGAGCAGAGTCTACCCAAGAAAGTGGCCATGGGGACCAGCAGTTGGTTCTACAGGATTGGACCACAAAAACCATTAATAGTTCACATCTTGCCACAGACTGGACAGAGAAAAAAAAATTAACTTTTTTCCCTCTGGATTTCAGTATTGCTTTGCTATTGCCTCTGGGTTTCAGTACTGCTTTATCCTGTGCCATTGTATGTAGGCAGTGTTTAACTTTCTTTTTGACTTTTATAGGGGTTCCCAGCTAAGAGTTTGTCTTCGTCTCAGAGAACACTTTTGAGTTATTAAGATTCTGGTGACTCTTACTAATGGGCTAAATAAAATTTAAATAAAGAGATGTACATGAATCTTCTGGGTGCCAGGAGTGGAATATTTTTGTTTATATGTAGATGTACCCCAAAAGCCTTAAAGCAAGGAGCTTTGGGAAGAGAATGGGGCCATGAGGGAAATACAGCTGACTTGATTTAGGAGCAGGACCTGATCCCTAGAGGAAGGTCACTGGAGTTGTGACCTAGAAGAGTGTGTCTCCCTCCCTGACTCCTCCATTCTTTCTCTCGTTTCTGACCATCATGATATGAGCAGCCTTCCTCTCTGTTCCAGGAATGGCCTGTGATTCTGCTGACTATTCAAGCACTGAAACTTCTGAAATGTGAGCCAAAATAAAATTCTCTTTCTCTAAGTTATGGGTGTCAGTTATCATGTTTTAGCAATGAGAAAATAACTAAGATCCTTTTTTAATTATTTACTTGACTTGCAAAACTTTTTGATTTGATTCTCTCTCATTTATAAATTTTTGCATGCAAAATTCTTTTTTTTTTAATAATCAGCTTCTGTATTGTCATCATTAGCAAAATACATGTATCAGCAAAGTACTATCTGTTTGAGGGCATTTTGGTCTATATAACTTGTTATACTTCATTAAAAAAACATTGTAACAGTGCTATGAGAGTATCTAGATGTTTTCAGTTGTTTCTAATGATGCCACTTAAAAATTCTCCTTTCCTGATGACTAGAGAAGAAAATATCTCACTTATGAACTTGGACTCACCAAGACATGATGTCAGTCTATTATGTCATAAGTTAGCTAATCTTAAGTCTCATAGAAATAGGTAGGACAAAAGAAAAAATGTTTTAGTTCTCAGTCCAGTTAAAATTGTTACATAATTAAGGCAGAATACTGTTTATAACTATAAAAAAACATAAGGCTTTATCTGTGCTAGCAGAGTAGAGCGGGAGCCAATTGTGAGTTAGACTGCTAATGCCAGGCCTTAGGGTTTCTATCAGATGGTCCACAGTTATAATACTGGTTATTTGTGTAATGAAAATATTGTTTCTCCTATTTCCTGCTAATATTGTTCTGATAGGGGAAAAACAGCATAGTTAGAAAACACAGCTGGATGTGGTGGCAAATGCTTGTAATCCTAGCACTCTGGGAGGCTAAGGCAGAACACATTACAAATTGGAGCCCCGGCTGGACAATTTAAGGATTAAAGTAACCCAAATCTTGAATCATGAAAGTTTTATTGGTGTTTGACTTCAACAATACAATCATAGATGACATAGTGGTTCCTGGATTGTACAATGTGCTTCAGACAAAAAGCTTCCTATTGAACTAGAAGAATCTTATGAAAAAAGATTTTGGACAGAATTGATGGGCAGAGTTTTTAAATACTTAAGAGATGAAGGTGTAAGAGAAGATGAAATGAGAAAAGCAATGATGTCAATGCCTTTCTCTTCAGGGATGGTAGAAGTTTTCCACTTCATAAGAAAGATTAAGGCGATATTTGACTGCATCATTATCTCAGATTAAAATCCAGCCTTTATAGAATGGATTTTAGAAGTTGCTAATTTTCATAATATGTTCAATAAAGTGTTTACAAATCCTGCACCTTTTGATAGCTGTGGTCATCTCACTGTGGAAAATTATCATGCACATTCTTGCAAGAGGTGCCCAAAGAGTCTTTGTAAAAATGTAGTTCTGGTAGGTTTTGTAAATAAACAGCTACAACAGGGAATGAATTATACACAAATTGTTTATATAGGTGATGGTGGAAATGATGCCTGTCCAGTGACCTTTTTAAAGACAAATGACATCACTGTGCCACAGAAAGGATACACTACAGAAGATACTTTCCAGAAAGTTGCAAAATCTTGAGCCCATGGGATCTTTTATTGTAATGTGTTCTTCAGGTATTGAAATAATTGCTTATTTACAATTTCTAATAAAGGAATAATATACCAACTGTTACAATATGTAATAGTGAAAATTAGGTTCAACAGCATAAAATTAAAACTACAAATCAAAAAGAAAAATAAAGACAGAGAAAGAAAGACAGAAAGAAAGAAGAAGAAAGAAAGAAAGAAAGAAAGAAAGAAAGAAAGAAAGAAAGTGTTTTACTTCTCACTTTAGAGAATTCCAGAGGTATCTCAAGGCTGCCATGTTATACTGTAAACCTCAGAGCTTGGTGTCCAACTCATGATTTAGACTGCAGCCCTCACAGTGACCTTCTGGCCAGAAAGAACAAGGGACATGAGATAGTTACAACCTTTTTTCTAAGGAAACTTCCTGGAAGCTATGTCCAGCACTTCAGTATAAAAACTATTGGCCAAATGTACTTATAACACCCCACTAACTTCAAGGAAGGATAGGAAGTATAGCTTTCATTCCAGACTGTCACATGCTCAGAAAATTTTGGAAAAAAGAGGAGTATAGACTTCTGGTAGGTAAAGCTAGTGGTTAATACTAAATCTATACTACAGGTAGTTGATAGGTAGATTATATTTTTAAATTTATTCCTGGAGATAGTGGCCATATTTTAGTGTGTTGGAAAATTATTTCAAAATTATAATCAGTAATTACAGATCTTAAAAATAAACCCAATACTTTACTTATACCAGGATAAAAAGTAAAGTCAAGCTTGCTTTTGAGGCAAATGCCATACCAAATAATCTGAATGTGTTCTGAGTAATCACTGCTTATGTCATGACAAAGACATCTCTGTTTTCCTTAAAAGATAATGAAGAGATCTGGGGATGTAACTCAGGAGCATAGAGCTTATCTGAAAAGCAAGGACACCTGTAATTCCAGCACTCTGGAGGCTGAAGCAGGAGGATTGCCTTGAGTTTAAGACCAGCCTGGAGAGAAAAGTCAAGATGGCTGATCAGTGAGCAACAAAATACAAAGCCTCCCAGGAGAAACAACTCATATGCCAGAATTAAACACCCTGGAGAGACCCAGACAGAGGGAGAGATATCCTATTGACACAAGAAGAAAATAAATGTAAAAAGGCTCATCAAATACATTAGGACTACAACTGAAATAGCTAAAAATTAAGGGACACAGTGTTTTTGTGGCAATGCACCAAGTTTGCACCAACCTGAATTTGTGCCAGCTGAATCCACACCAGCTGGCAGAGCCACCCAAACTCATTCCCATCGCCACTCACAGGAACCACAGCAGCGCTGAAGTTGGGCATTGGTGAGCCCAACGGAGAGTGGAGCCAACAAAGGGACCTTCATTAATCCACAGGCAGTGCTGGGAATGAGACTCCCCCAGGGGAAAGATGTGACCAAATGGGCAACATTTTGGAATCTGGCAGGAGGAAGCTGAACTGGGAGTGACAGTGACTTCAGTTGATTGCTCCCTCCCCAGAGTGGATTTGTGGGATTTGCTTGGACTGGGCCACACTCCTGGCTGGGACCCAATGAGCCATCCCAAATTGATTCCCTGTGCCTAGCATGCACTAACCAGGTGAAGGCCCCTGAAGTCCCTTGGCTGGCCTGGTGGGGAGAGGAGGCAGGAGAGGGCAGAGGTCCCTCGCCAGTGTGTTTTGGAGAAAATGTGGCCAACAGGGAAGGGGGCTGGAACCTGCACTGTAACCTGTGAGGATGAAGCCAGGACCATTACAGGAGAGAGAGGCAGGAGGAGGCCACTAGCCCAGGACCCTGAGAGCACTGATCCAGGAGAGGGAAAAACAAGGGAGACTGAGGGTGGCAAACACACAACATCAGACATGGCTTCAATGGACATTAAGAGATATTTTCAGGACCTTGTAGATGAGCTCAAAACTGAAATATTAAATCAGGTAAAGCAAGATATGAGTAGAGGAATAAAAGAAATGCTCTCAGGAAGCATCTCTCAAGAAGATACAGATGGAAGAAGGGAGGAACACAAAAAAGGAGAGAAACATTCGATAAAGAATATAAAGAAAATATAGAATACATGAAGCAGATTCAAAGAGACTACCAGGAAATTAAAAACTCCAAGCTGGCAAAACACCTTAAAAGAAACTAAAGACAGACTATCAAAACTTGAAGACAAGTTTACAATGTGTGATCATGAAAGGAACCATCTCACAAAAATAACAAGGAAACAGGCAGTAACAATATAAAGGCTAGAAGATGACAAGAGAATCTACAATTTAAGAATAAGAAATGTGAATAAATAAGCAAGAATACATACAGGTGAATTACAAAGGCTATTCATGGAAATAATTAAGGAAAACTTCCCAAGCTTGGGAAAAGAAAATGACATTGGGTTATGTGAGGCATACAGAACTCAAGTCACCTACAACCAAAAGAGAGCTACACCCAGACATATAATAATCAAGATACCAGAAATTCAATATAAAAAGAAAATATTAAAAGCCATCAGAGAAAAGAAACAGATTATCTATAAAAGTAAGCCCATCAAGATCATGGCTGACTTCTCGACACAGACCATCAGATCAAGAAAAACTTGGAGTGAAGTCTTCCAAGTCCTGAAAGAAAATAACCTCCAGGCCAGATTGATGTATCCTGCAAAACTGTCACTAGAAATTAATGGAGAAACAAGATGCTTCCATGATAAATAGGAACTGGGTGAGTTTATGACCACCAATCCAACCCTACAGAGAATACTGAAGGACATTCTAGAGAGAGAGAGAGAAAATACCAGGATTTTAGGAACAGTGGCAGAAAGGCCTCAATAAGCAGGGAAGGCAGTAGAATGAAGGAGAAAAGTAGACCAAGGCAGAAAAATAGCATATCAGAAATGAGGCAGAGAAGGATGGCTAGAATCTCTAACATAGATGGCCTTGATACACTATATTCTTAAAAGTGCACCAGGATTTAAAACCCACATTACTCACACTACTCTGCTTAGATGTATTATATTCTGTTCCAGTCATTTTACTTGTACTAGATTTGAGAGCACAGACAGCAGTCCCAAAAATAACAGGATATAGTACGGTAATCATCCTTAATTTCCTATTAACTTAATCTAAAAAAAAACCTCTGTAAAACCTACACTGTTTTACCATGACTGATCATAATCAAATCTGGTTTGTTGGATCACTGTTTTGTATTGATAGATTTTATTCAAAGCTGTTATGATTGATAGTATCAAGTCTGAGAGTATAGGCAACTGCACTTAAGATGACA